>OX336381.1:37020869-37484108 GCA_946902895.1 Fragum fragum
GGATACATTCATGAGAATGTGTTAAGTCAAGGATCGCTGCTACGCATACTGACCCCCCGACAGGAAGTTCAAATTAGATATTATACGGCGTTAATTAAAGTTGCAAAATTTACGGTATATAACATGTAACCAAAATGTAAATTGGTTAGTTGACGATCTTAAAGTTGTAAGTACAATTTGAATGAGCTGTGGTTACAGCGTTTATGTCGCCAAACCAACAAAAAACGCTTGAAATAAATGTCAGCTTTTTAACATTCAGTCGAGCTAAATGAGTTGATTGTCGTTTGTCAATTACCGTATAATCAATTTGGAATAGTCTAAAATACTGTGCTCTGGTAATGGGTTAAAACGTTTCGAACATCCCAGCTTCTTCAAGAGAGGAACAGATTAACTGAACTGCGAATATCTGTGTGTGTGTTTTGAGAAGAGAGTCCTTATTACATCTTTTTGTTCATTAGTACGAGTACTTCCGGTTTAGATGTTTTAGGGGTTTTGTTTGAATAGCAAATGTGTAAACAGTGACATTTATCGGCGCATATTGTTTAAGTATGAATAACAAATTTGATTGGATGACTGATGGAGTTTAGGGGACATGCCTGTGACCCCGAAATCAAACCTTTATCATCAAGCGTATCCGTTAAGTTTGAAGAACAGATGAGGATAATTCATAAGCAGGTTTGGATTTCATAATTAAGATCTTCCCCCTCTCCCCCGTTGGTTTGCTGCGATGATATTTTTCGACTGTGCTCCGCTAACCAGCCGACAAGTCGAAAATAATATCGGCGTCAAACCGATGATTGAGGATGAATCGGATCGATTTTCCATAAGCATGTGAAAAAGAAAAGCAACATTTTTGTTATCTTTTTATAAGGGAAGCATGCGTTTGCATACCCTCTATCCATGGATGGCGAAGACCAATCGATAAAAATTTCAGAGCAAAACCCACGAAAAAATTTTGACGTTTTGACCTTCTATCTCCCTTTTCTGTCTGTCTTTCGCGTTTTCATTCTTTTTTCTATCTCCCTTTTCTGTCTGTCTTTCGCGTTTTCATTCTTTTTTCTTTCTCCCTTTTCTGTCTGTCTTTTTTCTGGTACGTTATATACTTATCCCAAGATGCAGCTTAACTCATTCCCATGTGAGAAAAATGTAGACTGGTCCAAATTGAAAGAAGATACAGACGGCAATTTTACGTTTGTGAAATTCTAAAAAGAAGAAATAGGATAGAAAAAAAGGAATTACTCCCATGTCCTTAAATGTTTTCAAAAGCTATTTTCTTGAGGGGCGTAAAAGACAGAGACTGGAATAAAGCAGATCCAATCCAACTAAAAAATGCAATATCGTCACTAGACGACCAAACCATGATAACTACAGCTCATTCAAGATGTTCTATGGGACGAGGTTTTTGTTCGACAGCCGACGATTAATTCAGAGTCATGTAAAGTTCATTTCCGAATGTTGAAGTAGGAACAACGGTACTCAAAATATTGTTCGAGTGTTTCCCTGTTTTATCGGAATGTAGATAATAAATTGCGCCAATGAGAAATTACATTGTGACGGAACTTTGTTAAACTCGTTCCAACATAACCAACGGATCGCTGGCCACGCCCACTGACTCCGATTGGAAATTCGACTTCGATATCAAACGTCGGTTTTTTGTTTGTATGTTTGGTTTTTTTGTTGTTTTTTTTTGCAAACAATGTAGCATCAACTTGAACATTTTGTTGTCACGACGTTTAAGTCGCAAAACAAACAAAAAAGGGGGAGCTTCGAATAAATGTCGGCCATTGTAGGAATTTAAAGGTCCCTTCCAATCCTATGTATGATTTGATTGGTTTATTGATTCCTTGATTGAAATCGCCATCCGTCAATCATCATTAGCCTATATTAGTTCTGGGCCCGAGGTTATAAAGTTTTTTTGTTTTTTTTTTTTGTACTCAACTGAGAATTTACTCAATTTTCAAGTTAGAATTACAGTTTATTTCAACTTTAACTGTACAGTTACTATTATAAAAAGCAATATATACCAATATTTTCATCAGAAATAGATCTTTAATTTCAATTTGAGTAAATTCTCAGTTGAGTACAAAAAAGTTTTATAATCTCGGGCACTGAACTTTGTGTGCCGCGACCGCGAAAACTTTGAATGATTCCAACTGGTCAATCGCGGCTGTCAAAATTTAAAATGAGTTTTGAATTCCAACTTTGGCCGCCATTTTTGTTAACCATTTTATTTGGTTTGTCGACTTGAACGTCGTAAGTACAGCCTATTCAATCTGAAGTTACCACGTTTAGGTCACTAACCATCTTTTCTACTTTTTCATTCCATACTACTGGCCATACATTTGGCAAAATAACGTCATTCAAAATCGAAGCGGGACTTCCTGTCAGGGTGTTTGAGTGTTGTCAACCTGGTAAGTGGCGGGGCCCAGCGATTGGTTACCTGAATTGCGACCAATGCTCTTTCATTGATCGGTGACTGTATGCTTTTAGTCCAAAAAGTTTCCGCTTAGTGAACATGTCTTTAGTGTAATCTCAATACCGAGTTTATTCTAATATATCAGAATTGAGCATCGCACTCTGAGGAAAATAAGTCCAGTAGGAAGCATTTTAAGATTGGCGTGGCTAGTTTCTCGGGATTGAGGGGTGGCTCGGTTAGGGAGAAGTGCAACTTACAAATTTGGAGGTTTATCCATTGGTTATGTGCAAATCAGCACAAACTAATGTGTCGTTTTCCCTTTTCCCTTAATTCTTGTCAGAATTATTGACACTCCCCTAATCCCGTTCCTACATGCCTGGCAAAAAATGTGGAAACGCAATCTCCAAGCAGAGTTGTCGTTCGTTACTTTTGTCATGAATGCATTCTTGCAGGTTAAACAAGAATGCAGAATGTGGAAACGGGTACAACCAATGTCATAACTCAAACTTTGGCGGATGGCGTTTAAAGTGTATACTAACTAAGAGGATGGCGTCTAAGATATAAATGATTTCGGAGGATGGCGTCTAAAGTATAAATAACTTCGCAGGATGGCGTCTAAAATGTATATAAGCTCGGAGGATAGTGTCAGATATTAATTACTTCGGGGGATGGCGTCTTAGGTATTTGTAACTTCGCAGGATGGCGTCTAAGTATATAAATTTCGGAGGATGGCGTCTAAAGTATTTATCACTTCGCAGGATGGCGTCTAAAGTATTTATCACTTCGCAGGATGGCGTCTAAAGTATATATAACTTCGGAGGATGGCGTCTAAAGAATATATAACTTCGGAGAATGGCGTCTAAAGTATACATAACTTCGGAGGATGGCGTCTAAGGTAAATATAACCTCGGAGGATGGCGACTAAAGTATATATAACTTCGGAGGATGGCGACTAATGTATATATAACTTCGGAGGATGGCGACTAATGTATATATAACTTCGGAGGATGGCGTCTAAGGTAAATATAACCTCGGAGGATGGCGACTAAAGTATATATAACCTCGGAGGATGGCGACTAATGTATATATAACTTCGGAGGATGGCGACTAATGTATATATAACTTCGGAGGATGGCCTCTAAAGTATAACTTCGTATAACTTCGGAGGATGGCGCCAAAGTATATATATCTTCGGAGGATGGCGTCTGAAGTATATATTACCTCGGAGGATGGCGTCTAAGGTATATTGAACCTCGGAGGATTGCGTCTAAAGTATATTTAACTTCGGAGGATGGCGAACAAAATATATTTAACGTCGGAGGATGGCGACTAAAGTATATTTAACTTCGGAGGATCGCTGCTAAATGATATAACTTCGGGGGATGACGACTAAAGTATATATAACTTCGGAGGATTGCGTCGAAAGTATATTCAACCTCGGAGTATCGCGTCTGAAGTATATAACTTCGGATACACAACTCCGGAGGATGGCCTCTTAAGTACATATAATTGCGGAGAATGGCGTCTTAAGTATATCTAACTTCGGATATATAACTCCGGAGGATGGCCTCTTAAGTACATATAATTGCGGAGAATGGCGTCTTAAGTATATCTAACTTCGGATATATAACTCCGGAGAATGGCCTCTTAAGTTCATATAATTTCGAAGGATGGCCTCTTATGTATATCTAACTTCGCAGGATGGTGTCGTAAGTAAATGCAACTTCGGAGTATGACGTCCCAAGTATATGTAACTTCGCAGGTTGGCGTACATAATATATATATTTTTGTAGTTTGGCGTCTAAATTATATATTTCTTCAGAAAACGGCGTCTAAAGTCGCTTATATTTATTGTAAACCATATTCGTGGCGTAGTTAAGAATATCGCAAAAGTACATCAGAATATCCTGGAAATAAAAACGCAAAATTGAAAATTCTATTTGTTATTGGATAGAAACGTATTGCGTCAACAGGACATGCATGTTATTAAAACCTTCTTCTCAAAATCAAAAAGTTGAAACATGACTTTTCAAATTGGGGGAAAATGTAAACCATTGAAAAAAATCTTTCAGTTGAATTATGTTGTTTTGAAAGGTATTCCTTTTTTTCTGTTGCAAAAATCAGCTAACTTCCGTTATCCTGTCACCTTTACTCCCTTTCGGCTTTTCTCTAAAGAGCCCCAAAATCGTCTAATGTTGAAAGGGTCCCTTTCCTGTAGCTACAGTATTTAAGTATGAAGTACCGGAGGACTTATGTAAATTAAGTTTGTGCCTTACGTTTAAGTGATTATTGATTATCGCACCAGACAGCGGTTCCTATCTTAGTGGGCTTTGTGCACAGATCAGAAAACCAAAAAAGGAAGGAAGGTGTGCATATCAATTATATAATAATTCTATTTCGGTTTCGTCTAGCAGCATTAATGCGTTTTGATTGGCTAATAATCGTTCAATATGAACACAATTGTGAACACGCTTGTGCACAAAGTAGATCCATAAAAAGTAATCAAAACTAGTTAAATATTAGCTTTTTTTGCTAGGTATAATCAAATCATAAGAAATGAAAAGATTTTTTTGTTTGTTTTCAATCATGTGTGAACCAAAAAACTTAATTGCACTAATGCATTCATGCGCCTCGCGTATCCATATGGTGTGCTCAAGGTTTTAGGTTCATGCCTCAATGAAAACAAGATTATTAAGTTCATCTCTAAAGCGATGTCTCTAAGTGACTCGCTTAGACAAGTGGATTTATAATGAAGGATTCTGGTGAAGCAGGGTTAACTGTTCTAGTAGCACACGTCTGATCAAGAAAATGTGCTTTTTCAAAGTTACAGATAGATGACGTAATTCGTATTTTAGACTGAAACATTTAACCGATACTACCATAAACCCTATGCTTTAGGTACTCATTTGAATTGTCTGTAGGATTCAAATGAGTACCCATAATATAAGGATTCGTTGAGAAATAAAGTTTTAGAATGCTGTTACCCCCTCTTATCTAGTTCTCTGTCTTTAGCTCCACTGGCTGAAAGCCAACCAGCTTTTGTCATGGCGTTGTGTCCGTCGTGCATGCATGCGTCAGTCTGTCCGTAAACTTTTACTTGAAAAACTTTCTCCTTAGAAAGTACTGAACAGAATTCAACAAAAATTCACAGAAATGTTCCTTGGGTGACCCTTTTTCAGATTTTTTCAAACAATTAAGATCGGGTGAAAAACATGGCTTGAATGAGCGGGGTTAATTCCATATACGGTGAAATCGTTAATATCATCTAAAAATCTAATTGGTGGATTTAAATCAAATTTTACAGATTCCTTCAAAGAATTAATATCGGAGGGAAAACATGGTTTAAATGGGCGGGGCTTTTTTCTATATTTGGTAAAAGCTTTAAAAACCTTCTCAGAAACCAATAGATGGATTTCAACCATATTTCACAGGAATGATCCTTTGGTAATCCATTATCAGATTCCCTTAAAGAATTTTGATAGGACAGAAAACATTGCTTTCATGGGCGGGGACTTAGCGAACGCTTTGAAAATCTTCTCAGAGACAATAGGATGGATTTCAACCACATTTCACTGGAATGATCCTTTGGTGACCCTTTATTAGATTCCTAAAAAAAAGAAAAAGAAACATTGATTGGCTGTTATCATTGCTTTAATGGATTGGGCTAATTTCCATATATGTTAAACAATGAAAACCTACAATCTGCAAGATGGTTTTCAACCAAATTTCTCAGGAATGATAAGTAAATTCAGGCCGATTGAGCGAATTAAGCGCTCAAGCGCCTCTAGTTTGTCAGTTGCTTTACTCACAACGGAAAAAGGTTTTTTAACCGCCGGTGAAATACTGGTATCTCCTTGTTTGATTTGTCTGTTTTCCGTAATTAAATTTCGCAACAAACCACAAGACAGTGTTCGTGCGTAAGCTATGCTGACAAACCTGAACAGACAGAACATCAAAGTGATGAATGGACTGCCTAGATGGCCGAGAGATAAAGGTGCTTGACTCGTGATCTGAAGGTCATGGTTTCGAGTCCCATCGCCATCTGGTGTGTGTTCATGGACAAGACACTTTTTAGCCAGTCCCGGTTTACCCAGCTGTAAAGTGAGGTATCAGTGGGTTTATGCCACTGCCTCTCTTACAGACACACGAAAACATCTTTTATTTAGCTTTCAGTCGCTATTATCGGGTGAAATTGAAAAATCAAAACTTTGAAACCGAATTGAAACCGAACTTCGACATTGGCAACATAACTTATGAATCTACTTAAAAGTTTTGGTTTGTATCTTTTTCTTACAGATAACCTTTTGACGGACCAGCTAACAGTCTATAAGATGTACCGTTGTCTGCCAATGTTGTTGTTTATCGTTGACCTCATGGTAAAGTGCATCATAGGACGAGATTGTCAGGATGAAGTTACGGTGAGCGAGAGGTTGATCAGAACTATTCAGGATAGCATATCAATTGACCATCGCTGGCATCGCCCACTTACTCCGTTTGCCCCTCCCATTGACTCTAACAAGAAGTTCCGCTTCGATGTTTTACGGCTTTATTTTGCGATGCGAAACTTTTGACCTGTAGCATGAGACAAAAAGAGAGAATGATTGGGTGGCGACATAAACGTCGTAACTACAGCTTATTCAAGCTGTAGTTTCGACGTTTAAGTCGCCAAACCAACAGAACTGCTTCACATAAGTGGAGGCAAATATCGGAATTCAAAATTAACTTCAAGTCTAAATGAATGATTTCATTGGTCTCCTGATTATTTTTCATTATTTTTTAAAACTAATTTTGCAAAATTATGTATATGTGATGTTTTTAAATCGATTTACTTACCTATTCCCACACAACAGTTTTAGTCAAGAAGTTCAAGAAAATAACACTCAATTTAAATCTGAAAAAAAAAAATAGAAGAAAAAAACCTTTGTCTTTTTTAATTGAAACACTGTGGAAAATGAAGAAAGTTTTTTTTTCTTAAGGGACGTAAATGAGTTTGGGAAAGGGTTATCGTTACCTGGATTGTATATATGTGTATACTTGTGTGTTTGATGGACTTAAAAAGCGACTCCTAGTTAAAATATCTCTGTATTCACTCGGCATCTTAAATGCAACCCATCATATAAACCCATTCCAACAAACAAATTTTTAGACAGGTCCAAATTGAAAGAAGCTGCAAACGACAATTTCAAGTAAATGGAATTTGATTACTTATTTTTGGGGTCCTTTTTGGGTAGAAAACATTGTGGATAATGAAGAAATTGCTTGATACAAGCAATTTCCTCACTTTCAACAATGTTTTCCAAATCCTCTTTCTTCAGGGGTGTTAAAAGGAGGGATTGTGTGGGGATGGGTTAAAGGCTTATAAAGATTTAGTTCCTGTCTCTGGGGATTTTTCCCAATAATCTTTTATTTATCTAATAAAACCAAATATCTTTATAACTTCTTGAATGAAATTCGACGAAATTCAAAATCCACGGTCGTTTCAATGTTTAAATTGCCCAATCAACAGAATTAATGAACTCGACGTTCAGTTTAAACTCTAAGTCCTGAAATTATTTTCATTATATTTCAGTTCCGGTCTAATATATCGATGGAATCTTGGTGCAAAACTGACATTGACAGTAAGTTTATCTACTTCTAGCATGTTTGTTACCATTCAACAAAAAGGGTCACATAAGAAGTGAAGAGAACATTTTCGTTTTCATGGAGATATGAAAAGAAAAAAAAATATCATACATGTGTCCATCGTCGGGCCCCACGCCACTAAGACTCCATTATTAGCTCACCTGAGCACAAAGTGCGAGGTGAGCTATTGTGATCGGTCGTTGTCCGTCGTCCGTCCGTCCGTCTGTCCGTCTGTCCGTCCGTCCACAATTTCTTTAAAAATCTTCTCCTCCTAAAGCAGTAGGCCAATCAAGCTGAAACTTTGCAGGGATGTTCCTTGGGTGAAGTTCTTCAAAAGTTGTTAAAAGAATTTAATTCCGTCAAAAACTCTGGTTGCCGCGGCATTTGAAAATGGGAATCTTTAGTAAATCTTTAAAAATCTTTAAAAATCTTCTCCTTCTAAATCAGTAGGCCAATCAAGCTGAAACTTTGCAGGAGTGTTCCTTGGGTGAAGCTCTTCAAAAGTTGTTAAAAGAATTTTATTCCGTCAAAAACTCTGGTTGCCGTGGCATTTGAAAATGGGAATCTTTAGTAAATCTTTAAAAATCTTTAAAAATCTTCTCATTCTAAATCAGTAGGCCAATCAAGCTGAAACTTTGCAGGAGTGTTCCTTGGGTGAAGCTCTTCAAAAGTTGTTAAAAGAATTTAATTCTGTGAAAAACTCTTGTAACCGCGGCATATGAAAATGGGAAATTTTTAGAAAATCTTTGTTGTCATTTTTTCCACAGACTACAAGGCCAAAGGCATTTATATTTTATATAGAGCTTAATCATTTGGTTCTCTACCAAATTTTTAAATGTTTAATCTCGGGTCAAAAATGGCCCCTCCCAGGAGGTCTGAAGTTTAGAAAAATGCTTAATTAGAGCAATTTCAAAAGACTTCTCCTCTTAAACTATTAGGTCTAGGATATTCTTATTTGGTATGAAGCATAACTAGATGGTTTTGTACTATATCACTAAAAGTTGTCTTCCTCGGGTCAAAAACTGCCCTGCACTAGGGGTCCAAAATTGGGAAAAACGCAAAATTTGAGTATGCTAAAAAAAATTTCTTCATTTTAAGGAGGAGGGCATTTATATTTTGAGTGTAGCATAGCCTGGCTGTTATCTATCAGTTTTGATTAAATTATGCCTGTAAGTTAATAAACCACTTTCCCTGGGTATCCAAAGTTTGTAAAAATGCTCATTTAGACCATGTTCAATAGTCTTTTCCTCCCAATCTACAAAGTCTAAGAACTCATATTTTGTACATAGCATAACCAGATGGTTCTCTACTATGTTAGCTAAAATCTTAGCCCTTGGATATAACTTGGCACTGCCCCAGAGGTAAAAAATTTGCAAAACACCCAATTAAAGCAACATCAAAAGTCTTCTCCTTCTGAAATATAAGGTGATGGGCATACATAATTGGTATGTATCATGACTAAATAATTTTGTACTATGTAACAGGAAAATATGCTCTTAGGATAAGAAAATGTCTCTACTCCTGGAGTCGAAAATTGCGTAAATTCTTCTTCTTAAATATAGGTTCTGGAGTATTTACATTAAAAACATAGTATAGTATTATTGTTATCTACCTTGTTTATATCCTTTGGACAAACATGGCCCTTCCCAAGGCATCCAACGATATGAAAAACGCTCAATAAGAGCATGTTCAAATATCTTCCACTCCTCATGTATAAGTTGAAATGCATTCATATTTTGATTTATGGTACATCCAGATTGTTCTCTACCAAGGTTGCTAAAATTACACCCATTGAAGTATCAGATATTAATTAGAAATTGTTTGAAATCTAAATACAAAGAATTTCAGGTAGAAAACACTGTGAGAAATGGATAAATTGCTTGTCACTCCCTTTCTTACTATGTTTTTTCAAACCTATTTTCCCTGAGGATGACAAATTCTTGGATAGTTTGGTAATGGATTAAACTATAAAGCCAAAGGAATTCATTCTTATTGTAAAGCAGTACTGGATTGTTTTGTACAAAGCCCGAAATCTTATATTTGTTTTATTTATTTTGCTCAAGTTGTGTCTTTTTTTATACTAAAAAGTACTGTAATTTGCAGATGCCTCAGGTGAGCGATTTAGGACCATCATGGTCCTCTTGTTACTTGAATAGACTCCATTTTTACTTGAATGGAGTGACGTAACGTAATCAAAGTACCGTGGGTAAACGACGATGACTTATGTATTAAATCAAACAAACAAACAAAATCCTAAAATATTCTACATTTTTTATACATTGTATGGACTATTTCATACAAAAAGCTGCATGCTCACAATTTTGTTCAGGGAGGCATGAACAATTTAATAGGCCAACCAGGACGCTTGTTTTTGATAGACGAAACTAACAATTAAATTATAAAGGCATGAAGCATAGATACCAAGAAGCATGGAGGTATGAAACGATTAAAACGAATCACACTTGTTTATGAATACGCGTATTCACACATTATGGTGATTTGTTGGTTTTTTGTTTGTTTCATACCTCCATGAAAACAAACATATTCTCTTCACCTCTTAAATGTAAGAAAATCTTGAAACCCCACTTCATCTAGTGTAAAAGCAACAGCCAAAAGCAAGTACAATGATTTTAGCATTTTTATCTCATCTGAGCACGAAGTGCTCAAGTGAGCTATTGTGATCACATTTTTGTCCGTCGTCCGTCGTGCGTCGTCCGTCAACTATTTCTTGAAACTTCTTCCTCCCAAACCATTTGAACCAAATTTGACAAAAATGTTCCTCAGATGGTCCCCTTCAAAAGTAGCTAAAAGAATTGAAATCCGTTAAAAACTCTGGTTGCCATTGCAACAAAAGTGAAATTTAAAAATAATCTTTAAAAATTTTATCCTCCTGACCCAGAAGGTGAGAGCTTTTATATTTTGCATGAAGCATCAGAATATTGACCTCTTTTAAAATAGCAATAATCATTATCCTCTGGTCCCCAGGGGCGGAACGGGGGCGGGATCTTTCGTATTTCTGAAATTATAACGGATGGATCCAGAGGGAGGAAAAGTTTTCTCCTTCTTTCAAATTTGCCCTAAAGCCTTTGAATTTGTAACGTAGAATTTTGTATCTCCAGGTACGTAGTCTATATATGTACAAAGTATGGCCCGCTTGTATCATTATCCTAACCTTAACTTGAAATTAGATTGTTGAAAGAAAAAGAGTCTTTATCTCAGGTGAGCGCCCCAGGGCCAACGGCCCTCTTGTTTTCTTGTATGATTCAGGCTGTTCGCTTACTACCATGAAGTCAACGTATACAACGCTGTTCAACGCAACAAGCTGGGCACCAGAGAAACCCAAACTTCTGAACGTGACGTCATACTGTCAAACCGATTCTAATGGACACAATCAAGCTGGCATAAGCATTACATGGAGACTACCGCAACACAGTACTCGATTTGGTTTTATTTGTTTGCTTTCTTTAAAAAAATACATATTTTAGATTTCATAATTGTGCTTCATTTGGCTTCATTGGATGATAGAAAATTAACTTTGACCACTCATTGTTAAGTTGCTTCGACTTAGTGACATCTAAATAGCAAATGGACGTTATTGGTTGAACTACCTTTATTATCAGCTTACCAATCAAGTAATTAACTGACCAATTAAATAACCCAATCGGCCCTGAGTTGAGCTTTGAACCCTGATATTGGCCGCCATTTTTTTTTTTTTTTTTTTTTTACTTTTTTTTGTTGGTTTGGCAACTTAAACGTCATAAATACCGCTAGTTAAAGCTTCACCTACGTTTTTAGGTCGCAAACCAACCACAACATTACTTTGTTACGTGCTACTGGCTATGAATTTTGCAAAATAAGGCCGTTTAAAATCGAAGCGGTCCTTCCTATTGGAGTCAGTGGGCGTGGCTACATGAGTAAGTGGGCGGAGCTAGCGATTGGTCAATTGAAGGAGGGATAACGAAGTCAAGATCAAACGACCCCAAGACTGTGCTGCTAGTAATTTCAGATCGTAAGGCTGTTTACGGTCTTTGTCATTGGAAAAGATGTTTCATAGCCTTAGACAAGTGCAGGCAACTTTTCATAGTCAAATGAACACACGAATAAGCGAGCTTCGTTAATAGAAGGAGACTCAAATGTTAAAATTAACTTATGTTTGCAGTCCGCCTCTCGTCGATCCTTTTGGGTTCACTTGAATAATATTTAAAATTCGTTCCCACCAAAACTCGATTTGGAAAAAGAACTCGGGAAAACCATTTTGAAAATGAAGAAATTGCTTGTTCCAAGCATTATTTTCATTTCCCACAATGTTTTCTATCCAAAATGACAGAAATGTTAAAAATGATATTATCTAGAAGTTTTCGTCTGCAAATTCTTTCAATTCTGACCAGTCCATCATTTTTCGTCTGGTAAGCTGTTTGAAATAATAGCAAATATTCCGTTTCTTCTACAGGCGGTGCTAGGGACATAAAAGGATTTGAACTGCGTTTAGAGGGTTACGAACCGGGTTACAAATGTTCCATTATAAAGTTAAACGAAAACATAACAAAATCTATGACACAAGTAAGTAACAACTAACTGTTTACGGTTCTCTAACTGCGCCCACTTCAAACGACTCTCCGACAAAGAAGTATGTCTGAGATACTGTCAGAGATGTGAGGCGCAATTATGTACTTGTCACAGAGAACATAAAAATCTAAATAGTTGGTAGTCAACCCAAACGCCTCACTCAAACAAAAGTTTCGTGCTCTTGTCGTCCGCCGATTTAATAGCTTTATTCTAGTTAACAAGGCGTCACTGCGCTATTGCAGTTTTGATTTCCTAATCGAGTTTAGTTCGACATAAACCATTTGTCAACTAGACTGACCATAGTCCTATTTGTTGAATATCTCATGTAAACTTTTGTTACTCAAGAAACCCCCTTAATCCAGGCTAATGCGGAACACATACTCCTTCCGGGAAACAAGGTGTTTAACCCATTCCCTTACAATGCCACTTGTAAAAGACCCTATAGTAGAAAGCTTTGGAAAAGAAGACAAAGATTTTAAAGATTCCATCAACTCAAAATTGTCGTCTGCATTTTTTAATTTGGACTGATCTAAAATTATATCGAGTGGGAATGAGTTAACTGAATTCGCGTTATAGATGTTAAAAGGTATCGTCTGCCTAAAATAGTCTAGTATTCGGACTAATACAAATACTCGTCCTCTTTTAAAACTTTATGTACATAAATGAAAAATAAAGTGATAAATGAATGAATAAATATATAAAATGTAAGATAAACGTTATGCAGTTACAAATGACTTGTTTTTAACAAAGGTTTCTTTTCATCTAATTTTAAAAAAAAACCTTCATTTTATTAAATAAAATGCAAAGGGAGAGGAGTATACTAGTAATATTCTTTATTTAATATATTGAAAATCAAGACTTGCACTTAACCCATTCACACACAACAAAATTTCACACCAGTCCAAACTCGAAGCAGTTGCAGTTGATAATTTCAAGTTACTTTAATTCATTTTGTGACCCATTCCTACACAATCTCTCCTTTTACGCTCCACTAGAAAAAAAACTTTGAAAAAAAATGTGCCAAATGAAAAAATTGAAGCATTTTTTTTTTATTATCCATAATGTTTTCAATCCAAAAAGACAGAAAAAAATTAAAATTCATCAACTTGAAATTGTCCTCTGCAGTTTCTTTCAATTTGGACCAGTAAAAAAAATTGTCTGGTAAAAGGTAAAGGAATTCATCCTTGTTTATTTTTCCACCTTCCAGTCAAAGATCAGAGCAACGATTTACCCGGTAGCGAGACGCAAAAACTTTATTATCTCACTGTTCAGTTTACCCAGGGCAGATGATTCTACCATAGTCACATATAGTCTACAGAGCGAAAAATGTGGTATGTATGATATTAAATGTGCCCCGCTGTTCAAAAAGGATTCATTTTGAAAATTCCACCAAGCAAATATGATCGTCAGGCGTAAATGCGCCTTTCCGAAAATACCGTAAAGAAAACGTGACCTGGAGAAAAGAACCATTCAAAAAATTCAGTAAAGTAAGAAACTATAGTCGCCCAAAAATGAACTAATCAGAATGTAAATGAGTCTTGTCACGCGAAAAAGAACCAGTCAAATTGTAAATGAGACTTGTCGCAAAAAATGTTCTAATCAGAATGTAAATGAGACTGGTCGCAAAAAATGAAATAATCAGAATGTCAATGAGTCTTGTCACGCGAAAAAGTACCAGTCAGAATGTAAATGAGACTGGTCGCACAAAAATGACCTCATCAGAATGTAAATGAGACTTGTCACGTTAAAGAACCAGTCAGAATGTAAACGAGACTTGTCGCACAAAAATGAACTAATCAAAATGTAAACGAGTCTTGATACGGGAAAAAGAACCAGTCAAATTATAAATGAGACTGGTCGCACAAAATTGAGCTGTTCAGACGGTAAATGAGACTTGTCAAGCGCAAACGAACTATTCAGAATGTTATCGAGGCTGGTCACACGAAAATGAACAATTCAGACGGTAAATGAGAAAGGTCACCCGAAAGAGAATTTTCCCCAAATTCCAAAAAGTAAATTAGACCAGTCGCACGAATAGAAACTATTCCGAAAATTCCGTAAAGTAACTCGAAAATAAACCGTTCGAAAATGCCACAAAGTAAATAAGACTCTTCACGTGCAAATTCACCGACTTGTTAGGTACATCAGAAGTATGGTTTCATTATATTTGACCCGTCATTCTAAAGGGGATCTCGAAAGTATAAAAAAAAAAGGTTGACTCTAGTTAGACTGATCGAATTAAGATCGAAATTTTCGTCTTTGAAATATCTTCTCCATCTGGACTGTTCATTTTATCTCACGATATGTAGGGAATATCATGTTACGATAGAGACACAACATCTTGTACTTGCTTTGAGGTGCAGAGGAAAATTTTGATATTTCTCGAGACCAAAGGTCGATGCAAATACAAGATGTCGTATCGCGATCGTAGCATAATGTTCTATTCACTATAATCAAATAATTCAAAATATTGATAAAAGTCTGTACACGTATTTCTACAAGTATTTCCCGTCTCCTTTATTCTGATTACGTTTATTTTCCATTAGGTCAAAATGAAAGTTTAAAAGCGCTTTTAGTCACACCTGAGCTTTAATCATTTATCCCTTTCCTTTTTTTGCAAATATATATACCTATCCAATTTCAAAGACTTGGCAGACGAAATTTTAATTTGGATTTATTTTGAAAAAAAACATTCAGGGTTGAACATTTTGTGCAAAAATTTAGAAATTGGAGTTTTTACTCTCAATAGAAAATAAGAAGGCTCGATACGACCCCGAACTTTAACAGTGTTAAAATGTCAGGAAACACGTTTCTTTTTGTGAAGTCAGTGTTTACAAATCCGAACAATAGATGGGAAAATGGTTTGAAAAATGTTCCGGCATTTGACATATCAAAATTAAAAAAGATATTTAGTGGAATCGCGGGACAAATCGTTTGACAAAGAAAGCGTCCGGGCCTACAAGTCGTTGAAGGCGTTTGAATACTTTGAAGAGGGATTTGTCCAGACACTCAGTCACATTGAAAAAACTGTGGAAAATTCCAGCTTGTATTTAATCAGTTCGGGACCGTGTCCTTGCTTCATACAAGGGAAAAGCCTACCAAACTTACGTTAGATTTTAATTGAAATCGTACCTCGCAGAGGATTTGGCAATGCAGCATTTCGCATTCTGTCATTTCATCTGACCGCTCATGTGAAATCTGAACTTCGTTCTGCACATGTCTAAGATCAATTTCTGGCAACAAAACGCGTTTCTTGGTGTAACACACGCTACAGTTTTCTTTCACAAGGGTTTCTACTGCTCCGTCATATTTGGACGAGTTCATACTGGAAACAATAGCTCTCCTTTGCTTCAATGTTACTGGCAAAGTCATCGGAAGATTCATTGTCGGTATAAAGTCGACAGACGTTGGATCATCACTTCGCTTCCCATTCACAAAATGTCGACCACAAAATAAAGAATTATTCGTTGGTGCAAATTTATTTCTTCCACGGAGGACTCTTCCAGTTGCCTTTATCCATAATTTTCTTCTAGACTCCGGTTTCTTCGGAATTATATGGAAGGATATATTAGAGTTATGCCTTGTCGATCTGCAATCTGCCACGCAACAATTGTCATTTCCACCCATCTTTTTAGGATAATATATATCCCACAGCAAAAAGTATCCACTCAAAGTTGTTAAGCGTATTCAATTTATTTTTATTTGGGTAAAAGATTGAAATGATAATGATAAATAAATAAACACCATGCAATAATATTCGACGTGCCGATTGAAAACGACGTCTGGTCGGATACTTTGATTTGTCGATCAGGGCCCAGTACTTGGCGGCATATCGGTTGAAACATAAAAAGACAAATTTGTTTCATCAATTCCTAAATTTTACTAATATACATAATGAGTGTGCGGTGTTGTTTATTGGATGCTTGGTGACATGTTGCCGTCTACACATAACACCATATAGATATGTGATATACGAAAGGGAACCCTTTACATCAAGACTGTTTACCGAACAGCACTCCATTATAATCATTACATTTGATTATTTCTATTTTTCATTCTTTTCTTCGCACTATTAACATCGTCATCATACTATTATGATTTCTGTAATAATCCTTTTTTCGTTGATATATAGTGCTCTCAATTTTGAACTTCCATATACACTTTTTAATCGGTATATGGCATATCTAGACGAAAAGCTGATTATATAAATCAAAGGATATATTTTCTCCTTTCCTCCAACACTTCTATTACCAGAACGCTGCGAATGTCAATTTGAGAAGAAACATTGTGGAAAATGAAGAAATTGCTTGGATAAAGTAATTTCTTTGGTAACCACAATATTTTTCCTGTCCCATTAGAAAAAAAGAAAATAAATAAACAATTAAATTCCATTAGCTCTAAAATGCCGTCTGCAGCTTCTTTTGGACCAGTCAAAATTCATTCATTGGGAATGGGTTAATATTGGAATGTTATTTTAGTCAATATTCTATCTGTCAAGATGTTTGACACTTGTCCGTATACTGCAAGGCGGGATTTTCCATTCATCAACGTAATCATTCAGTGTTTGCGTCGAGTGTCAAACTATAACTATTTACTTTTCCTTCCTTGTATGTGTGTAAAAATATGTCCAAAATATCTTGTTTCGTAGGAGATATTATTGTAAGAAAGGGTAATTTTCGCAAAACTCGAGGTACGTAATGTTTCATATGGCCTAGACACCAAGGCGATTTAAATTTAATTTTGTTACTAATACACGATAATATCATCAATATTACTCGCTACAACTAGTCTGCATATATCTGCCCACATATTGAAACCCTTTTTGCACCAAAGTTTTGATTTTTAACCTTTATTTTGCTCGTTCTAAATAGTCAATTTATATAGGATTATATAGTGATAAATTATCGACTCCCCGCAATCGATCACGTGACAAAGTCTCGGGTAAATATCGCCTTTAACGAGATTCGATTTGACGCATGCGCTGTGAGACCGTGAAAAGGTCTATTTCCAGCAGGGTAAACTGGGGCTGGCTATTAATTGTCTTGACCATGAAATAACCCTAGTGACAGTGGGACCTTCAGATTATGAGTCAAGCATCTTTATCTTTCGGCCATCGAGTCATAATAAATTTGATTTATTTACAGAACGTCACAATGTCTCGTGGTCGTCGTATGACGTCAAATTCGGTATGATGTATGACAAAGATGGGAAAGAATTGAACGTCTCTTTTACACGTCCGCCGGATCATTTCAACCTGACGGAATTTAACATGACGTTAATTGGAATCAAAGTGATGTATTTCTCCGAAGTAAGAATAAACAAGGTGGGTAGGAGGAGTATCTGAATTGATGAACCTTACCCCTTTACTAGACGACAAAACTTTAGACTCGTCCAAATTGAAAAAAAAAGAGTTGCAGACGGCAATGGGAAGTTGGTAAACTTTTAAAGTTGCCTGTCTGTTGCGGTAGAAACATAGTTGATAAAAAAAGAAATTACTTGCTAGTTACAAGCATTTTCTTCATTTTCAAAAATGTATTGTTTCTTCGGAACGTCAAAAAGCGTGGTCGTGAGGGAATTGGTTAAGTCAATGAATAAATGATTTGAAAAATATAGCGAGACATGAATGTAATGATAAGAATTAAGTTTTATGTTTTTTAACCCATTCCCACTCAATCCCTCCTTTTTACGCCCCTCAATGAAAAAGCTTTGGAAAACATTGTGGAAAATGAAGAAATTGCTTGATACACATTATCCACAATGTTTTCTATCCAAAAAGACGAGAAAATTTAAAATTCCATCAACTTGAAATTGTCGTCTGCAGCTCCTTTCAATTCGGACCGGTCTAAAATTCCACTGTGTTGGAATGGGTTAAGCTAACTTCCACAATTAACGGATCTCTGACCACGCCCTTTGACCTCCGACATGGCAGTTTGACTGAGATATCAAACGACATAAGTTCGTAAAATTTATGCTCAGGTACATAAAATCAAAGTACTAAAAGTACTGTAAGCTAGCAAAGCATGATTTTGTTCAGTACTTTTCTTTGTCAAAGGTTATCATGGTGCTCTTCTGTAGTATCGGTACATATAATTGACCAATCATATCTGTCAATTAAGATTCAATCGACTAATCAAATTATTCATTTAGACCGGAAGTGAATTTCGAACTTCAACATTAGCCAATATTTATGTGAAGCGATTCTTTTTGGATTGGCAACTAAAACGTCGTAACCACAGTTTATTTAAGCTGTAGTTACGAAGTTTACGTCGCCAATCAACCAACCAACCAACCACTTTTACTATTTTGTTTCATATTTCTGGCCATAGATTTTTGGAAAATAAGACCGTTTAAAATCGAAGTGGAACTTCCTGTTAGAATCAGTTGGCGTGGCTAGCGGAATCAGTGGGCGTGGCTAGCGGATTCCATGGGCGGGGCCAGCGATTCGTCAATTTCGACAGAGCTTCTTCTGTACTCGTTATTACCGTTGTTGTAGCAAGGAGATTTGGCATCTATATTTAACCCTTCCCCCACTCAAGAAGAAACAGTTGGGAAAACATAGTTGAATATCAAGAAATTGGTTTAGTCCCATTTGGTCTACTCCCATTTCGTCTCCTCCCATATCGTCTACAAATTTGCGCACTAGTCCCATTTCATCTATCCCTGGTTTGCGCAGGAGTCCCATTTCGTCTACATTTTAGATTTTATTCTTTTTTAAGGTTTTGAATTATTATTATGCTTTTTTCTTACCTAAAAATTTGAATTCTACATTTTTACCAATATTTGTATCAAATATTGGTATTTGTTGCCGATATATTTCACACATTTCAGACTAGGTGTTGAGAAGATGGATTACTATGGCATTTGTTAATTTGCCTTTTCACACCTGTATCTATTGGATTTAATCTTATTTATAATGGCATTATATATTAAGATAGAAATATAATGACAAATGGAGGTCTACAATCACTAGAATAATATTTACATTTAAATGTAAAGAAATTTGGCAATACAGTAAATTTCTTTTCTTTTTATAATACTTCAATATTAAATATTAACTACTTGTTGAAACGAAAATAAGTCTTTTTGTCATATCAAATTATTTATATTTTTTATTAACACAGATTTTATTCTATAATATCAATATTACATTAAAAAAATTATTATACAAAAAGAAGAAAATATTTTGTAATTATCCTTAATATAAGAAACCATTGTAGACAAATTAAAACAGTAGACGTAATGGGACAGTAGACGAAATGGGACAGTAGACGAAATGGGACTCCTGGCAAAAAAAATACAGTAGACGAGATGGGAGTAGACCAAATGGGATGTTACCAAGAAATTGCATGTTTCAAGCAACTTCTTCATTTTACACGATGTTCTCCATCAAGAGAGTTAAAAAAACAAAAACAAAAAAAAAAAAACTGTAAATTGTCGTCTGTAGCTCCTTTCAATTTGGACCAGTCTAGAATTTTGTCGTCTGGTAATGGGTTAAAGACCAAAGACCAAAGCTAGTTTCAATGTTACATTGGATTGGTTGTTTGATTGAATGGGGTTAAACTCCACTACTAACAGTATTTCAGTAATATCGAAGCGGCTGGAGCACCTAAACAATGACTTCCTGGTATTTCTCACACCAGTACTACCACTACATCCTTTCTTAGCCTCCAGCTGATATCCCACTTAGGTTTACGATTATCCAACCATTGGTGAGAGACAAATGTTGGAAAGGATATGTGCCGCCGCCGGGGACTGAACCGTTGACATCCCATGATTAAAGATTTGAAGTCTGATGCGCTACCGACTGCATGTTACATTGGAAGTAAATTTATGAATAAGAAAACTTTTGCTTTTAGATAAACGAAATCGGCATTATTTTTTGCAAACAAATACAACAAATTTATGACGCAAACAGAAGAAAACAGAAGAAAACAAAACAAAATTCAATTCGAGTAATTTATTCAACAGTCGTTCATAATATGAATCTAATACATCTTTTCAGACCTTTCATGTGTTCGAAAACGTAGACGTTGGGAAGTACAGAATAATGGTAAGATGACCGACTTACAGTCTTTGTTAGTATAACCCATTCCAACTCAAGCCCTCCTTTTTACGCCCCGCAATTAAAGAGCTTTGGAAAACATTGTGGAAAATGAAGAAATTGCTTGGATCAAGCAATTTCTTCATTTTCCACAATGTTTCTACCCCAAAAGACGGAAAAAAATTAAAATTACATCAACTTGAAACTGTCGTCTGCAGCTCCTTTCAATTTGGACCAGTCTAAAATTTTGCTGTGTGGAAATGGGTTAAACTTTGAAACCCGGATCTTTTCGTATCCGCCTCTTTCCCTTTCCTGGTTAGTACTAATACGCTTTACCCATTAACTGACGAAAAAAAATTAGATTGGTCAAAATTGAAAGAAGTTGCAGACCGCAATTAAAATTGCACTGAAATTGGTAATAAGAGCAAAATAAGGTAGAATATGTTGTGAGGAAAAGGAAAAATAGCTTGTTACAAGTCATTTCTTCTTTTTCCCACAAAATATTCTATGGTCATAATGCTAGAGGGCACCAAAAGCGTCGTTGTATAGTTACGGGTAATCCCATCCCCACATAACCACACTTTTACGCCCTCTAGAAAAGAGATAGTGGAAAATTTTTTGGAAAATATAGAAACTGCTTGAAACAAGCCATTTCTTCAATGATCACAATTTTTCTAGCAAAGATTTTCTAAATTCCATTAGGTCCTATGGTTAGATCTATCCTCACGAACGATCATAAGTAGAACGTTCATCGCCCTTGACTGGGGTACTGCCACTAGATCTATCGATGCTATCGATCCTAGACTGGTAAACCTGTTCCATCTCGTAAGGTTAGGACAGGCTCGCCAGTCAGTCAGTTTAGCTTAGTACAAGATGGGTGAGATTTAGACTGATACCGCCTTCGACTGTAACAAAGTCAGCAATGCCAGTCGAGGTGAGATTCCACGGGAGGTTTCCAGAAGGTTTCTCTCATCATCAAAAACCACTTAACCCATTGCCAGACGGACATCTTTTTAGACTGATCCAAATTGAAAGGGGTTGCAGATGACGTTTTAAAGATTTTTATGTAGAAACCATTGTGAAATATGAAGAAATTGCTTGTTGCAAGTAATTTTTTTCATTTTCAACAATTGTATTGCTTGAGGGCGTTAACGTAATCATGTGGGAATGTAAAATATTGTCTAATTCATTGAATAGCTCGCCCAAGCAATGATGGTAATCGGGAAGATCTTGAATAGGTAAAATTTTCAGCGATCGTCTATATATCGTCAATATATGAGTTGCTTAAAACGCAGTACACAAATCTCAAAAGTTAGGACAAATAATTCAGCATCTCTTGTCTTTGAAGTAATTATAGCTTGAACATAATCGAAAGAAGCGAATCGATTCCCTTTTCTATTCGACTTTTAAATAGATTTTAAACTTGAGGTCCATATCTATTAAAATCATGTGGCATTACATTCTTTGCTTGTACTACCTTCTGGAAAGCGAAGCGTGCACGTGCAAAGGTTGTTTCTAATATAAGTTACACATCTCTTAAACGGTTGCTGCAAGATTATTCCCGTCGGCTTTAAACGACTAACGTCCTACAAATTATTATTGAACCCTTTCAGCTGTTCCCCTACAATCCGAAGCCCTTTGACGAAAAGCTGTGTAAATGCAGAAATGACAGAAATGCGTGTATTACATGTTCCAACGTGCTAAAAAATATTGGTAAGAATTGCTTTGAGTTTAAGACTAAACGACAAAACAAAGTGATTGGAGTCCAAAGCTGGGGAAAATTAAAACATCTTGGATGAGGGTTACATCGAGGCAAGCAGAAACTGCTCATTACAACGTGGTATTAGTAGTACGGCGGGGGCAAGCAATATGGGCCGTAAAACTTTCATTTACTAGAAAGTAATTAAAAAGCAGGTTAACAACAAATTAGTAGTTTTATTCAAGCCAGAAAAGCAGCTCATCGATTCTAGTAAGTTCCGTTGATTGATTCATTGATTGACTGGAGTTTAACGCCACTTTTAAACAGTATTTCAGTCATATGCTGCGGCTCGAGCACCTAACAAAAGGTTCCAGTTATTTCTCACGCCAGTACTACTACTACTTCCTCTCCGAGCCTCCAGCTGCTCATCCCACTTAGGTTTGCGATGATGTATCCATTGGTGGGAAGCAAATGTAGGAAAGGATATTTGCTGTGACCGGGGATTGAACCCGAGACTTCGTGATTGAGAGTCCGACGCACTACTAGCTGTACTGCACTATTGCCACAGTCCTAAGTTCCGTTGAATGATTGAAGGAAGAAAATCGTGTTATAGTTGTATTGAAATTTTCCTACTCTGTGAAAATCTAATACAAGGTTTCGTATTCATCCTATTAATTATATACGCTCGAATTCCGACTAAAACAGGTCAAAGAAACTCAAGAAAATGTAAAAATAATTTTGCACAATCCTATTATTGTTTTTACCTTATACGGTAAATCGGATGGTGCGTAATAAGTTCTATTACAGGGATCACACAGAAAACAGAAACGAAAGCGTCACCGACTCCGTCAAGGACTAAAACAAAATGGACGACAAAAGTCGTGATCAAGAATGTTACGGGAAAAAAGAAAAATAAAAACAAAAAATGGAAGAAAGAGGAAAAGAAACAAACTCGGCGTGTAATACGAGTTATCCTTCCAGTCTGCCTGTCGATCGTTTGTGTCATATGTATTACTGTAATAATCGGTGAGTTTGTTGGTAAAAAAAACCCCTTATTTTCAGACTAATTTAGATATTTTGGAATGTTCGTCAAAATTACGATATGTTTGTAATTTTGATATATTGACCCATTGATGTTAACCCATTGGCAATCAAACCGGACTTTTTTATGCCAACAAGGATTTATATTGAACATCGTGAAAAAAGGAGAAATGGCTGGAGAAATTGCTAGTTTCAAGTAATTTCTCTGTTTCTCAGAATGCTTTCTACCTCATATGACACTTATGTTGTTCATTTTTTCGCTCTTTGTAATATCGTATTCAACATATGCTGTCTTGGACGCAAACTGTCCGAATAAAATGATTGCAATTATGATATCAATTAATGATTGTAAATGTTATTCAATGTTCTGTGTACATTCAAATCAAAGAGTAGCTGCAATTAATGTTCGATTTCGATGTCTAACACAATCTAAAAATGCTCCTGTTTTCTCTTTCTCAGTATTGTGCAGACGAAGAAGCATCCAGGGGCGATTCTATAAAACGCGTGAACGAGCAGGTAAAAATATCATATTTGAATCCTTATATGAATTCAAGCTCCGCGAATTTTACCTTGACGTCTGTGCACAAACCCACTTAATCCAATTTCGATAAGCTTTGATATGAGGGTATACATGCTTAACTTACTTAAGAGATGAATAGGATTATTTTGTTTTCATGGAGGTATTCATACATTAGTGTGATTAGTTTTATCGTTGCATACCTCCACGAAAACAAACAAACAAACAACAAAAAATACTTTCCCATTTCTGATAATTTAATGACATCGACCGAAAAAATATTTTACAAATTTTGATACTTTTTTGTAAAGAACTATTTTATGTGGAGGCATACAAAATAGCTGCCTGATCAAAACTTTGTTCGTGGAGATATGAATATTTTTTCGGCCAATCAGAACGCTCGCATTTGATGGACGAAACTAAAAATTGAATTATAAACAGTGTAACTAAGATGAAACAAATTTATGTCAACTTTGAGAACACGAGATTTGACGGGATTTCCATTTAACGGGTCGATATATGTTCTTAATGCGTCTATGGTTGCGTCCGCCTGTAAACATTTTCTTGATAAGTATTCTTCACAAGTACTGCGTTTATTTCTCAACCCCATTTCACAAAAGTGTACATTGTTTAACCATTTATAAGAATTCTCGAGAGTTTTTAACGGGAATGTTATTGGCAGGGCTAAATTCCTTATAGATTTTATATAAATGGAAATTATTCTCAACAGGAGCTAATGAATGGATTTCAACTAAATTATACAAAAGAAACTTAAGACACCATTTTAAATTGATTGAAAAAATATCGATTCGAATATATGGATTTTGAGGTAGGTCTTTGTTGCATGAGTTCCCTCCGATGTAAGAACAGAAACGTACTGTCATATACATATGTATTTAAGTTTACATGTCCCCAAAAACTTATACTGTGAGCCATAGGTAAATTCAAACCGTTTGAGGGATAGAGTTTTTCAAGCGCCTGTATTTAGGCTCACATTTTTATCTACAATAAATCGAGTAATTCATTTGAGTTCTTCATGTTCCTTTTCAGATCCAGAGAATAGAACCAAACCAGGGTATCTAATCTGTTTTGAAGAAAATATCACATATAAACAGGACAGCAATCGTTCACTGATACCTGACTGTATTGAAATCTTCAAGGGAGTTTTGGGGAAACAAGTGAACATACAGAGGTTTGGATATCGTCATACTCCAGACTTCAACGACCAGCTTCTTCACTGTTTAAAGAAAATGGCTAGAAGAGGAAAAAGGGGTAGACCTGTGAGTTCTTCTACGGATCGAGAATGTAGTGAAACATGTCTTGTTGATAAGAAAGTCCATGGCAAAATAGCTGTCAATGTAAACTGTTGTTTGAGAAACGTTCATAAGGAAGCCGTAGTCGTGATCTGCATATTTGGACATCGCAGCACGACCGTTGATGTTTTTGACGCTTGTCAAAATGCGTGCGACGACATTTCAAACGAGAACTTAGAATGTTTAAGTATTTGTGTTTATCCGAATCAAACCGACATGCCCATGTCATTGCGTAATTCCAAAGGATTTTCTTATAAAGACCAACTACCTCAAGTGCTTAACTATTTGAAAGACGTTTTCTTGCGACCGAGAGATTCGTCTGATCCGAAGAAGTCTGAAGTGACATTTATAACAAATGGAGACACTGATAGTATGAAAGAAATGGATAAGTATGTAAGAATGTCGGTGTGCAAGGACCAGGAAGACTGCTGGGTGGAGCTTCCAGAAGGTATTCAGTTATCAAACGGTCCATGGCTGGAAGATGTTAAACGTAAACGGTACATGTCCAGCGATTCTGGCTGGGGGGCGAGTGAAAACTCTTTTAGATCAACCCCAATAGAGGAGGAGAAAGAAACCTCTCCTGAATCCAGTCTACAGTTTGATTTAGAAAGCGAACAAGACTGTCAGAGTCCAAACAAAGTATATCAAAAATCATACCTTCCCAGGAATCTATCATACGTACATCAGAAACTTCCAGCATTACCGAGGCTTCAATACACCCATCCACTGTTGAAGTGTCCATCTGATATTTCATTTTTCCCTCCAGATGAGTTGAATAATTCATCTGACAATATCCCTATAATATCTGATTGTAAACCTACAACATCTGACAATATCCATGTAATATCTGACAATGTCCATACAGCATCTGACAATGTCCTTACAAGATCTGACAAAGTTACGCCAACAAATAAACAATTGGATGAGTATGCTGATAATACAAGTTTGACGCAAGTCGAAACCGTTGTTTGCAAGAACTACCTTGATAAACCCTTGCATAATAAGAAGGAGAATCGAAAATCTGCCTCTATGGACACACTAATGGATATACTCAAAGATATAAATGATCAGAGTACATACTATATGGAACATGAAGCTGAAGCGGGAGAGGTCCATAGTGTTTTTGAAGGAACTGCTTAACTGCTTAACTATTTACCATACGGCAAAATTTTGGACTCGTCGAAATTGAAAAAAAGGAGTTGCAGACCACAATCAAAAGTTATACGAATTTTAGATTTTTTCACTTTTCTGTGTAGAAAACTTTGTGAAAAATGGAAAAAAGAATACTTGCAACAAGCAATTTCTTCTTTTTTAAAAATATTTTCCCAACTGCCCATTGTGTGGGAAAAGATTGGCCATTGATCAGATGATAAGATTGGATTACCGAAGGTCCGAATAAAAGAGGTTTCAAACGACATATCAAAGTGATTTTAAACTGAAACAGTGCCAAATTCATAGAAAACATTCCGACAAAGGGAACAATACCTGTAACAAGCATTTTATTTCCATTTTGTCACAATGTTTCTTTTCTGGGTTGAAAATACGGGATTACGTGGAAATGATTTTATATATTCTTGTTATTTTACTGCGTCACCGAAGCATAAGTTTTTGCCCAGCATATTTGTCTTCAAAACTTTGAGCATTAGGCAAAGCTTTTGAATGATGGGTGTTTAGTTATTGGTGCAACGCTGTCATAAGTCCCTTTTTATACCCTCGCAATGTAATGGCGACGGAGGTATATAGTTTTTTGTCAATTGGCAAATAACTGTTTGAATGTGTGTATCCAATTCTTGTCCAGAGCATATCTTCTAAATTAATCGATGGATTTCAAAATTCCTTGAAGAGTACTCGTGTCATGAGCAAATTTTTGTGTGATACTACCAAACTTAAGGTCAAGACTGAAGGTCAGGTGAAAAGCAATTGTGCGAAGACACCCGTGTCTGTGAGACATTTCTAGTTTCATATAGGCACTTTTGGCAGTGTTGCGCTAGAGTATTGGGGGGGGGGGGGTAAATCCTAGGTATGCTCTTTGTATATGATCTAGTTTATTAGAAGAAATCGACAAATACGAATGTCGTGGACAAGTGGCTGGTTTCCAGAATGAAGACAAGTGTCAGGTTTCCAGACTAAAGTCAAGTGTCAGGTTTCCACAATAAAGAGTAGTTGCTGGTTGCTGAATCCTAATTCGGAAAGAATGCTCTAATCTGTTGACAACCAATGCTTATTGAATAGACGTTATTTGTATAAATACCTCTATTTCAATGCAAGATTAAAATACTCACTATTAATATTGTATTTGACCTCTACGTCCAAGATAATGTTATATTATCAGGAAAAATTTTGATACGGGCCCGAGGTTATAGAACCTTCTCTAGTTCATTCGCAGACTCAAATTGGGGGTTTTCCTCGGAGTTGATTATTTGGGTTCATTCTCTATGGAGTAAATTCTCAAGGATTTGAGAATTAGACGATTCTCAGCGTAGTCATTCTTAAAGTTTATAACCTCGGGTCTTGATGCAATTACTTTAAATTACCTCTGGCTGAACAAATATTTGAACTTTTCCCGATATATTGTTGTTCTTTGGAGATTTTTTTGATGATTTTTGTAACCGAGACAAGTAAACAGACAAGAAAATGTGACAGAATTAAGACTCTTCAAAATGCCTATTTAGCTCACCTGATGACAATGTGCTCTGGATGAGCTATTGTGATCGTTCATCGTCCACCCGTCTGTCTGTCCGCCCGTCCACAATTACAAAAAAATATTCTCCTAAACTGACCAACCAAACTTCACAAAAATGATCCTTAGGTCATGTTTTTTCAAATACTTCAAAGAATTGAAACCCATGAAGAACTTTGGTTGCCATGGCAACGGAATGAAAAATAAAAATCTCCCCCCTCAAATCATAAGGCCCGGAGCTTTGATATTTGGTATAAATCATCATCTATAGACCCTCTTCCAAAATACTTCAAAAAATTACTTTACTCAAAAATCAGCCCTTCTCTGTGTGATCCCTGATTGTACATAGAAATAAAGAGAATATCTTTGAATATTTTTTCCAAAACATAAGTTCTGGAGCTTTAATATTTTGTATGTTTCAATGTCTATTGACCATTTACCAAACTACTTCAAAGATTTACCATAAATCAGGAAATCTTTGGATAGTTTCTTATCCCAAACCATAAGTCCTAGAGCTTTAATACTTTGTATGAGTCAATGTCTATTGGCCTTTTACCGTACTCTGTAAAGTGACCCCTTTCTGTGTGATCCCTGACTTTACAAATTAATAAAGAAGAAAATCTTTGATAAAATTTTTCTCCCCTAAACCATAAGCCCTAGAGCTTGATATTTGGTGTGTATCAAAACCTATTGGCCCTTTACCAAAATACATCATAGAATTGCCGTATTTTGAAAATAAGCCATTTTCTATGCAATCCAAGATTTTAGAAACTAATAAAGGAGGATATAACAATTAGGCCTAAAATTTTGATATTTAGGATGTATCAATGCCAACTGGCCCTCGACAAAAATACTTCAAAGAATTACCTTAATCTGGAAATTAGCTCTAAATAGTAGGATCTTCAATATACCTAGGATAAAAGAAGAAACTCTTTAAAAAATCTTATCCAAAATAATAAGGTGTAGGACTTTGATATTTTGTATATATCATAAAGCCTTGAACCATCATACTCAGAAGAACGATATAGAACCATCATGGTCCTCTTGTTTAATGTTAATTCGAATCTTCATATTTATTGTCAAGCGAATTGTGTATTACCTCTCTTTATGTCTCCAAACTATTGATTTAAGAGATGAAGAGAATATGTTTTGTTTTCATGGAGGTATGAACCGAAAAAACTAATCACACTGTATGAATACGCGAAGCGTATTCATACAGTGTGATTAGGTTATTCGGTTCATACCTCCATGAAAACAAAAAGTATTCTTTTCATTTCTTATAATTTAATAGCATCGAGCGAAAAATTCAACAACTTAACAAATTTTGATACCTTTTTGTAGTGAACTATTTTGTGCGGAAGCATTCAAAATGGCTGCGTACTCAAAATTTTGTTCATGGAGGTATGAATTAAATTTTTCGACTAATCAGATCGCTCCTTTTTGATAGACGAAACTAACAATTAAATTATTAAACGATATCACAAATAAAGATGTTCTAATTCTTTTTTGTCTATCCTTCAAGTCATTGATATTTATATCCTGGAATTAGCCTGTCTGTCTATCCTTCTTGCTTAGAACAAACACTTTAGAAGTGTTGTGTCGCGAACCCTACCTCCATTCCCGCTACAATCGAAGGGTCGCTAATCACACCCACTGATCACCGAAAAGACAGCTTATTTGAAGTTATAAACACATTAGGTTGTAGAATATATGGTCAGGATAAAAAATAGCAGCAATTCGTGGATCCAAACGTCGTAACTATATCGTTTGAATAAACTGTAGTTGCGATCTTAAAGTCGTACAACTACTATCGGAGCTAAAAACTTCTAATCTCATTAAATGATTTGTTTTGTCAAATGACTTTTGATTGGCAGCGGCGAACTGTCTTTTGTACCGAACGGTTTTATACATCGAACAAATTACGATGTTTAACAATACGCAGTTTTGAAGTTTCATCACCCCTCCATTGAAAATTCATTGGCCCTAAAACGTAGACGGATTTTCTTTGAATATGGGAAACAGCTGGCATATAGCCATGGTACTGCAGGCGATGGAACTATGACTCTGCCTTAACCATTTACTGTAGAATGGTTACATTTCAAATTGCACTCACTTTTGGTTGTCTTTACTTCTTTCAAATTGGACAAGTCTAAAATTTTGAAAAACAGGAAAGGGTTAAAATGATGTTAAAAATACGCTGATGTTTTGGTTTTATGGCAATCGAACAAAAGATAAATCTATTCAGTTTGCCCCCAAATAAACTTTTTTCGTTGATTGGGAACGTTATTTTTCAGTGATATTATACACATGTATTTCCGTTCATTTATCGTCGCTAAGGTCTCAGTAGTTTATATGAGACCACCATCCCACCCCACCCCGCGCCTCAAAACAACAACATTAACAAAAAAACCAACAGCAAGGAGACAACAACAACAACAACAAAAAAAAAAAAAAAAAAAAAAGACGGTGAGTTGTTATGGAGGATGGCGCAAAAATACAAGACTAGACTAATGAGAAGTCTACAGAGATCTGGTTTTAATCCCTTCCCATACAAAATTTCAGACTTGCCCAAATTGAAAGAAGCTGCAGCCGACAATGTCAAATTGATGGAATTTGATTTTTTCTGTTGCCTTTTTTGGGGATAGAAAACATTGTGGAATATGGAGAAATTGCTTGATACAAACAATTTCCTCTTTTTCAACAATGTTTTCTAAAAAAATTATTTTTTGGGGGGAGGGATTGTCGGGGAATGGGTTAAAACGTAATCAATCGTTTTGACATCCTGGACGCAGGTCGGTTCTTTAACCCTTTCCTGTTTTTAGAAATTTTAGACTTGTCTAATTTGAAAAAAGCTGCAGTTGACAATTGAAAGTGAATGCAATTTGAAAGTAACCAGCCTACAGTGTACACTGTAAAAAAAGTGTGTTAAGTTACACCAAAAAAGGTTGACAGCAACACCATTATTCGTGTAACATTTCTCTACACCAAAGTAAGTGTGAATTCGCACTTTCTGAGAATAGTTACCTCAACTTTGGTGTTAAATAACACGAACAAAAGTGTATAATAAGCAATGAACATTTGGTGTTACTTTACTCTTTTCAGTAATGGTGAAACTTCAAACTATTTTGGGTGTAAACTTTCCCTTTACATTAAATTACACTAGTTTACACTATTAGTGTAACTATACGCTAAATTCGGAGAAAATTTACTCTTTCAGTGGTGAAACTTCACACCATTTTGGGTGTAAACTTTCCATAAACACTAGTTTACCATAATTTTCACTATTCAGAGGAACTTTACTCTTTCAGGGGTGTAACCTCAATCCATTTTGGGTGCAAACTTTCCCTTTACGCTAGTTTACAATAGTTTACACTATCAATGTAACAATACGCTAAATTCAGAGATACCTTACTCTTACAATAGTGAAACTTCACACCATTTTGGGTGTAAACTCTCCCTACACACTAGCTTACAATAGTTTATACTATACAGAGGAACTCTACTCTTCCTTAGGTGAAACCTTAATCCATTTTTGGTGTAAACAATATTTTCGCAATAGTTTACACCGCAAGTGTTACCTAACGCTAAATTCAGAGAAACTTTACTCTTTCAATGTTGAAACTTCAAACCATTTTGAGTGTTTACTTTCCTTTTACACTAGTTAACAACTGTTTACTCCATAAGTGTTACTATAGGCATAATTCATAGAGACTTTACCCTTTAATTGGTGGAACTTCGCTCCATTTTGGGTGTAAATTTTCTTTTTAAACTAGATCGCAATGGTCTTCACCATTAGTGTATATATACGCTATGTCCAGGGAAACTTATGGGTGCCCTGTATTACTGAGGTTGCTTGAGTCACTTCCGGTGAAGATTGCTGCGCTTATTACCGTGAATGCATCCGTATGAGATTTTGGTGCATTTTGGAGACACTGTGGATTCTACTGCAGTCGTTTAGGCAGTACAGATAGCGCTAAGGTAAATAAACGTTGTCCGTCTACGTCTCATATAACCACATTGTTTAGCAATGTGTGGATCTGATTTTGGAAACGAATAACTATCAATTTGAGTGTAAATAAATGTCGAGGGTTTTTCGTGTTCCAAATCTTCTAGTCTATGAGTCTACCAGTCTAATAATATAATTTTGAATTCGGCGCCATGTTGTGTTTTCGGTGAGCAAAACCGATTGAGTTTGAAGATCCCTTCAATCGAATGCTGTGCAAAGGGTAATGATGGCTCACATAATTCAGTCTTAATATGCTCTTAGTTTAGGGCCTGTTACATGCATCCATATCTAGTTATTGAAAGTGTTTAGCCTTTGTCGGTTTACTAAAATTATTGGGTGGAGTGAATCCGGGTCCGTTCGCCCTAAAACACGATCGCCCTAATTACGTTTCGCCCTAATTCCAGTTCGCCCAGGGTCCGTTCTCCCTGTTTTTCAATTACATTATAGCTTTCCACAATAAAAAAAATTCTCGTAAACATTTATTTTTTCCTTTATGAGATGTTTAGGTTATTTAAGGTAGTTTTTTCAACTCATATTCAGACAAAATTTCAGACTGATCTAAAGTTGTAGTAAACTTGACTAGATTCCTAGAAAGTAATAAGGTTAAAAGAAATATATTCGAAACGGAGATGGTTGTATCAAATTCAAGATTCCAAATTATGTTTTCTTGAATTAAGTTATTACAAGTTGACAATCATGTTTTAATTTTATTGCCACAATTATAGGTTAAATAAGATTGATTTTGATAAAGATAGAATAATTATTTGACACGATCAATTTGTTATAAAAATTTATCAAATCACAAAAAGTATCATTTAGAAGTTACCTTTTATCAAAACGATGAATAAATATACAATACACAACCCCGTCCTAAACGTTCAAAGAAAGATTATGGGTAAAAGTGTGGGAATTGAAGTAAAAATGTTAAATTAAATTAACCCATTACCAGACGACAAAATTCATGCGTCTCAATAAAAAGGCTTTGGAGATGACAATTGAAAGATTGAAAGTTATAAATCCCAAATACGCTTTAGGACAAAATTGCTTGCCACAAATTGGAATTTTTTAACCCCCCCCCCCCCCCCCAAAAAAAAAAAAATCACGAAATTTAGATCATTGAAACACATTCAGACTTTTTACAACACAATCTCAGTTGAATCAGAAAGTTTTTAAAAGTATTGTCGACATTATATAACAAAATACCTATAACGGTAGAAAGCATTGTGAGTAAAGGAGAATATACTACCCACACGTTTGAATGGGCTATAATTCACGATTCACACTTTTTTATGCCCCCGGTGAAGATGAAAGTAGACGAAAACATTAGTGAAAATGACAAGCTGATTTTTATTAATCCTTTTTTCATTTTCAAACGACGTTACAACAAAACTAGAAATACACACAAAATCATACTCATTCAAAAAAGAGGGCGAACATAAAAAATAGGGCGAACGATCCCACTTTTGGGGCGAACGGACCCAGGGCGAACAGACCTGGGGCGAAAGTATATTTAGGGCGAACGGACCCGGTGGAGTTATCACCTTTCTGTTCTTATAGATATTTTTGGCCTTGACTTTTGATTCTTAGGGTAGGCATGCATCTAGTTTAGTGCTTAATTCAATAACATAGGCCTACAAGTAATTTAATGCTTAAAGTTTGGTTTGTCGAGGAATAGTACAGTGATATTGAAGTTTAGAGTCGCAGATATTGTGGACTCTGGTTGTTCAGCACATGTTGTGCAGGTTGAACAATGGCTTCACTTTCTATATTAAAATACAAGTTTGGTAGATAATCGATTTACCACTAAATTCATAATTCTATTTGCAAATTTTTGACCTAATGAAGTCGTCAGATTATGATGTCAAGCATGATGGGGCAATTCAGTCCGTATCTTATTTTACAAACTGTCTGTCATTTAAGTACAGCCACATGCATACTTCTGCAATTTCCATGGGTAAAGCTAACTTTTTGTGGTACCTAAAGAGAATTTGAAGCAATTTGCTTGTTGTTGTTTGGATAAACATTTCGTCTTGTTCTAGTCTTCGTGTTGGTTGCATCATAGTAGTGAATATTCACTTGTTTACTGTCACGTTGCAAACAATTTACCCTGTGTTGTCCCTATGCTGTGGGTACTTGATTTAGAGGTTATACAAGATAGTTCGAGATATGGATATTTTCTAAGGAATTTTTGTATTTGTATTTCAGTTGGCATGGGAAAACAGTATCTAATCATTTTATCACGTTGAGTGCCATTACAGTAAGAAACCTGCACCTAAAGCACTTTGAATCAGAGTTGAAATCCTAAAAAGATGTGAACAAGGCTGCACCAGTAAAAGAAGATTCATATTTATTGAAGACATAGGTACCACAGCTAGAGATTGTGTGAGGAGTGGACTGATAATGGTGAACAACTATTAAATGAACATGTGCAGCACTTCAGACAGAAATTGATAAATTTGAGAGAGAATATTGATAGATAGTTGATATCTTGTACCTTTTAAGAGAGAAAGAAAATGACTTATGAAAGGAGGAATCCTTTAATGCATCATGTTATTTGGAAAAGATTGATTTGGTTTTAAAAAAGAAAGACAAAGAGTCACCAAAGGGTTCAGATGCTTCCAGAGTGTCTGTGATATCAACAAAACTAGCTAGCTGGGGAGATTGAACTTCTTGATGATCAAAAGAACATTGCCTCTATAGAGGCAGAAGTAGAAGAACTCGAATGGTCACTCTAAAGATCTAAGATAAATCTATAGTGTAAACTGAATTTGACAGTTCTACCTTTGACTTTCGTTGAGAAAACAGAATGTTTCATAAATTTATTACCTAAAGTTGATGATTAACTGATTGGTGTTCCTTTAACCCTTTCCTGTTTTTCAAAATTTTATACTGGTCCTATTTGAAAGGAGTTGCAGACGACAATTAAAAGTGGGTGCAATTTGAAAAGAAACCAACCTACTGGTTAGAAAGTATTGTGGTAAAAGAAGAAATTGCTTGTTACAAGCAATTTCTTCTTTTTCAATAATGTTTTCTCAAGTATTAAATCACAGAGACGTAAAAACAAGAGATTGTACAGGAAAGGGTTAAGGGCAGAACCCGATAAATTTGTGTTGTCAGAAACAAGTGTAAACAAGCAACCTGACCAAGTCAAATTCATTTAATCTACTCCCACATAGTGGTGCTTTAGGACACCCCTCAATATAAAAAAAAATAGGAAAAACATTGTGTAAAACTAACAAATTGCTTTTTACAAGCAATCTCTTCATTTTCCATAATGTTTTTTACCTAGAAAGTTAAAAAGAATCTAATATTTCATAATCTTTAAAATGTTATCTGCAACTCTTTTCAATTTGGACCAGTCTAAAACTTTGCTGTCTGGTAATGGGTTGAGAAAGAGCTACTTCTAATAGATTAGTTGAGTTTGATGATATTCCATAATTTTTACACTCTTGAGAGCAACTTTCCTGAGTGTTGTTACTGGGCTATGTTTGCAGCTTGGAAAGAAATTAACCTTTTGATTAAATATTGTGGGACTATTTCAAGTTAACCCTTTCCTGTTCAATCCCTGGTTTTTACTTCCCTGTAAATTCATAATTAAGAAAAAATTGTAGAAAAAGAAGAATATGCTTGTAACAAGCAATTTCTTCTTTTTCCACAATATTTTCTACCCTTTGAATTTGGACAAGTCTAAAATTTTGAAAAACAGGTAAGGTTTAACAAGCCTTGACTACACACAGCTTCAATGCAAATTTTCCCCGGAAGAAGTTTAGCAAAAATTTGGGATAGGTTGGAAGATAATTTTTGAGCCCCTGAAATTGTGCATCATTCCTTAACTAAAAGAGTAGAAAATTTTCCTAGTAAGGTTAGGATTTGAAAAAACTCTTTGACTTGGCCGATGTTTAGAGTTAGAAAGAGGACCCAAAGTTTGCCCCCTTCTTGCATATTACGACTCATTGTCTGGTATCAAATTGCCATACAAAGTTCAAGAAAAATGGACAAATTCTGCATGTAGTTTTAAGAAGCAATTTAGTGTTGCATTTATGTTCACAGTTTCATTTAATCATCACTTGTGCACTTTTGCACTCATCAGAAGAGCTGGTTTTGACGTCTTTTTTTTAAAAAAAGCTTGGGAAAACATTGAGGCAAAATAGAAGAATGCTGACAACCTGCATTTTCTCCTTTTTATATCCCGCCGTTTCGGCGAAGGGGATAATAGTAATGCTCTCTGTCCCTTATTCTGTCACTTAGCCTGTCCAGAGCATATCTCCTAAAGTATAAATGCAGTGCACAAGAACCACAACTTATTTTGGAGTTATTGCCCTTTGTTATTTTTTGTCCTGTGCATATCTCTGAAAGTATAATAGCTATCAACTTGAAACTTCATAGGTGGATAGATCTCATGGAGGAGAAGTGCAGTGCACAAGAACCACAACTCTTGCTTGCATAATTTTGGAGTTATTGCCCTTTGTTGTTTGAAAGACTTAGATTTTGTCTGGGGCATATCTCCTAAAGTATAAATGCTTTCAACTTGAAACTTTATAGGTTGATAGATATCATTGAGGAGAAGTGCAGAGTACAAGAATCACAACTCAGTTTACTATCAAGCTTTTACAGCAGGGGATGGCCATGTCTGACATGGCTCTTGTCCCTCTATATATTCTGTGATATAAAACAAATCTAATCTTTATCAAACCCTTTTTAGCTAGCAAAGCGACAGCTTTGATAGCTTAAGTTAACAAACGAAATTTCGAGGGCGTCTCAAAGTTCAACGAGTGCAAACTGCCATTGGAGGCTTAACCACTAAATCTGTTAAATGCGTACGCCATTAAATTTAGTTCTTATGTATTTCAGGAATATTGCAAACTCTATTCAAACTGTAGTGAAGTCTGTCAAAAGCACGCTATTTAACCCATTCCCAATCAATTCCACTTTTGGAAAAAGGCTTTGGAAAACATTGTGAACAATGAAGAAATTGCCTGTACAAGCAATTTCTTCAATGTCCACAATGTTTTCTACCCAACAATGGAAAGTTTTCTAAATTCAACCATGCTTTGCTAGCTTACAGTACTTTCAGTACTTTGATTTCTCATCTTCAGACACTTTCAAATTGAAACATTCTAAATTTAAACCTTTTCCATGCAATAAAATATTACAGGTCTTCAATTTCAAACTTGCCGCAATAAAACAAAATTCACCATATTGAAAATTAAACTTGTGTACAAAATGGTAGAAAGGGAAAGAATTGCTAGTTATTGGCATTTTCCTCCAAGTTTCGAAAGCATTTTCTGCTTGGGATATCAAAACCAGTCATTGCTTTCCATAGTGTTGATAATAATCTTTTTTTATTTATTGTTGTCTCAATCTTGTCTATTTCCAAATTTGGATAACCCCTTCCCAAATACAAAGAATTAGACTAGGCAGAATTCGAAAATGCTGCAGACGACAAAATGGATGTTATTAAATTTACAAATAATGAAAATTGAAGTTCAGAAAATATTGGATAAAAAGGAGAAAATGTTAATTATTGGCATTTTCTTTATTTTTCTAAATGTTTTCCAAAGCTTTCTATAAGGGACGTCAAATTCAGGTCTTGCTTGGGGAAAAGGTTAGGAATAAAAAATACTTTTCTAATCCGGTGGTGGACTCCTGTATTGCATCGCAATGTAACATCCACTTGTTAATACTGAAATGTGTAAGAAATTGAATTGCCTTGGCAGTTAAATAATAAAGAATCATACTGTTTCTTACTGTCAATTAGATATTTCACAAAATTTCTCGATGGCTCAGGGTGAAACATTTGTAACTGTCTATATGTTTATAGGCAGATACAATATTTTCACTCTGAGCTATTGACTTGAGCTCATACCTTCACAATGAGCAAGTCTAAATAGATCAGGGGTATATAAATTCTTGTCCTATCTGTTCATCTAAAAGATAACTATAATAAATCTTTTAGATTTTGAATAAAATTTAAAGGTTGATTATAGTTATTCAATGTTAAGTACTAACATTTGGTAAAACCCATTTGTTGATACCAAACTTAGGCCATCAGACAAGGTCATGATCATTTCTCAGGGTCATCTCTATCAAAATAGAATTCTTCAACACCTGCCATAATTTTAGCCCTACTGACCGAAGGTCAGAAGAGCTATATCAATGGCGTTGTTCCCGTCTGTCTATCCATAAAAAACTCTCGTTTACGTGATGAAGCCCACAAATATAATCAGAATTCCTTGCAACTTTCCAAGGATGATTTTAGGATCATAAGGAAGGTTTCTTTTGAAAATTGGGCTAATTTTTGGAAAACACTGGAAACAGAGCATTACGGATTTTTTACTCAAAATATTCATTCTCGTTAATGTGATAAGTCTACAAATATTATCAGATTTCCTTGAAACTTTCACAGGATGATTGTAGGGTCATAAGGAAGGTTCCTCTCAAAAATGGGGTAGATCCGTGAAAAGGGGCTTTATGGATTTTTACTCAAAATATTCTTGTGTATGCAATAGTGCACAATTATCTCAGGTTTATCAAGCAATTTCTTCATTTATCACAATATTTTCTTAAGTGTAAAATTGCATGTACGTAAAAACCAGTGATTATACAGGAAAGAGTTAAGAAACTCATCTTTTATGTTACTGCACTTAGATTTTTTTTTTGAAAGAGATACTATCACAATTTTCCAGGAAAGACAAAAGATTTCTTATTCCCCAACCAGTTACTGGTTGGGGGACTATAGATTTGCTGGATTGAGTCCAACTGCCCGTCGGTCACACTTTTGTCTGGATCATGTCTCCCAAACCATAAGTGCTAGCAGCTTCAAACTAGATACACTTATAGATTACAAAGTGGAGAAGTGTCATGTACAAGAACCGTTACTTTATCCTGCTCATTTTTTCCAAGTTATTGTCCTTTGTTGTTTTAACCTGTACATTTCTTTTTGAAGATATCCCCTAAACCATAAGTGCTAGTAACTTCAAAGTTTGCCATGCCCTTTTTTGAGTTGTTGTCCTTTGATATGTCTAATTTTACATTTTCAACATATAACAACCATGATAAGTGGATGTGCCTGGACCATCATTAAGTTTGACAATTTCATTTGATCATTACTTGTGCGCTTTTACACTCATCTTCTTTGTTTATTGTCTTTTCTATCTTGCCTACGTTTATATCTCCAAATTTGGTTAACCCTTTCCTAAACTGCAAAAATTTAGACTAGGCCAAATTTAAAGCTGCTGCTGTTGACAAAATGAATTTTATTTAATAATGAAATAATGCACACAATAGATGCTAATATTTGCCATGTAGATACCGGTAGGTCTCAACAAGGTGCAACTGGGGAAGGTCATTTCATCAAGGTCAAGCTCAAAATTTTAACCCTTTTCCCTTAAAGAAAAAACCCATAAAAATCACCCATTTCTAAAGAATTCCTGTTTTGGGGGCATGGTGTTTCACAAACACATCTTGTTCTTCTTCAAAACTTCCTGAGTAGTCAATTGTAGACCACTCAAATCAATAATGATTTATGAAGAAATAAGAAAAGGAAAAAGTTCTCAGTCACCAAAGTTTTTGTTTCAGACTTTTCTAAAAAAAGCTGTATGCATACATAGTGGGTCTAAAACAACCCATAAATTGCCAATACTATTGACAATAATAATATGTAGTAGTAGATCAATTTTCAATAACAGCAATAAATGATCAATACTAGTGTCAATCCTGTAGACTGACAATATTATTGACCCTGTATTGGTGATCAATACTCTGATTCAATGTATATTGGCATTTGTTAACACATTAATATGCAAAATTTAAAGTCCATGATATACCATAACTTGATATGGATAACATATGTTAAATTTCTTTTCAGTTGATTATTATAGTGGTAGAGTATGATAAATCACAAACAGAAAAAAAATGTCTGCAAGTACATGTGTCCCTCTTTGATTCCTGAACTGAAATAGGGCACAAATATTGACAAAGGAAATCATGCTTCCAGAGATTCAAATTTGATAGTTGTGTGAAACTTGTTTTATAAGAAATATATTTTATATTAATTCAATATTACTGTCAATAATACTCTAGCGTATGGACAATATACTTTAATAACTGAAATTAGTTATTTCAATTACCATGTGTAGACAAATGTTCTTGGATGCTTACTTGGGCAGTTTGGTCATTGTTTAATAAATGTTAATCTTTTCATATGTTTTGATTTTATTATCTTTGCTGATTTATATTCTCTATTATTTAGACTTCACCCCATTACCAGGTAACAGAATTTAAGAATGGTCAAAATTCAAACGAGTTGTGGACGACAATGTATAGTTGATGAGATTTTTAAAAATCTGTCTCTCAGGTTAGAAACCATTTTGGACATATGTTGGAACAAACATTTTGTCATTGTCCAGAATGTTTTCTGAACTCTTTCTTCGTGGGTGTCATAAAGCCGGACTGGGTTAAAAGAAAAATTGATAAAGATTTATTGGCCAAACCCTGGGTTCCTGTCAGATTTAACTTCCATAAATCTGCAGTCCATAACAAGTCCCTTTCCTCTGTCTTAAAGTGTTACGTAACACTAATTATGGCGTTAACAAAGTCTCATAGTGATGAAAAGATACACCAATATTGGTGGCAACTCTGCTGCCACCATTAATGGTGTAACATTTACTTCTGCCTATATGTGTTAAACAACACTTATTATGGTGTTATGAAATCATACCATGGTGTAAAGTTACACCAATATTGGTGGCAACTCTGCTGCCACCAATGTTGGTGTAACGTTTTTCTCTGTCCGTCGGTGTCAAGTAACATTTATTATGGTGTTAACGAACTCTTACAATGGTGTAAAGGTACACCAATATTGGTGGCAACTCTGCTGCCACCAATATTGGTGTAACGTTTTTCTCTGTCCGTCGGTGCTAAGTAACGCTTACAAAAGTGTAAAGCTACACCAATATTGGTGGCAACTTTGCTGCCACCAATATTGGTGTAATGTTTTTTTCTGTCCGTCGGTGTTAAGTAACTCTTACAATGGTGTAAATTTACACCAATATTGGTGGCAACTCTGCTGCCACCAATATTGGTGTAATGTTTTTTACTGTTTGGCAGTGTTACTTTACACTTAACACAGATATATCGTACACTATTTTTAGTGTGACTTTTCCCGTTTTAAAACAGGTGTAAAATTACACCATTATTGGTGGCAGCAAAGTTGCCACCAATATTGGTGTAAAGTGCCGAATTATTTTTTACAGTGTAGAAAATATTGTGGAAAAAGAAGAAATTGCTTGTTACAAGCAATTTCTTCTTTTCCCACAATGTTTTCTCAAGTACAAATGACAGGAACGTAAAAACAAGGGTTTGTACAGGAAAGAGTTAACTGGATTAGTGCCCGGCGCTGAATGGCTGTCAGACCGTTCAGTCAACTGCAAATGACGACCAACTGACAAGGATTGTATTCGACATTAAAAGCTCTCGTTGATCGGCCAATAAATAAGAAGAGTAGGGAATCGGATCAGATTGCGTGCATGAGAAGGCTGTTCTGAGTCTTCGCTTTTCCCAATTTCTTGTTAGCTCACCTGAGCACAAAGTGCTCTGGGTGAGCTATTGTGATCAGTCATCGTCCGGCGTTCGTCCTTCCGTCCATCCGTTCGTCTGTCCGTCCGTCCATCTGTTCGTGCGTCCGTTCGCAATTACAAAAAATATCTTCTCCTCCTAAACTAACCATGGAATTTCAACCAAACTTCACAGAAATGATCCTTAGGTCATGCTCTTTCAAAATACTTCAAAAAATTGAAATCATTGAAGAATATTCTCCTCCCAATCCAGAAGGCATAGAGCTTTGATATTTGGTGCAAATCATTATCTATTGATCCTCTACCGAAATACGTCAAAGCCCTTTTCTGTGCGATCCCTGATTTTACATAGAAATAAAGAAGGAAAACTTTAAAAACCTTCTTTTCCCAAACCAAAAGGCCTAGAGCTTTGATATTTGGTGCGAATCATCATCTCTTGACCCTCAATCAAAATACTTCAAAGAATTACCGTATTCTGAAAATTAGCCCTTTTCTGTGTGATCCCTGATTTTAGATAGAATTAAAGCAGGAAAACTTTAAAAATCTTCTTCTCCCAAACTATAAGGCCTAGAGATTTTATATTTGGTGTGTAACAATACCTATTGACCCTCTACCAAAATACTTCATCAAATTACCGTATTCTTTAAATTAGCCCTTTTCTGTGCGATCCCTGATTTTACATAGAAATAAAGAAGGAAAACTTTAAAAATCTTCTCCTCCAAAACCATAAGGCCTAGAGCTTTGATGTTTGTAGTGTAATAATACTTATTGACCCTGTACTACAATACTTCATAGAACTACTATATTCTGAAAATAAGCCCTTTTCTGCGCAATCCCAGAAAGGAATAAAGTGCAATCCCAGAAAGGAATAAAGAAGTATATCATAGAAAATGTTTTCCTTTAAAACCATTAGGCCTAGAGCTTTGATATTAGGTATGTACTAATGCCTATTGACCCTCTACTTAAGTACTTCAAAGAATTACCGTACTCTTGAAATTAGCTCAATATGGTTGGATCTTCACTATACCTAGGATTAAAGGAAAAAATCTTCAGAAAATCTTCTCCAAAATGATTAGGTGTGGGGGCTTTGATATTTTGTATATTATATCATAAAACCTTGAGCCATCATACTCAGGGGAGCGATATAGGACCATCATGGACCTGTTGTTTAACCACTGACCTGCTGAGTAATATCCTCTACAGAATTGTATTTAAGTCAAAGGGCTAAAAGCACTTGAAACACTAAGAAAGGGTTAATATTTGTGTTTAAAATTTATCTTATAAATAGAAGTGGATTAAAAGGACTGCACATGTGTGCAGGCTGATCTTTGTCTATGCCCCCTGCCAAAACAGGCATGTTCCGGGTTCAGCATGACAAGGGTTGAAATGTCATGTGTAGTCTGTTATACATGAAAAAGACAAAGAAGAAAATTGGCATAACTGACGGGTCGCTTGCCACGCTCCACTGACGGCCTTCGACGTGACAGTTTGACTGCAGTACAAAAATGTTATAAATCTGTCAAATATGTGGTAATGACTTAATTTTTAGTTTCTTCTATCAAAAAAGAGCGTTCTGATTGGTCGAAAAAATATTCTTACCTCCTTGCACAAAATTTTGAGCATGCATCTATTTTTTATTCTTCCGCACAAAATAGTTCTATAAAAATTTATCAAACTTTGTAAAATATTTCTTTTTCGCTTAATGTCATACAGTTATAAAAAACGAAGAGTGGGATATTCTTTTTTGTCATGGCGGTATGAAACGAAAATTCTAATCACACTGTGTGAATACGCGTATTCATACATGAGTGTGATTAGTTTTTTTCATTCCACCTTCACTTCCGGTCTTAATGAATAATGATCGATTGAAAGTTGTTTGATTGACAGCTGGAATCTGTCAGTTTCATAAACATGGCGATGAAGACGAACAAAGTATAATGTAAATTAGAGAGAAAAAGAATAGGGAAAACAACAAGATCGAAAAAAAAAAATAAAAATAAATAAAAGATCAAAGAATAAGGAAGGTGGAGAATTTGAAAATAATTGACCGGTCGCAGATGTCAATCAAATAATCGATCGACCATTCAAAGCATGCATTTAGACCGGAAGTGAACTTAAACTTCGATATTGGCCGACATTTACCATTACGGTTAAGCATTTTTGTTGGTTGGCGACTTAAACGTAGATAACTACAGCTTGTCCAAGTTGTAGTGACAACGTTTAGGTCGTCAACCAGCCGATTTACCTTACTGACTTCAAATTTTGCAAAATAACGCCATTTTACATCGAAATGAAATTTTCTGTTGGAGCTCAGTGTGCGGGGCCAGCGATCCGTCAATTGTTCTAAGTCAAGAGTGTACGGATCTAAATCGTTGGGCGACACCAGCTTTTCAAGATATAGGTAGGTGGTTTTCGGTCGGAGACCGACGATAGGAATTGCCAAAATTAACCTATTACCAGACGGCAAAAATTTAGACTGGTCCAAATTGAAAGGAGTTGCAGACACCATTATAAAGTTTGTGAAATTTCTGATTTTTTTTCTCCAATTTTATGAGAATTGTTACAAGCAATTTCTTCATTTTACACAAGGGGCGTCAAAATGTACCATTGTGTGGGAATGGATTAAGCTTTACGTTTTCATGGGAAGAAAAGATGCATTCACGGTGAGCCGGGCAAATAGAGATGTTTTGCCACATGCCTTGGCCGGATCGCTAACTCCGACAGGAAGTAAGGATTGGATATAAACCGGCTTTATTTGAAACTTTTACAGTCAGTAGCAATTACCAATTATAAAAATGATGGTTGAAGTTTTAGCCGTCTCGAATAATAAAGTTATAGCTACGACATGTAAGTCACAAAACCAGAAAATCACCGATTCAAATAAATGGTGGAGTTCGAAGTTTTCTTCCGGTATAAACGTATGATTTGATCGTTTATCGGTGTTTTATTAGCTCTGTTGGCTGAAAGCCATCGATAATTTGCCATTACGCTGTGTCCGTCATGCTTCTGTCCATCCGTGCGTGCGTCCGCAAACTTTTATTTGAAACCTCCTCAGTCTCGGAAAGTACTGAACAGAATTCATCCGAATTTCACAGAAATGAACCCTTTTTAGATTCCTTCAAAGAATTTGGATCAGATGAAAAATCACGGCTTATATGAACGGGTCTAATTTCTATATAGGCCTTTGGTGAAAACAATGAAAATCTTCTCAAAAAAAAAAAAAAAAAAACAACACGAGATGGATTTCAGTCAAATATCACAGGAATTATCCTTTGGTGACCATCTATCATTTTGCTTCAAAGAATTTGGATCGGATAAAACATTCTTTTATGGGGGGGCTTATTTTCATATATGGCATATACTGAAAACTTTGCAAAGCTTTCTTCTAATTTCACGGGAATTATCCCTGGGTGACTCTTTGACAAATTCCGTCATAGAATTTGGCTCTGTTAGTAACATGGCTTTTATTGGCAGGGCTTATGTCCATAGTATGGTATATAGTAAGATTTTTTAAAAAGCTTGTTTCCCGATGAGAAGTAAATTTAAGCAAGTGGGGTGAATCAGGTCCTCAAGCGCCTTTATTTTACATCGTGATTCGTCAGTTTTTCCTTTCCACACAATATTTTTTATATGATCGGGATCTGAAAACAGCTGATTGTGCAGTAATTAGCTTATAATCATCGTCGACAACAAAATTTCATGGCGAATTCGATAGATACTTGAACTGGAAGACAATGCTTCAGAAAGGTTGGGTCCCGGAAAACGCTGCGAGATGAAGAAATTCAAGTGCCTTAGTGTTTGACAAGCTCTCCTCAACCCACTGTGGCTGCTAATAAAGGCTGTTAAACCATTGACAGATGTTGATGATTTGTGAACCCCTGAAGAAATATGATCCTGGAAAAATTATGTGAAAAGTAGTGATTGCTTCTGATAATAAATTTCTACTCTTCTCACAATTATTTCTACCCTATTTGGCACTTATTTTACATTTTTTACACAATTTGTAATGTTGCCTGCAACTTCTCTCAGTTTGAACTAGTCTAAAATTTTGTTTTCTTGTAATAGGTTAACCCAAAATTAGTGTTTTCAGTGTTTTAAACCATTACCAGACAGCAAAATTTAGACTGGTCCAAACTAAAAGGAAATGCAGATTTTTTTTAAAGTTTATGAAATTTTAGATTTTTTCAACTTTCTTGGTAGAAAACATTAAATGAAATGAAGAAATTACTTCTCACAAGTAATTTCTTCAATTACACATTATTTTCCCAGCTGTTTTTCTTGAGGGGGCGTCTAAAAGCGCACCATGTGGGAATGGGTTAACAAATAAACAAACTTTAATACAATAAATATTAACCCATTACTGCACAATCCGGCATTCCTACGCAAAGAGGAAGGATATAACCATGAGAAAAGATGACATTGCTTGTCACAGTTTCTCCTTTTCTCATCGGGATTGTTTTTATTCCCTCATGGCCCTTCCTTTTCAATTATAAGCCATTTTATCAAATCGTCAGCAAACTCTTTAAACTTTGACCAGTATAAATCACATCGTTTGGGAACTGTTTAGCCAGTTACCACTTTACACAGTTTTATACTGGTCCAATTTGAGGGAAGATGTAGACGACAATCAGAAATCGGTGGATTTTTTTTTTTTCGTCTTTTTGGATAGAAAACACTGTGGCTAATGAAGAAATTGCTTGATACAAGCAATTTCTTCATTTTCTAAAATGTTTTCCAACACTTTTTTCTTTAGGGGCTTAAAATTTAGGGATTGATTGAGAACTGGTTAAATTATAAAGTCTGTATTTGGGACACTAATTACTCGTGATAAATGCGGGCGGAAAATATTTTGTTTGCAGAAATGAGAGCGGATTTATTTACATGCGTGTTACTTTTGGAAGCTCTTACTTTAGTTAAACTAGATGAGATGTTCTTCAAATCATTTTCCTCTTATCCCTATCCAACAAAAGGATCTCTAAAAGTATTGACTGGCGAGCATGTCCTAAGTAATATCGGAGTGCAGTAGATGGGACAGGTCCACCGAATCTACTAAAAGTCCGGATAATAAACGCAAAACTAACCGGAAATCAATGTTACCGCGCAACCATAAACATTCGCAAGTGCTTGCTTTACCAGAGTCTGCAGTTGTTTGCTATATTTGAAAGATCCTGATAGAAATAAGAGGTAAAACTAAAAAAAGAATGTTTCAATTAATTTTGGTAACTTAATTATGCACCATTGAACAATTCGTTAGGTTTTGTTTGAAACCTATTCAGCTTTTCAATAATTCGGCATTTGCTATTCTATGGTAAGCAATAGTCGCGCAACTGATCATTCGTGAATGATTATCGTTAAGAGTAATGCTAGGCAATATTTGAAGTAATATGGGCCATCGTGACGCCCAATTAAATGAAATTCATGTGGGACAACTTGAATTGTTTTCATATCTCAGTTTTCTTCCTGAATATCTTGCAACAGTGATCCAGATAAGGTCAATATTCTCATATTTTATGTTGGATGATCTTGTAGTTAAAGACCATTTGAAATCGAAACTGGATACTGATTGCTTTTGCTTCTATGACATTATATGGTTCTAATCCATTTAAAAAAATGGGAGCTGAATCAGATAGACAAAGCATTAGGGTGTATTAGAGAACAGCTCTAAATTGACCAATTGCTGGCCCCGCACTCTGATGCCCAATCCCATTAACTCTGACAGGAAGTTCTTCTTCAATTTTTAATGGTGTTATATTGCAAAATTTACAGCCAGTAGCATGTAACAAACAAGTAAATTGGTTGGTTAGTGACCTATATGTTGTAACTACAGCTTGAATAAATTGTAATTACAATGTTTAAGTCACCAAACAAACAAAAAAGGATAAAAAAATTGCGGTCAACTTTGGAGTTAAAATCCTCGGTCAGGGCTAAACAGATGATTTGACTGGTCGGTTGATTCCTTGATTGCGGCCCCGATTGGTCAATTTGCAGATCTCACTCTGTGACGGGTCATTCTCAAACAAGCCCTATGGGATATATAGCTCCACAGACGCCTATAGAGTTTGTACACGCCCTATTTTAGGTACTAGGATTTAAATTAACATGTTTCTTCTTATTTCAAAAAAATTTCAGTGAATTTTGATTATCATTCAGGGAAAAAGGTAACAGCGGCCGAGTCGCCCATTGCCCCTAGATTTTGGGCTGGGTCCCTAGATTTTTGGAGAAAATGCTCATACACCTAATGCTTAATGGTGAATTTTGGCAGTGTTGGCCCCTAAGTTAAAATTGTCAGCCATTTTCCCTGTCATTGGTGATTTTGATGGAAAATGTTACATGATTATAGTTCATGTACTTGTAGGGCGTGTCACTGTGTGGGAATTAGTTTAGGGTAAATACTTTTTCACATTGAATATCCTGTATGCAGTCCCGTTCCTGTACATTGTTGGAGTAGTTCAATCAATGCAAGATCATTATATTGATTTATAGAAGAACAAAAAGGAATATTGTAGTTGGGGATGTGGATTTTCATGTTTGGAAACAGCAATCCTCTGTATGTTAAAAAAAAAGTATTTTCAAATATATAACAAATGAAGATCGATGCCAGAAAATATATTTACTGAAGTGATCATATCAATCATTTGGAAAAGAACATTTTTCAATGAGTGTAATAATCAACACAATTCAGCTTCTATACAATCTTCTGTTTCACAGCCCTTGATTTTGCAATATTAACCCTTATCTTGCTGACCCTGGAATATTCCTGTTTTTGCAGGAGGTATAGACAAAGATTAGCCTGGACATATGCAGGCTGATCTTAGTCTACATCACATGTTTGTCACGTTTAAACCCATGGTGTTTACAGAATTAATTTTCAAAAGAAATATTGACCAACAATTAGTTCTGCCAGTGCTTTCAGCCCGTTGATTTTAATGAAATTCTGAAAGGATTTTATTCAGCATGAAAAAGGTTAACATAGTCAAACCAAAGAAGAAAATAAATGAATTGTCCAGATTGAAAAAGTTTAATCAGACTAAGTGTTGCCCTAAATATTGCAGCTAAATATATGCTTATCAATTAATATTTGTTGAAAATAATATTTGCAATGAATATTTGCAATGAAATTATTGCTTTGGTTTTGAGTTGCAATGAATAAGTATAAACAAAGCTATTTGTAGCATTTGGGCTAATAGCATGAACATTTGAGCCATTATGAAAGAAATCTTGGTTGTTTCATAGGCCTACACATACTGTGCAAGTACTGGTCTGTTTTCCAGGAAGCAGGACTAAGAGAGATGTAAGTACTGTTTTGTTCCCAAACACATCTCTGGCCCCCAATTCTAACAACATAGTTTGACTGAATTATCTTACTGCGCTAGTTTGCAAAATATTTGGTCAGGGATATTAAACAAAAAGAAGATTGTTGGTTGGGGACCTAAATGTCACAACTACATCATGAATATATATTCTTTACATGTAGTTACAATGTTTAAGTTGCTAAATGACAAAAATGCCAAACATAAATGTCTATCCGTAAATTGGGCTAAGTTAACAGTGTAAATTTTCGTTTCAGAGAAAAAAACATCAAAGTTAAAAATGGTAAATTATCAGTTATAAATTTTATTGTTTCTCAGTTCTGTTTGTAGTTAAGTTGATAACAGGTTTTATCAGTTAGTTGATTAACCCATTCCAACACAATGCTGCTTTTTTACGTCCCTCAAGAAAAAAATTGAAGAAAATAAGGTTGAAAATGAAACAAGTGCTTGTTACAAGCAATTTGTTCATTTTCAACTTTGTTTTCCACACAAAAAGATAGGAATACTCAAAATTACCTCAACTTTTACTTTAGATTGTCATCTGCAACTTCTTTGAAATTGGACCAGTCTAAAATTTTGATGTGCTGGAATGGGTTAATAATATTTCAGAGTTTGCATTTGAGCTTCTCATTATGCTCCTCCTTGTACATTAATTCCACTTGTTTTTCCACAATAATTCTTTTTGAAAAGTACTTTTCGAGTCATGATAACGAGTACTTACCATATTATTCATAAAATGATGAATTTTTGCAACTGAGCACAATTTATTTTGCGGGCAGAATGAAAGAAACTTTATGCACTGTAGGAATATAAGAATATTATAACTTAATTGAAATTAGTCAATAAGCTATTATGCAAAAATCTAGACTGGTCAAAATCAAAAGGGTTACAGGAAAATTTAGAATAAATAGAATTTCAAATATCTCTGTCTGTCTCTGTTTCTCATTGAAACTCTAGTAAGAAGCTTGAATTGATAACAATTCAAACTTATTATGAATTAAAAACAAGTAGCAAATCATTAAGAGAGTAGTAATCATTATGCGAAAAAGAGAAATTGTTTGTTAAAAAAAAATCCTTTTCCTTTGGGATTGTAAACATTTTTAGTGAGTGTCAAAGCAAGGGAAAATATGTAGTAATGAATTTGAAGGATGTTGTGTAAAACATGTATTTAGTGCTTTAGAAAACCTTAATTCAAATAAAAATATGTAAAATGAACAATAGAAGTTTCATTTCCCTTAACCCATTCCCTCACAAAGATGCTTTTTATCCCCCCCCCCAAGAAAAACAATTGAAACAAATGGGAAAACATTGAGAAACTGAAGAAAAATTTCATACATTTAAAATTATCCTCTGCTACTCCTTTCAATTTTGACCAGTCTGAAATATTGTTATGGTAACGGTTTAAAGAATTGATAAAACTTATAATTAGAATTTTTCAAAATGTCTTAGTCAGGTTTTAAGTTTTTGCTCTATAATGGATGAATTTGCTTTTTTTAGAGGTAGATATTAATTGATTTGAGAAGGGGGGGTATTAGAACTTTTGAATTATTTTGACAGACGTCAATTTATTAAATAGTCATGTTATTTTTTGTTCAAGGGAGAAAAGAAAAAAGGCGGCAGTATGGCGAGAAAGGGGAAAGAAATAGCGTTACAGAGGGAGATTGAGACGCAAGAGGACTGGGAGGATATGCTATCAAAGGAGGGACTGTGTGGTTAGTATTGATGCTTTCTTATGTAACTCAATGTAACGCATTTTATTTAACCACTTTCAACACAACAAATTTTTCGGTCCTGATTGAAAGAAATTGTGGACAATTTTTTGTTATCAAATTTAATACTTTTGGTCTTTTTTTTTAACAAGCAATTACTTCATTATCCACAATGTTTTTCCCAAAAATGTTTTCTTTATGTATGTAGCAGGGTTTGCGCTGCCGATTGCCATTGTCGCCAAATGCGACAAAAAATAAAATTCTGGCGCAAGTTTTTTTCATTTGGCAAAAGTTTGTGGCGCCAAAAAAAAAGAAAAGAAAAGTTTTTGTTATACATACTTTTACTTTGACTAATCTCCGGAAATCAAGTCCGAGGGCCAAGTGTGTCTAATTGCTCAAGAGCTTGTATATTGGGTCAATTATGTCATCAAGTCTGACACAAGACTAATACATCACCAAATTTAATTACAGTTCTGATTGACAGCCAATCAGATGAATAAAATGCACTCATTGGTCGGGCAGTCGTATTGATTTTGTGTTGTGGGGGTGACTTAGTATTATGGAGGAGCCGATGAAACTTCTTAGTTGACGGCTATCACATAATCGATCAGAAGACCTCAATTATCACGCATAAATAGGCTATCTATAAGAAAAGTGTAATTAAACTGGCCGCAATTTGCCTTTTCCTGATGAATGCAATTGCCGAATTCAAGCATATTTTCGTATATTTCTGCTGACAGTTTCAGTCAGTTTCTAATATCGGCACCGCTACCGCGATTCCTTGCTAAAACACCGAGTCATCATTTATGGGTCATTAGAAGGATATTCTGGTGAACTGTTGATAGAAACAGTGGTAGTTTGTCAAAATTTGACAGAAATTTCAAAAGTTGTACTGTCCAAAAAGCAGACGAACCATTTCTTTTTTGTTCATTCGTACCCAAGAATGTTCAACCTTAAACTGATTTTTTTAAATTACAGAAGTCTACATTATTTTATTATTAAATCAAGCATATATTACTAGGTTTGTTACTATTTCCTTCTCTCTTTTAGTCTCATCAAAGTCTGGATTTTCTTATCAAAGTACTGAAAGCACTGATTAAAGATGAGTAAAAACCAATGTAGGTGTATGACTTAGCTACATTCACTAAAGACAAAACAACAAACGAATTGCAATATTAAAAACCTGTTTAATATGCACATTATCTATTTAACAGCATATAAGTTAAGAAAATAGTAGTGCAGTTAAATGCTCAAGCTTGGCCCCAACTCCTCAATTTGGCCCCAACTTTTTCCATTTGGCCCCAACTTTTTTAATTTGGCAAAAGTAATGGCGACAACTTTTTGTAAGCCAGAGCTAACCCTGTGTAGATTAGTTGGATTGTGTGGAAATGAGTTAATAATACCATGCGATAATGATGTGACGGCCTTATACAAATTTGCTGAATATCACAAATGAATAAATTTCTGAGAATTTTGTTGATATATTGCAAAAATTAACCCTTGTCATGCTGAGTATATCAAAATTACATAAAAATCAAAGGATTGAGAGCACTGATAGTACATGTTCTTCGATCATCAATACTTCTTTTGAAAATTAATACCATAAACCATTCTTGTTTGAAATGGACAGACAGGAGGTGTAGACTAATGTGCAGGCTGATCTTTGTCTATACCTCCTGCCAAAACCGGAATATTCCGGGTTCAGCATGACAAGGGTAAAGGGTCATTTTATTAACCCATTCCAACACAAGAAAATTTTAGACTGGTCCATATTGAAAGAAGCTGCAGACGACAATTTCAAGTTGATGGAATTTTAATTTTTTTCGTCTTTTGGGATAGAAAACATTGTGGATAATGAAGAAATTGCTTGTTACAAGCAATTTCTTCATTGTCCACAATGTTTTCCAAATTGTTTTCTTGTGGGGCGTAAAAAGGAGGGCTTGAGTTGGAATGGGTTAACCCATTACCATATGAGAAAATTTTAGACTGGTCCAAATTGAATGAATATACAGACAATAATTTTTGGTAGATGAAATTCTAAAATTCTTTGTCTTTTAGGGTAGAAAACATTGTGGACATTGAAGAAATTGATTGAAATAATCAATTTCTTCTATGTCTACAATGTTTTCCAAAGCTTTTTTTTCTTGAGGGGCGTAAAAAGGAGGGCTTTTGGGGAATAGGTTATTAGAATATCAAATTTGTGTTCGTAAAAAATGAATTTATTCAACTTTTCATCTAAAACGGTTAAAATCTCAGCAATGTCTTGTTTCTATCTATTATTGATGACTTGTTTAACCCATTCCCACACAATGACACTTTTTAGCACCCCTCAAGAAAAAGTATCAAGAAAATATTGTGTAAAATGAAGAAATTGCTTGTAACAAGCAATATCTACATTTCATTTTTTTACATAATGTGTTTCTTCAGCCGTGTTAAAAAGCATCATTGTGTGGGAATCGGTCAGGCCAATGGCTTCTAAAATCACCTTTCTGTCTTAATTTTACTATGTGTCATTTTATTAATACTTATTCAAGAATGCAGGTGACCTGCAGAAGCTTTGATTTCCTTTTCAGGAGTTTGATTTACCAGTTCCAAGAATATCCCTTTTGGCATTATTAGTCATGTTTATTTATTGAATACATACATAGTAATTGACAGATTCTTAACCACAGCCATGCTTCTCCATCAGGGCAGTTTATCTGTTAACCTGGAATATTCCTCTTTTGACAGGAGGTATAGACAAAGATTAGTCCGCACATATGTGCAGTCTGATCTTAATCTATACCACCTGTTTGTCATCTCTTAATAGAGAAATTATATATTTTTTTTTATTTTTGTTTTAAAGAAATATTATCCTTAGTCAGGGCTTCCAGTGCTGTCAGTCCCTTGATTTTAAAGAGCAAAAAACATAAGATTTCAACCAGCATGACAAGAGTTAAAATTTGTTTGCAAAATATATAGCCTGTTACATGTACCAGAGGCAAAGAGAAAAATCAAATCTTGGAGAGGGGAGACCTAAACAAGGTGATTACAGTTTTTAAAAGCTGTAGTAATGATGTTTATGCTGCTCTCAAATAGATTAAGATGAATGTTAGAGATTTACATGGAACACATACTTCTTGTCCAAATTAATCATAAATAATTTGATTGGTCACTTGATTTCTTGATGTATAATGCATCAATTGAACGATGTGTCATACAATTCAACCATTACTGATCAATCAAAAGGTTTATATACACTAAGAAATATTATTAATGCTGGGTTCAAAGTGCTGATCAGATCAACTAGACCATAAACACAACTTAAATGTTGAGAACTAGACTGCTTTAGTCAGCAAGAGAAGTTACGATGTTCTGCATTGGTTGACATATATAAGTGTTTCTTCACAAAAGATAATATGTAATGTTTGTAAATTGTTTGTATGCTTATTTAAGAGGCCCGCATGGAAGATTGGTGAACCAAATGTGTAGGCCTCATTAAATAAAGTCGTTATTATTTTATTATTATTATTACTGTTTCACATGTGCGTGAAGTGTAGACACTGAAAAGCTTCAGGTTCAGAATATTGGCTGATCACATAAAGAGGCTATAAGTTAGTGTTTATCTGAATAGTACTTTGTGAAGACTCTGATCAGACAGTGCAGGTATACAGGCTGATTTGAGTCTTTACTTGACCCTATTGTGTAATGGTTAGAAATGTCACTTACAGGCTAATTTCGTAGATATTTAGAAGGTGCAAACTTGATTTGAAAGAGTTTCAAGGTGATCTAGAAGCAATCACTTGAAATTTAGATTGGCCTGAATGAATTCAAGAACTAGAGTTCTGTCCTATCAACTCCATCTCTACTCAACAATATTCCTTTTGATGGTGTACTGGAAATCGGCTTAAGGTTGTTTCTAATGAAAAATTTTTAAAATGGCCAGAGTCGGGATTTCTTGGGTGATGTTGTAAAGTTTTGAACATACTGAATTTGTCATAGCAAAACCAAAAATGGGTAATATTTGACAAAATAGAAAAACTGCAACTTCATCAGAGGAATCATGATTTTGTTTTGATTTCAAAAGATCTCATCAGAGCGGAATACTTTCAGATCGAGAAGAGGTCAGGTGGAAATGAAAGAATTATGAGTCTTTGAGTTTGGATAAGCGACGAGAACTCGGATTGTTTGACGGGTTAGAATCATTGACAAGTTGTCACTAGCTGTTTGGGTGGTTTTAACCCAATCCCATAAAATTGGAATTTTAGACCAGTCCAAATTGGAAGAAGTTGCAGATGACAATTTCAAATTGTTGAAATCTTTAAAATCTTTCTCATTCTTGGTAGAAAACAATATGGAAAATGCTGAAATTGCTTATAACAAGCAATTTCTTCATTTTCCACATTGTTTTCCAGAACTTTTTTCTTCAGGGGCCTAAAAAAGAGGGATTGTGTGGGAATGGGTTAATATGATTATGTATGCTTGTTTCACAATAAATTAAATCAAGATGATCTGATAGGCAGCATGAACTTGTCTCATAGATTAATTAATGTATATGAATATTTTATTTACATATGTAAATAATTTCAGCACCCTATAGACTTTTAGAATGTGTTTGATTGAAAGAATAAAATTGAAAAATGTTATTATTATTTTTTGAAATACTAATTAACATTATACTGTCTATAATAGTTGTGGATGTATACCAAGGATGGTGTGGTCTCTGTTCCGGAATGACAAGTAATTTTAAGAAATTTCGGAATGATTTGAACGATGATCTCCTTAATTTCTTTGCTGTAAGTAGTGTTGAGCCCTGATTCCTGAGTTATTCTATGTTGTTGTCTATTCATAGTGTTTGACAAGTTGATTGAATGGTTATCAATTATTGTTCATGTTTGTTACTTGCTTTGATATATATTCACATATACATATATTTATAAAATGTATCTAATTGTATATATAAGCAGAGAATTGGTAAGTATAGGTAATATGGGTTAAAGAAATCAAATTCCTCCTTTTTGAACATCCTTAAATGATGATATACACTGCAACTCCACTATAAAGCTGTAAGTGGGTACCAAGAAATGAAACTAAGGAAGAAGTGGAGTTATTATGCTATAACACTGTCTCCTGGAGTAAGTGACATGTTGAGAAATGTCACATGAATCAACCTCCAAACTTCTTTATGGGCTTTGTCTAAATTCTTTACCATTGTTAAAAATAAGATTAAAATTAAACCTAGTCATTTATGAATTGGGAATTATGCCAAACAACTGCATGTGGAGGAAACTGGATTTAACATAAAATTTGTAACCGGTAAAAAAACATGCTCAATTTTATTTCAAATTCTTCATGTGTCAAAATAATCTACATAAAACCAAGACTGTTGAATACCTAGTTTTACTTTGGAGTATTCATCATTTTTCAGTTCATGGAAATAAAAATTAATTGTCAGTACTTTAGATTTTTACTCTGGCAAAACCTTTTGAATGGGATTCATGTATGATGAGAGATTTTAAAAATGTAAGTTAATTGATTTAAACCTAACAAAGCAATTACCTATGACCAAAGTCATCAATCACCACTACTATCCACTCTTGTGTGTGAAATATTTACCTGGCTAATAGTTACCTGGCTTCAGTTAATTAACATTTTTTTATATGGTTCCCATTTTTCAATCAAATGGTAAAAGTCACAGTAAAAACACTGTAACCTCAGATTGGGAACCATTGAGGCAGCAATTAAAAATGATATACCCCCCAAATTTCGGGAGCCATGTTATAATGGATTTAGTACTGTAGTGGACAGCCCTAGCACGGAGTTGCAGTGTATCTTTATCAAAACTATGGAAAATGAGTATATCTTTGAAAGAGAAAGAGCTCCCTCTTTAGACATAATTAATGACAATATATATCACCTCTTACCAAATCCTTGCTTATATTGTATGTTCAATACACTCATTTGTTTTTATGAGGTATTTCAAGACTACTATTTTCAGTAATTCTTTGTTTTTGCTTCAAGTATAATAAAAATCTAGCACATTTTTCAGAATAACCAAAACTAAGTTTTCTGAAGAGTTAAAATAGCCCTAGCATAGATACATGTTAAGCTAAAACAAAACAACTGACTGTTGGTATAAAAGTCTTGGCTAGGATGTGGACTTTAAAGCTAACAATTTTGTTTTTAATCCATTTTTGGTTTCTACAACTTCAAAACATATCCTCCATTATTATAAGATCATGACTCAATTTTATTTTCAAAATGTATTTTTAATGCACAGTTGGTAGTTTGTCAGACTCTCAACAATGGGGCACGTGTTTCAATCTCCTGACACAGCAAATATCCTGTCCGACACTTGTCACACACCAATTGGTAGATAATTATAAACCTAAGTGGGAAGAGCAGCTGGAGGCTAGGAAAGGATGTAGTGGTAGTACTGGTGTGAGAAACACCAGGAATCCATGGTTATATGCTCCAGCCCAGTTCAAAGAAACATAGAAAAGTAGAGGAATTTTTCTTATAGTCATATTATTTTCATCAAGATTAACTGACGAATTTGACATACCGAAATCAACAAAGTTTTCTCATTCATAACCTTGAGTTATTTGTAAGTAATAATGTGAGCACTCACAAAACAAAAATTGAAATTTCCTGAATCTTTCAAAGCAATAAAGCTGTTATACCTAACTCTTTTCCTGCTGAATATAATCCCATACAAAATCATATTTAAATCAAAGGCTGGAAGCACTGGTAGCTCTAGTTTTCCAGTTTTTCACTCCAGCACCTTTTGTGATGTTTGACTGAGTTTGTAACATTATCACTTTAGAGCACTGTTCAGACAGTTTTGTGGGAAATTTATTTGCACATGTACGTATACATATAAACATAAATTATTGTCCTATGTACCAGATTTAATTTAATTTGGTTTATTTACTATTTGTAAGTATTGCATGGTTTGTGAAAATGAAGAAGGAAAAAGTACATTACAGGGAATTTATACAGCTTTTCCAGTATAAAAGAAGACTGATGTGGGAGTTACTTAACCCTTTCCTGTACAATCTCTGGTTTTTATGTCCCTGTGTTTTAATACTTGAGAAAACATTGTGGGAAGAGAAGAGAAAACATCGTGGGAAGAGAAGAAATTGCTTGTTACAAGCAATTTCTTCTCTTCCCACAATATTTCCTACCCTACTGAATGTATATATTCTTCATATAAAATCAACTTTAAATTGACGACTGCAAAACCTTTGAATTTGGACAAGTCTAAAATTTTGAAAAACAGAAAAGGGTTCAGAGATAGTAAAAAGATTACTGTCTTGAATCAACTGAAAAAAAATCAATACAGGGAATTTATTTATACAGGTTTTCCAGTATAAAAAAAGACTGGTGTAGGAGTTACTTAAGTGATTGTAAATAGATTCCTATCTTATGTCAAATGAATTTTATCTGGTTTTGAATTGGCTTTCAGTTGTTGATGTGTACCAGGAATGGTGTGGTCCTGCTCTAGGAATGGTGGGGACCTTTAGAAAAATTAAGAATGAGTTAGGTGATGACCTACTCAAGTTTATAACTGTAAGTCGGCAATGATTGGCTTTCCTGCACTGTCTGTGGGCGTTCCCTTTCAGAGTGATGGGTGTGGCCTATTTGTGAGAAGGATTGGCCTGTCACTATGGGGTGGAGCTTGTGGACTATCTGTTGCTTTTAATGCCTAACTCCTTGTTATTTGTGTTGATGCTAATTTTGACCTTAACTTTTTTTTTATTTATGTATATTTATGGATTCATCCTGCACAGCTTGTCTGATTTTAGAAATCAGGGTATTTTTTTCATTTTGCACAGTTTTTATATCAGAATTTAGAACTAAATTTTGATAAAAGCCTAGTGCAAATAATACTTGAAAACATTGCATCTCTTTACTTTTTTGTAGAGTATTGAATTGTTTTCTAATGACTGATACCTTGTTTAAAGCTTATTTAAAAAAGGCATTTTTTTTCATTGAAAGTAATTTGATACATCTTGATACTTCCACTGCATTTACAAAAAAGCAAAACGTTAAATTTTACACAGCATCTTTTACAAACAAAGCTTAAAAAGTACATTGTATGTTCATGATAGGTTAACCAATTCAAACACAATTCTGCTTGTTGACACCCCTCAAGGAAAAAGTTTAGGAAAACATTGAAGAAAATGGAGAAATTGCTTGTTACAAGCCATTTCTTTGTAATGCACAAGTTTTTCTACCCCAAAACACAAGGATTTCTTTTATATTTTACTAAAAATTGTCATCTGCAACTTCTTTCAACTTGGACCAGTCTAAAGTTTTGTTGTATGGTAATGTGTAAAACATACTGTCAGCTTATGTTATCAATTTGCTCACAATTCAAATTAATGTTTCCCCCTAGGTAATTATGTACCAGTAACTGTACTAACAGAACTTAGTTTTACAGCACTAAATAACCCTGCTTTGTTTAAACTGCAAAACCTTAACCTGTTAATATATTTATTGTATGGCTTTTATGACCAATTACTATTTTTCAGTTGTTGATGTTTATCAGGACTGGGCGGGGCCTGTTGTTCCGTTAGTGCCAAATTTAAGGAGACTTAAAAATGAGCTTGGTGATGATTTGTTGTTATTCTTCATTGTAAGTGACTAGACAGGAAATGATGTCATAGTGATGTCATGGAAATCCACTCTGTATCTATATTTAGAAATCCATTTCCTAGACTTGCCACCAAGACATAGACTGTAGACTTTAGATTGGTGATGGATATTAGATTTTCAGAATAATATTTTCCTGAGCAATATCTGAAATCTGTTTATGGAAAAAAAAATACTCTTGCCTGTCAAATAGGTCTTTCTTTAGACAAGAGCTACCATTTAGTTTTATTAGACATTCTGTTAAACATAAACAGTTCTTACTGATTTTCTTAGATTTTTTCTTCTCTCTACTGGCAAGTTAGTTTTAATTCTAACATTAAAACATAACATTTTTTTTCTTTTTTTACTGGTATGGTTACCTGGTTAAGATTAATTTGAAGACTAACTTCTTATTCTGCTCACATCAGTCACAAAAAACTTATACATGTAGAATAGTTCTAGTTTTTTTTCCTTTATTTTTTCATTTAAATTGAACCATTAGTGTACATGTATTTCATTTTGTACTAATCCTTCAGAATTATGTCCAACACTGTTAACTTAAGTACAATTTTGTGGATGTGTAATAAGAAACAAGTCTTATGCAGCTCTCGAAATTTGCATTTTTTCTTTTAAAAGATTTGATATTTAGCCTTACATTAGTTACTTGCCAACATGACATTGAAATGTATTTTTTGAAAGTCCTGAAACTGAAAGATATAAGGTTTACTGAAACTGGCCTGTAAATCTGTGCATTTGTCTGTAGATTTATAAAATGGTAATAATGGACCAATCGCAGCTATCATTCAAAATATTTCTTGACCGATGAAATATGTCAGGCAAAAAGAGGCTGCAATGTTATCTCCAACACACTCTGACACACTATTACCAATCATATATCGAGATGTATTTGCTCCGGATATTATGACGTAAGAAAAATAAGATCCAGACACAAAATCATTTGCTTTTTGATTTTTTCTCAGCGAAATGCCCCGACTAGATTCTGAAAACTTGTGTCATCTGGAATATCATACAAACTGCCCAACTTGGTTGCCATTTTGATTGTCTTTTCAGAATTAGGTCAAAATGATGGCAAATGTTGGGAGGTTATTTTAAGAGTGATCTCCCCTGAGTGGGCGGAGCCAGCGATCCATCAATTATATGTTGTGAAGACCTCCTTCAGTTTTTTCCTCAGTTTTGATGCTTTAGCTCTGCCTTGTTCCAGAATTATCTCTCCTTTAACTTTCTGACAATTTCAAAAATATTTCAGATCATAATTTTTGTAAACTAATTCCTCAATTTATCTTAAACAACTTCCACACAAGCCTTCCTTTTAACTATTCCAAGAAAAAAGTATTGGAGAACATGGTGCAAAATGAAGAAATTGCTTGTATCCAGATATTTCTTCATTATCCACTTTTTTTTCAGTTAAAAAAGAAGAAAATTCAAAATTCCATTGACTTGAAATTGTCATCTGCAACTTCTTTCAATTTGAACCTGTCTAAAATTTTGTTGTTTGGGAATGGGTTAAATCATACTGAAAATTTAAAGGTATATTGGTCGTATATAAGAGCAAGAAAAGATTTTTTTTTTAAATAACTCTTCCCTGGTTAACTCATTCCAACACAATCCAATTTTATGCCCCCTCAAGATAAAGCCTGATGAAAATATTGTGAAAATTTAAACAAGCAGTATCTTCATTATCCACAAAGTTTTCTAGCCTAAAAGATATGTATTCTTAAGTTTTCATCAACTGTTTAATTGTCTTCTGCAGTTTCTTCAATTTTGGACCAGTCTAAAACATGTTGGTAAATGGTTTAGAAATTAATTTTGACTTGGTCATTTATTAATGGGTGCCAACAGACTGATTCTCACTTGCCCAACTATAGGAGCTCTGAAGCATTTTCTCCTATTCTCACAATGTTTTATATTATTTTGGCACTTACTTTCCAATTTCAGCGTAATGTAAAATTTCTTTCTTTCTTAAACAAAGTTTTAGACTGGTCCAAATTGATAGAAGCTGCGCACAACGATTAAAAGTTGTTGAAATTTAAAAAAATTGTCTTGTGCAATTTCTTCATTTTCCACAATCTTTTCTAAAGACATTTTCTTGAGGGCATAAAAAAGAGGGATTGAGTGGGAATGGGTTAATCATCAGTTTTCTTTTGTTAAATATTGCATTTGAATCAAAGGGGTTAAAGTACTGGAAGGTCTGATTATTGGTCAGTGATTCCTTTGACCATTAATTCTAGAAAAACTCTTTCTTACAATAAACTAACAAATGGTTTAGACTAAGATCAGACTGCACGAAATGTACAGGCTGGTGTTTGTCTATACCTCCTGTCTAAATAGGAATATCAAGGCTTCAGCATGAGAGGGGTAAATAATTATTTTCTAATATCTGACATTTAACCCATTTACACACAAGAAACTTAGACTGGTTCAAATGCAAAGAAGTTGCAGACAACAGTTTGAAAAATCCAATCTTCTAGGTTAGAAAATATTGTGAATAAGGAAGAAAGCAATTTATTCATTTTCCACATTGTTGTCCTAAGCTTTTTTCTTGGGGTATGTAAAAAAGCATGATCCGTGGGATTGTGTTTAACTATTTTGAATGTAAAGAAGTTCAGCCAGAGAGTTGAATAAAATATGGGTATAAGTGGATGCAAAAAATGTTATGTTGATCAGCTCTCTTTGTAAACTTTACTTATTTATTCTGCTAGACAGTTTGTCTTTGCTAGTACATGTCTTACAATTAGTACCTCTTTTTAATATCAGCTGGCCTGTGCAAAACATGCTCAAGGTGAGCTTTAACGGTTGTGTGATGTTCCACATTGTTTTTGTCAACATTTGGCAAGTTGACACTCTAGAGGTCACAGTTTGAGCTCAAGAAATCTGAACATTGGTTAAAAAAATCTTGGACAAGTTCAAAATTTGTCCACCTAGGACCAAAAACTATTTTTCAAGGGCAAATTTTAGAAAACCATGTAGAAATAATAGAGGACTCATTTTTGGCCCTATCAACCTGAAAATATGCCAGAATGTCTGGAAAGCTGTGGGCCATTATGGCTCTCTTGCAGCATGAAACCTGCTTATTTTTGAAAAATATATATATATGCTTTCAATAGGATTGTCTGACTTCCGATCTGTTGCTGTTGAAAATTTAACATTTCAACCCTTGTCATGCGGAATAAAATCTCTTCAAAAATTGCAAAAGACAGGTCTGATAGCGCTGCAGACCTAGCTTTCAGGGCCATTATCATCCCCCTCTGTTTCTGCGAAGGGGTCTCCGTCAGTCATTCCATCATTCCGTCTTACCCTCACTAAGCCTGTCCGGAGCATATCTCCTCAAGTATAACTCTATCAACTTGAAACTATATAAGAGGGTAGATCTCATTGAAAGACCCACAACTCTTGCTTGCATAATTTTGGAGTAATTGCCCTTTGTTATTTTAAAGATTTTGTCCAGAGCATATTTCTGAAAGTATAATAGCTATTAACTTGAAATATCATAGGTGGATAGATCTCGTTCAGGAGAAGTGCAGGGCACAAGACCCACAACTCTTGCTTGCATAATTTTGAAGTAATTGCCTTTTGGTGTTTTAAAGACTAAGATTTTGTTCGGAGTATATCTCCGAAAGTATGAATGCTATCAACTTGAAACTTCATAGGTGGATAGATCTCATTGAGGAGAAGTGCAGTGCACAAGACCAACATCTCTTTGCATATTTTTGGAGTTATTGACCTTTGTTATTTTTATGCCCCCGCATCGATAAGATCGGGGGCATATTGTTGTACTGGTGTCCATCTGTCTGTGCATCCATCTGTCTGTCTGTCTGCAAAACTTAACCTGCCAACTAAACATTTTCCTATAACTTCAACCCTGATTAAGTTACAATACTTATATTTGGTATGTAGATAGGTCTCAACAAGGCACAACTGGGGAAGGTCATTTCATCAAGGTCAAGGTCAAAATTTTAACTTTTTTCCTGTTTCTAAAGAATTCCTGCTTTGGGGGCATAGTGTTTCACAAACATATCTTGTTAAGACTTAGATTTTGTCCAGAGTATATTTCTGAAAGTATAATAGCTATTATCAAATTCATTGACAAGAAATGCAGTGCACAAGAAGCCTAGATCTAACTGGCTTCAGTTTACTATCAAGCTTTAAGGCAGGGGATGGCCATGTCAGACATGGCTCTCGCTTAGTTTACAAATTAATCTCATTAATGATTTTGGCTTAAAAAGGACAAACAGGTGGTATAGACTAAGATCAGATTGCATAAGCACAGTCTGATCTTCCTCTATGCTTCCTGCCTAAGCAGGAATATTCTGGGTTCAGCATGATAAGGGTTAAGCTGTAGTTAAGACATTTTGGTTACCAAATAACAATATTCCAGTTACAAGACTCTGGTTTGGTTTGAGATTGTCTCAAACTAATGCAAAATGTTTGACTGCAAGATCAACGTTGTCTAATAAGGCTGCGTTCAATAAACCCTTTTCGGTACAGTTCTGGGATTTTACGTCCCTTTTATTTTATACTTGAAAAATATTGTGGAAATAGAAGAACTTGCTTGTAACAAGCAAATTCTCCTTTTTTCCACAATATTTTTCACAACATTGTATGATTTGTTTTCAAATTGTACCCAATTTTCACCATCCTCTGCATCCTCTTTCAATTTGGACTGGCCTAAATTTTCTAAAAACAGGATATGATTAACAGTCCAATGATCTTTGACTGAGGTATTAAAAAACCTTATCTTGTAAAATATGTGTTCAGACAGAAAATTAACCAATCTAGGCTGTCAATCAAATTATCAGTTGACCAATGAATTCATTAGCTTAGACCAGAAGTGTTTGAACTCTGAAATTGGTTGAAATTTTTTCTTAAGCTTTTTTGTTGGTTTGGCGACTTAATTGTCGTAATCATAGCTTATTGAAGATGTAGCAACAAAGTTTAGGTCACCAGCCAATTATTCTCCTTTTTTGTTACATGCTGATAGCCATAAATTTTGCAAAATAAAGGCGTAAAAAGTCGAAGTGGATTTTCCTGTAGGTGTCAGTGGGCATGGCCAAGTTTGCAGGCCATTGGATGGTCAATGAAAGGCAAATGGTTGGCGATCTAAATTTGTTACTACTTCTTCTATAAGATATAGTTACCATGTTTAAGTTGCCAAACCAACAAAAATGCCTAATATAACTGTTGGAGCTCACAGTTTACTATAATAAGTCTAAGTGTATGATGTGATTGGTAATTCAATTTTTATATTGACAGTGGCTATCCATTAATTATCAATTTGAAATTTTCTTAACCAATTCCCACATAATGACACTTTTTGAAGCTCCAAAGAAAAAAGTGTTGGGAAAGAAAATGTGGAAATGAAGAAATTGCTGGTTACAAGCAATTTCTCCATTATGCACAGTGTTTTCTATCACAAAAGACCAAGATTTTTAAAGTTCTGTCAACTAAAACATGTTGTCTACAACTTTCAATTTGGAATATAGTCTTAGATGTTGTTGTCTGGGGATGGGTAAAAGTGAACTTTGATGTAGATAGTATATATTTTTTCTACTGAATATTTCTTTTTTTGGTAATTGAATTTAAGAATATTAATATTATATAAAAAATTTCTTGAATAAGAAATTTTTCCTTTACAGTATTTTCCATCATATGATGTATTTATTTCAATATTTATAAATTCACTATTTAGACCTAAAGAATGATATACTTTTGTAAAGTACAATGTGAAACAGAGTTAAATTAAATTGATATCAAATGAAATTGATCTATGTATGCCTCAATATTTAATTATCAATATTACACAAAGAAAATTTCATTGATTATTTCTGAACTATTTTAATCTAAAGAAATCTTTTGAAATATTGTAAGAAGTACAATTAACTAATGTATCTAATTCAAACATTCAGTACATTCACTGCTTATTTTACAATTTTCTCGACTATATATTAATGTATTAAACTTTCAGAGCCTCAAGCTGATCCCAGTAAGCTCATTCAGTAGCACACTGTGCTCTCAATCCCAGGGATCATGGGTTTGAACCCAGGCTCGGCCAACATTCTTTCTAAGAAGTGACAAAAGCATTGCAACATACATTTTTTTTCCTCTCACCAATAGACAAATGATAAGTGGTGTGAACAGCTGGTGGCTTTGAAAGAATATTATTGTTGTATTTGTGTGATAAAAGACAGGAGGCCATAGTGAGGCATATCAACTATAGTGATGTAATCAAAACATTGATGAATCGGTGTTAAACCCCATACAATCAATCATGAATCTATCAATCGATAAATAAACCAATCATTGTCTCAAAATTATTTGAACAATCACAGCTGTCAATCAAATAACCAGTCAACCAATGAAAGTCATTCATTTAGACCAGAAATGAGTTTTGAACTCTGACATTTGCTGCCATTTATGCTACCTTTTTGGTAAAGCAACTTAAATGTAACTAACTCTTATTCAAGCTGTAGTTACGACGTTTAGGTGTCTTTTTTTTTAACATAATACTGGTGATAGATTTTGCAAAATAACTAAATATCGAAGATATCCTGTTGATTTAATTGGTGAGGCAGGACAAGCTCTTGGTCATTTGCTCGAAGGGTTAGGGAAAAGCTAGATATAGGCAGTAGCAACAGTTTTTTCATTTGCATTAATCTTAGGAGTTAAGTAATCTCTTTCCACAATTTGAAACAATTGTGTCATTCCACTAACACAAAATCTTATTTATTCACAATGAAGGCTAAGAGTGACACCATCGATGCACTAGAGAAGTACAGAGGGCGCTGTGAGCCTTGCTTCCTCTTTTTTGCTGTAAGTATTTGTTGGTTTTCTTCCTACAATGTCGCATACACATGAATGGAAAAAATTAATATGAGACTTGCATTAAATACAGAGGAAAATATCAATAAAGTTGATTTACCAAACATTAAAACATTTCCACACAATGACACTTTTAAACACCCCTCAGTATGAATGCTTTGGAAAACATTGTGGAAAATGAAGAAATTGCTTGGTACAAGTAATTTCTCCATTATCAAAAATGTTTTCTATCTCAAAAGACAAAGAGTTTAAAGATTTCATCAACTAAAAACTGCAAGTTCTTTGAATTTGGACTGGTCTAAAATTTACCGTATGAGAATAGGTTAAATGAAAAGCAAAACAAAACAAACTTCGTTCTTTGAATTATTTGGATTTGTTAGATAAATTATTCTCATCTCGTACTAAACTAAGCACGATATAGCTCTTGTTTATTCACAACATGGAGTCAGTTTTGGTGGATGTGTTGTCTGCTGTTTAAATTAAAGTGCAAAATTTTGTTCACTTGCAACAATTCTGCACTAAAAAATAAAAATTCTCATTAATTATTGAGAATGATATATTAGATATTTTTAATAGATTGTTAGCTCACCTGAGCAAAGTGCTTAAGTGAACTATTGTGATCAACTTTATCCGGTGTCCGTCTGGCGTCATCCGCCAATAATTTCTAAAAATCAACATCTCCTCCCTAACCATTGGGCCAATTTGAATCAAATGGTCACATAAATATGTCTTTGGACAAAGCATTCAGATTCCCATCATAGTACTTCTGAGACCGAAGAAGCATGTGAACAAGTTAACCCATTCCCACACAATGACGCTTTTTGACGTCTCTCAATTGCTTGTGACAAGCAATTTCTTCATTTTCCACCATGTTTTCTACCCAGAAAGTTAAAAAAATCTAAAATTTCATGAACTTCAAATTGTCTGCAACTCCTTTCAATTTGGACCAGTCTAAAATCTTGTTGTCTAGGAATGGGTCAACTTTGCTGTGATTTAACTGAAAGATTCTTAAACAGCGTTAACCCAACACAATCAGGCTTATTTATGAAAACGCTTTAGAAAATATTGTGGACAATAAAGCAATTGATTATGACAAGCAATTTCTTTGAAAGCCACCATGTATTCTACCAAAAAGCCAAAATTGTTCTGTATTCCACCAACTTAAAATTGTTTCCCTGCAACTTCTTTCAATTTGGACCAGTCTAAACTTTTGTTGTCTGATAATGGATTAAAACCCATTCATTCAATCAATTTTGCCTTATTTTTTGGTTGTCTACAGGGAGGGGTGCTGGTGGCTGTTATCCGTGGTGCAAATGCTCCTCTTATACTGAGGACAATCACAGAACAGTTGGCACAGGAGCACAAGGTCCTTGATGGTCAAGCCGAAAGGAAAGAGGTAGGACTGTGTTTACAAAACATACACACGCACACAAAAAAATTAACATTCTTCACCTTTGTCATGCTGAGCCTGAAATATTCCTGCTTTGGTAAGAATTATAGACTAAGATCAGTCTGCACATATGTACAGTCTGATCTTAGTCTAAACAACTGCTTGGCATTTTAATTTCAGAATTGTAAAAAGAACTGATTGACAAAAAATAATGACCAACAATATCAGGCATTCCAGTGCTTTCAGCACTTTGAATTTAATGCAATTCTATGTAGGATTTTTATTAAGCATGTCATGGATTAAAAGCTACATTGTAGTCATATTGACATTTAGCTCTGTATATTTGTAACATAATCCATGATTTGAGCCGAATGTGGAAGCTTAGATATTTCTTTCATGAAGAAATTAAAAGAGTAGCCATGGTCCGAACCAATGAAATCAATACTAAATTTTATGTTGATGGGTCAAAGATAAACACGCCCATCTACTGCCAATACTTTCTGGTATTAACAATTTTGAGAGGAAGATGCGAAACAAGATATTTGATTTGTTGACATAGTATTTGGGTCCTATATAAATGGGAAAACAAATGCGCAAGATGGGGGGACAAGTTGGGAGTTTGAAATGGGATAGATCATGTATTTGACTGTTCGGGCTTATGCTCCCATATAGTTTAGGAGTAATAAATATTGTATGATGTAAACAGCAATTTGGAGTTATTGTCAATTTTATCCACTATATGCTCACTGAAAAGAAACATTGTAGAAACAGGAGAAAAGGCCGAGATTATATTACATATTTTTACAATTTTCCACAGGATTCCACTTTTTTTACAACCCTCAAAGAAGAAAGATTGGTTTAACATTCAAGCAATTTTTTCATTCAAAACTATGTTTTCTGCCTAGGAAGACAAAATATTTCGAAATTGTATCAAAATATAATTATGATCTTAAACTAATTACAATTTGGACCAATCTGGAATTTTGTTGTATGGTAATTGGTTAACCCATTCCCAAGGAATTTTTAAATTTTACCAACTTGAAATTGTTGTCAGCAACTTCTTTGTCAAGCTGCCTTGTCGGAGGTCAGTGGTCACGACCAGCAATCTGTCGATTTCCTCTCTCACCCAACAGCATTATGTCTTTTGTTTTACCAAGAATAGCTAAATGTTTAAATCTGACATTAGAATAGAATCATTCTATTTTTCTGTAACTCATGATGAATTAACTAAAGTAGTTGTCCAAGGAAAGCTTCTATTGAGCCCTCAATTATTTGACCTTCAGCTGTGACCTTGACTTTTAACTGACCCGAAAAAATGTTTTGAATCTTACATCTGCTCATAATTGAAAAAAAAGTTGTGAAAATTTCTCTTCATAATTGTAGCAATCGCCGATGAAGTAGGCGATGTATGCTTTACATTAAGTGTAGTACACAAATCATAATAGGCAGGTCAAACAATTGAGCATATCTAGTCTTGGAAATGATAAAAAAAAAGCAAATTGATTCTCTTTCAATTTTGTTTTTTGATAGATTTTTGACTTGAGGTCCATATCTATTATAATAATCATATCAATGGGACATTCTTTGTCCTACCTTATAGAAAGTAAGGCGGACATGCCCAAGGTTTGTTTCTAAATTAGTTACAGATGTCTTAAACAAGCATATCTTGTCTTAGAAATATTTTTAAGCTTTAACATAGTCAAAAGAAGCGAATTTATTCCCTTTTCAATTTATTCTTAAATATATTTTTGATTTGAGGTGCAATTCTATTATGATAACCATATGATAGGACATTCTTTTTTTGTCCTACCTTTTGGAAAGTGAGGCGGACATGCTCAAAGGTTGTTTCTAATATTAGTGACAAATCTCTTAGTCAATCACTGCTATTGAAGGAGCTACAGTCCAAACAAAATTTTGACCTTCAGCTGTGACCACAAATTTTAAAAAACGATCAACCAATATAATCATTAATTTCGATTGGAAATGAACTTTTAACTTTGACATATGTTACTGACTTTAACTTGAATTAGCTGTAGTTACTATGTTGTTTATTACATGTTAATTAAGTTTTGCAAATAAATGCCGTTTTAAATTTAAGCCTGGTCATGCTGAATGTAATGCTCTTCAGATTTACATTCAAAGCAAAGGGCTAAAAGCACTGGAAACACTAATTATAAGTTAATATTCATTTTAAAGAATTTAATTTGTAAACAATTCTGGCTTAACCCTTTCCCACATGGTGACGCTTCTAAACACCCCTCAAGAAAAAAAAAGAGAAAACATTGTGTAAAATGAAAAATTGCTTGTCACAAGCAATTTCTTCATTTTACACAATGTTTTCTATGAAGAAAGTTGAAACAATCTAAGATTTCATAAGCTTTAAAATGTCATCTGCATCTTCTTTCAATTTGGACCAGTCTAAAATTCTGTTGTGGCGGAATGGTTTAAAGGGACAAGCAGGTGGTGTAGATAAAGATCAGACTGCACATATGTCTATATCTCCTGCCAAAATGGTTTAGTATGACAAGGGTTAAGTCAAACATCCCGTTGAAGTCAGTGGTCAGGGCCAGCACTCTATCAATCGTCAATGAGATGACTATGCCTTGCTGCAAACAGTTTGAAAAAACAGGTGGTCAACACAATGCAATTTTTTTTCCAGATTAAGGATACAATGATTGCCAAACTAGAAGAAGAAGAAAAACAGAGGGAAGAAGAAGAAGCAGAGGAAGAAGGTAATATCACAAGTAGTTCTCTAGCTAGTGCTTATTATTCCTCCCATCTATATATTAAGTAAAGGAGGGGTATATTGGTTTCACCATGTCTGTCTGTCTGTCTGTCTATCCATCCATCTGTCTTTCATGTGCCCTAACTCTACAACCAGTTGACCTACAACCATGAAACTTCATACATTTGTTACCAATGATCCACAGAAGCGCCCTTTTGATATTGGGTCCCATAGGTCAAGGTCACACTTTGGTTGAAAACCGTTTCTGTGCTCAAGCTACCTAGGACTTTGAATCTTTATACATGTACAAATGTTACCTGTGACCCAAGGAGGTATCTTATTGTGTTTGGGTAACATAGGTCAAAGGTCAGCTGTGCTACAAAGTGAGTGACAAAATGGTTATTGGGGGTATAAGTCTGCTTTGTGACAATTCTAGTTTTCTTGTCATGCATAAAGCGATCATGATAGTTTCTTTAAAAACAAGATTTTCTATGAATTAATCCTGCATTTTGATGTGCAGAAGAATATAAGTTTGTGAAAACTTTGTGACAAAGGTGATATTGCTTGTGACATGCATTTTTGCCTTTTTACTGAATATTTCTTTGTTATGTTGCACTTATTTTTAGCTCTGCTATTTTCTAAGAAAACTTTAGGTATTATTATGACCAGGTCATCCTCCACATCTGTGTCAGTGTCATCATCCAAAAACTTTGAATTTTGTTATATCCCTGGCATTACTCAATGCATTTGCTTGAAACTTGGAAAATATGTTCACTTTCAAAGGAGGATAACTCTCAATGTATCCTTTTTAACCCTTTCCTGTTTTTGGAAATTTAAGACTAGTCCAAATTGAAAGAGGTTGCAGACGACAATGAAAACTGGATGCAATTTGAAATGAAACCATCCTATGTCGTAGAAAATATTGTGGAAAAAGGAGAAATTGCTTGTTACAAGCAATTTCTTCTTTTTCCACAATGTTTTCTCAAGTATAAAATCAAAGGAACATAAAATCCCGTATTTGAACGGGAAAGGGTTAATAAATTATGCTCCTTTTTGACTAAGAAGTAATACCCAATAACAAGTACTTGAGCAGCTGAAAGTTTACATCCACATATGAAACTCTTGTTCAATTAAAATGTATTTTGAACTGACCTCTGCAACCTCTATGAATTTTTACCAGTATAAGATTATGTTGTTTGGTTATTGCTAAACCCATTACCAGATCAAAGTTTTGGACTGACCTAAATTGAAAGAGCTGGTACACAAAAAATTCAAAATGCTTTTAAAATGAAAAGATGTCCTATATGGGGTAGAAAATATTGTTAGAAAATCAGAAATAGCTTATGACAGGCACTTTCAAGCACCCTACATCCCAGTTTATGGTATCTTGTTACACTGCTATTTTATGATTGATAGGTTGAATTGGGTTTAATGCCACTTTTAATAGTATTTCAGCCATATTGCAGCTGCTGGAGCACCTAACAATGGATTCCTGGTATTTCTCACACCAGTACTACCATTGCATCCTTTCCTAGGCTCCATCTGCTATCCCATTTAGATTTACAATTATCCACCCATTGGTGAGAGACAAATGTTGAAAAGGATATGTGCTGCCACAAGGGATCGAACCCACAACATCCCATGATTGAAGATTGGGAGTCTGGTGCACTACCCACTGCGCTTTGATGGCGGCCACTCTTTTATGAGGTTAATGCCTTTGGGATCAAAGGTCAAGTTCTCTGTTGGTTGATAGCACTTCTACAGTGACAGGGTGCTGGTAGTGTTTGTCTGCTTTGTGACATTTTTAGCTCAGTTTGCTGTTAACCCTTGTCATGCTGAACCCCAAATATTCCTATTTTGACAGGAGGTATAGACAAAGATCAGCCTGCACATAAGTGCATCCTGATCTTGGTCTATACCTCCTGGTTGTCCCCCTTAAGCCAGATTTGTTTAAGTAATTAATTTTCAAAAGAAATAAGTGATCCTCAATAACATCTTGCAGTGCTGTCAGTCCTTTGATTTCAACGCAATTCTGTATAGGATTAAAATTCAATGTGACCAGGATTAAATTGGTGTCTAAACAAAAGGTATAGACAAAGATCAGCTAGCACAAATGTTCAGTCTGATCTTAGTCTTTGCCAACTTTTTTCCCGTTCAAGCATTTCACAGCCAAGTGTAAGGCATCACTTACAGAGAATTTTTATGAGTTATCACAAAATAGGATTGAAATTAGGAGTGTTAAGTGATAAAGGATAAGTAACTTATCTTGTTCATTTAGGTGGAGCTCCAAAAAAGAAAAAAGTTGGAGGTAGCGAAAACTTGTGTTTGACAACATTGTTTATGTTTGTTTTATGTTAAACAGTTTTATGCCTTAAACCAGTATAGAACAGCGGTGATAATACGTAACTTGTTTAACCTCTTTCCCATACAACAATACTTATGACTGTTCCAATTTGGAAGAGGCTGCAGAAGATAAAGCAATGTGCATTTAAATTGAAAAATGAACACCTTAAAGGGTGGAAAATATTGTAGGGAAAGAAGAAATTGCTTGTCACAAGCAATTTCATCTTTCCCTGCAATGCTTTCTCCAATACAAAACCTATGGGTCGTGAAAACAAGTGATTGTACTGGAAAGGGTTAAGGCCAAACTGCATCTTCACATACAGAGGTTCATATTAACACAGGTCCCCAGGCCTGTGATTTTAAGCGGGGGACTAAAAGAAATCATTAGCTTCATGTCCTTTGAGCCTGCATTTTTCATGTTCAAATACAATCCATATAATTCTCCGTTTTTGCGCTAACCCAGTCAAGCACTTTTCATAAACATAGATATTTAATCAGGGAAAGCAGTGTTGGCAAAGAAGAAATTGCTTGTAAAAAGCTATTTCTTATTTACTTACACTGTCTTCTCACCAAAGTTTTGCTTTCAATCATCTGCAGCATATACTTTTATATTGTGTAAAATGACCATACTAGTAGATTTTGCGGACCTTCAATCACAGAGGAGGACCTGAAAGAATTAGAGCCAACTGGTCCTACAGGCCTGTGGCAAAATTCAGTTAGTCTTACCCTGACTTATTTAATGCATTTATGAAAATTTAAGTTTTAATCCCATAGAATGAGAATGCTTGATAAATGACTAATAGATGCTAGTTTGCCACCAATATTGTGATTTTGATTGTTTTTTTGTTTATTAACAAGTTACATATTATTCTCTTTCAAATATACTATGCCTTAGCTTGGCAACATTTAACACTGAGACAGATTTGTTTGAATTATTGTCAGTTTTCAAACTTTTATTTTGGTCCAAATGGAAATAGGTTGCAGATAACAATTTCAACTTGATGAAATATGGGTAGAAAAAATTGCTGGAAATGAAGAAATGTATGATACATACACAATCTTTTCCCAAGCTATTTTCTTAAGGTCATAAAAAGATGGAATTGTTAAATCTAAAATTATTTTCGAATTTAGTTGAAAATGATGTAAAACAAATTGCCCAAATAAGCATTCTCACTTTTTTTTTCTGACAGTAAATTTTGCCGAGCTATTGATAGTCTACCTTATCATTCCTGTTGTTTTAATATTTTCTTTTTTCAACCTTCAAAATTAAGTGTTGAACTTTTTTTTATGGATGTATGAAATTAATTTTCTGCCAATCAGTATGTAGAAATTATGATAGATGAGACTGTTCTTAAATTTATCTTAAAACTATTTCTACTTAATCTAGAACAATGAAACTTTGTACAAAGGTTGTTTATGACCAAAGAAATGCTCTATTATTATGCATGCACATTGGTCAAGGTTACAGATGTACTTTGTTTGAAAACTGTTCCCTTGCTCTGACCCAAAGCCTTATGGCATGGAATACCACCAAACTTAATAAACAATCTGTCTTTGATCGAAGAAGATGCTTTATGGGTCAAAGGTCAAGGTCACTGTTGGTTTTTGTTTTAAGGATTTTATGCTTTCTCTGATAGTGCTACCATAGTGAAAGGGTGGTTGTGATATTTGTATGCTTTGTGACAGTTTTAGCTTGTTTGCTGTTAATTTGGTGTCTTAACAAAAGAATTAGACTTTTAACCCTTGTCAAGCTGAACCCAGAGTATTTCTGTTTTGGCAGCAGTGTAGCTAAAGTTCAGCCTGTAGATACATGCAGCCTGATGTTAGTTTTCACCTCCTACTTTCCCTTTCAAGCCAATCATTTATGAATTTAGTTTCAAAAAGAAATATTGACCCACAGCAACCAGTGCTACCCTTTCGTATTGCAAAATTTTAGACTAACCATAATTGAAAGAGGTTGCAGACAACAATGAAAAATGGACTCAATTTTAAATGAAACCATCCCTTTTTTTAGAAAATAGTGGGGAAAAGGAGAAATTGCTTGTGACAAGCAATATCTTGTTTTTCGAAAATAATTTCACAAATATTAAGTAGTAGGATCATAAAACCAGGGAATGGACAGGAAAGGATTAATGTAATTCTGAGGATGACGAGGGTAATAATGAATGTTTAAGAAAAGATATTTGAAGTAATTTTGTTGATTTAAAAATGTACAGAAAGAACACACACTAAATCTAAATGAAAAAAAAAATACTGCTTTAAAACTGGTGATCCAAATTGCTTTATTTCAGCTCGTAGGATGAAGTTTTTGGAAGAGATGGTTGATTTTAGTGATGAGCTTGAAATAGAAACAGGTTGTTACTATGGTTTCTGTATTGTGATCACCATGGCAACTTTTTCATATTTTTATGTTAAATATTGTATTATTTTTGTGACATTTTTCATTTTGTATTTGTTGACTCACATATATACATGTATTAAACTAATGTCCTTGGTGTAAACATTGATTAATTTATTCACAGAATGTGGTTTTAATTTTCCCCGTATAATTATTTTGATGAATTTCGATATAGTTTTGATTTTTTAGCTCACCTGAGCACAACGTGATCAAGGTGAGCTTTTGGTATCACCTTTTGTCCGTTGTGCGTCGTGTGTCGGAAGTCGTCAACAATTCTTTAAACATCTTCTCCTCAGTAACCACTGGGCAGAATTCAACCAAACTTGGTAGGAATGTTCCTTGGGTGACCCTTCTCAAAAGTTGTTCATGGAATTTTGATTGACCCCCAAATATGGGCGTGGCAGGGCGTGGCAGTTTTTAACTTAGAAATCTTTAAACATCTTCTCCTCAGTAACCATTGGGCCAATTTCAACCAAATTTGGCATGAATGTTCCTTGGGTCACCCTTTTCAAAAGTTGGTCATGGAATTTTGATTTATGCCCAAATATGGGCGTGGCAGGGCGTGGTAGTTTTTGACTTAGGAATCTTTAAACATCTTCTCCTCAGTAACCATTGGGCCAATTTCAACTAAATTTGTGACCTTTTTCAAAAGTTGTTCATGGAATTTTGATTTACGCCCAAATATGGGCGTGGCAGGGCGTGGCAGTTTTTGACTTAGAAATCTTTAAACATCTTCTCCTCAGTAACCATTGGGTCAATTTCAACCAAACTTAACATGAATGTTCCTTGGGTGACCCTTTTCAAAAGTTGTTCATGGAATTTTGATTTATGCCCAAATATGGGCTTGGCAAGGCGTGGCAGTTTTTGACTTAGAAATCTTTAAACATCTTCTCCTCAGTAACCATTGGGCAAATTTCAACCAAATTTGGTATGAATGTTCCTTGGGTGACCCTTTTCAAAAGTTGTTCATGGAATTTTGATTTATGCCCAAATATGGGCGTGGCAGGGCGTGGCAGTTTTTGACTTAGAAATCTTTAAACATCTTCTCCTCAGTAACCATTGGGCCAATTTCATCCAAACTTGGCATGAATGTTCCTTGGATGACCCTTTTTAAAAGTTGTTCGCAGAATTTTGATTTATGCCCAAATATGGGCGTGGCCGGGCGTGGCCGGGCGTGGCAGTTTTTGACTTTGAAATCTTTAAACATCTTCTCCTCAGTAACCATTGGGCCAATTACAACCAAATTTGGTATGAATGTTCCTTGGGTGACCCTTTTCAAAAGTTGTTCGCAGAATTTTGATTTATGCCCAAATATGGGCGTGGCAGTTTTTTTTAATTTTGAAATCTTTAAACATCTTATCCTCAGTAACAGTTGGGTCAATTTCAACCAAACTTTGCATGAATGTTCCTTTGGTGACCCTTTTCAAAAGTTGTTCCTGGAATTTTGATTTATGCCCAAATATGGGCGTGGCAGGGTCAGGCACTTTTTTGACTTTGAAATTTTTAAACATCTTCTCCTCAGTAACTATTGGGCCAATTTCAACCAAATTTGGTATGAATGTTCCTTGAGTGACCCTTTTCAAAAGTTGTTCTAGAATTTTGATTGATGACCAAATAAGGGCTTGGAAGGGTAGGGCAGTTTTTGACTTTGACATCTTTAAACATCTTCTCCTCAGTAACCATTGGGCCAATTTCAATTTTGAATCATCTTACATTAGTCAGGTGAGCGATTTTAGGGCCATTCTGGCCCTCTTGTTTTTTTTTTTTTTTACATTTTTGTTGTATATTATTCAGTTTAAGTACATTACACACACAAACAAAAAACAAAAAATGATAAGGTTCAGAGGAAGGGAGGTAATTGGGGAAAAAGTCATGAACTTTGTCTTGGATACAGTGGAAATTATCAATAAAGGGAGAAACTGATACATGCAAATGAGCGCATGCGTGACATTTCCAACCATTACACAGGTGCGCCTAGTAAAGACTTGGATCAGCCTGTGCATCCGCACAGTCTGATCAGAGTCTTCACTCTGCCCTTTGTAGATAGATACTGACCCAAAGCTTCTTTAAACAATCAGAGAATATTCTGATTGCCCTGAGTTGCTGTCCAGGGTGCTCAATGTGTGCAAGTCACGCACATGCGAAATGGTTGGAAATGTCACGCTTAGGCTCAAATATCAAGAGTTAGCATAGTGTGCAATGTTACCTATAAGAAAATAGTTAACCTTGTCATTCTTAACCCGGAATATTTCTGTTTTGGCAGGAGGTATAGCAAAGATCAGACTGCACATATGTGTAGTCTGATCTTTGTCTACACCACCTGTTTGTTATCTTTAAGCCAAAGTTATTTATTCTCAATAAAAATATTGACCCTTAATCTAGTCATCTTGTGCCATCAGTCATTTGATTTTGATTGAATTCTGAGAAAAAAAATTATTTAGCATTCAAGGGTTAAGAGATAGCTAAGAATAATAGCTAAAATTTGCCCAGCTTTCACTAAAAATATTTAGAAATACATTGTTAGGTAAAGCACTTCGTAAATTATGATTAGAATATGATTAGAATTATAGCTTGTGTAAAGCAGTATATAATCATTTTTATGCCCTTGCATTGAAAGATTGGGGGCATATTTTTTTATCGTTGTCTGTCTGTCTGCCAATCATTCAGTCTGTAGGTCTGTCTGCAAAACTTAACCTAGAAAGTTAACATTGCCAGTTACTACCAGTCTATTCAAGATACAATGCTCATATTTGGCATGATGATACATCTCCATAATAGGTATCTCCTCATGTCAAGATCAAGGTCATGTGATAAGGTCAAGGCCACATACCAAGGTCAAACATTTAGACCTGTTTTGGGGGTATTGTGTTTCACAAACACATCTTGTTCTTTTTTGAATTCATGTTTTAACCCTTGTCATGCTGAGACTAGAGTATTCCTACTTTGGCTGGAGGTATAGACAAAGGTCAGCCTACAACAACACTAGTGATTTCAATTTTTTCCCAACAATTTTTTCTACCATACCCAGTCATCATTTTTCAGGTTACACTCACTTTGAAATGTTGTCTGCAACTTCTTTCATTTTGGACCAGTCCAGAATTTTGTCATTTTGGAATGGGATAATCTTTCACTTTTGGCCTTTGTTAGATTTTGTGTTTTGATAAATGTGTTAAATATACCCCCACTTGCATGGTAGAGGGGGATATATTGGTTTCACCATGTCTGTCTGTCTGTCTGCCAGTCTGTATGTCAGTTCATTCTCTTTTTATATCTGCTCTAACTCAAGAGTTAAGTGACCTAGAGCCATGAAACTTCATCCAAGTAATTGTCCAATAGTTTTTGGTCGTATATATCAAAGGTAAAGGTCACAATTAAACTTTGATTAAAAACTGTTTCCCTGCTTTAGCCCATAGCCCATTTGACCAAGGACTTTTAATCTTTATACCAATGTTATCCATATCCAAGGAGATGCCCTATTATTTGATGGCTTATGTAGGTCAAAGGTCAACTGTGCTACTTTAGTGATGAAATGCTGGGGGTGGGGTTTGGGGTATAAATCCACTTTGCAACAAAATAATTAGAGTTCTAGATGAGACAGAGTAATGACAAGCTAAATTAACCATTTGTTTTTAAATCCTTTATGTTCTTGATACTAATTGTTACCCTTTTTACGAGATAATTCTAATAAATACACATAACAATAAGTTCAGTTTAAGCTGTAAAGAAAATCTATATTATAAAACAAACTTTCTCCAATTATCTGGAGCTATGGATCTTATTTCAGAACCCAAGAAGGAGGTATCTGTAGCCATCATCAAACCAGACGCTGTACAATCAGGCAAGGCTGAGGAGATCATAGAAGAGGTTGTTGCACTTTTCTTGTTTATAAACTGACAAGCTGACCTCTGACAAGGCAGCTTGAGTCTTTCACTGAAACATTAACCCTTTCAAGTTTTAGTGTCTCCTTGATATCATGCGAGAGAAAACATTGTGGAAAAACAAGCCATTCCTGCACAATGATGCTTTTAAACACCCTTCAATATGAAAGCTTTGGAAAACATGGTAGAAAATGAAGAAATTGCTTGTTACAATAAATTTCTTCATTAAACACAATGTTTTCTACTACAAAAAACAAAGCCTTACTACTAAGATAAAGATTTTAAAGATTTAATCAATTCAAAAATGTTGTCTGCAACTTCTTTGAATTTAGAATTTGATCTTAGTTCTGTCTATTGAGATTCCAGGATTGTAATTTGCCAATTTTTTTCTCCATATTTCCATGAATGTAATTTTGAACACACAACTATTTAACCCTTGTCATGCTGAACCCGGAATATTCCGGATTTTGGCAGGAGGCGTAGACTAAGATCAGACTGCACTTATGTGCAGGCTGATCTTAGTCTACACCTCTTGCTTGCACTTTTCCTACCAGAGATGTTTATGAAGTTGATTTCTAAAAGAAATATTGATTTTTGAACAACAAGTTCTATCAGTGCTTTCAGCCCTTTGATTTGACAGCATTTCAGTAAGGTAATTTATGCAGCATGACAAGGGTTAATATGCTTGCGCACAAAGTAGACCAATTAAATTTTACTCAAAACTATAAGTATTTGTTTTGGTTTGCTTGATGGCATTTTATAACAGGAATCAAAGAGAATATTTTTGGGGTTTCTGAAGTTTTAACCTAAAAAACTCAATCACACTGTATGATTATGTAAACTTGATTCATACATCAGTGTGAATGAGTTAGCCCATTACTAGACAACAACATTTTAGACTGGTCTAAATTGAAAGGAGTTACAGACGACAATTTCAAGTTAAGATTTTTTCAACTTTTTGTGTAGCAAACTTTGTGTGAAATGACACAAGTAATTTCTTCATTTTAAACAATGATTTCCCAAATGTTGTTTTTGAAAGACTGTCACAACCAAAACACCTTTTTTTTAAATTTCAGATGAAGAAGCGTGGTATAGAAATATTGCGACAGGAGGAGAGACTGTTGACAGATGATGAAGTTAAGAACCTCTATATTCATCTACAAGATGAGGTATGTTGTTGATTACTTACTTCTCTGTACCTGACTACAAAATTTTGGACTTGAAAGAAGAAGTTGCAGGTGACCTTTCATAAGGCAATAAAAATTGTAAAATAAGAGCCAGATATTGTGAAAAAGAGGAAATTACTTGAAATAGGCTGTTCTGTCTTATTTTCATATTTTTTCTCAATTCCTAGAGGGTGTCAGTATGGTAGGGATATGAGTTAATTATATTTCAAATGAATAGAAAACAAAGATTTCACTGTTATGATTCAAAGATTTGGTATGAGAAGGAAGGTGTTCTTTTCAAAACAAATATTGCTAGTTCACTTAATTTATAAAATGTCAAATGAATCTACTTAAAATGAGAAGGAAGGGTTTATAAGCCATTATCACACAATCAAACTTTTTGACATGCTGTAGCAAGTATCTTTCAAAAATTCGTTTTAGTTTGAATCTGTCTAAAATGTTGTCATCTAGTTATGGGCTGATATAACTTGAACATCTTTGTTCGGGACAGAATACCTGTATATGTAATTAACATAAAAATCACAGCTACATAAAATCCCAGGAATGCACAGGAAAGGGTTAACCCATTACCAGATGACAAATTTTAGACTGGTTCAAAATTTAATGAATTTGAAGACATTCAAATTCAAGTTGATAGAATTTTAAATTCCTGTCTTTCTGATTGGAAAACAATAAGAAACAAATTTTGTATGGACAAAGGGGTTATGTTGAATTAAAAATCCTTTTTCTTAAAATAGTCTGAAAGATGTAAGCTTATATTCTCAAATATTTCAGTCCTATTTCGATGACCTAGTGGCATTTATGACAAGTGCACCTTCCATAGTTCTGGCCATCACGAAGGGAAAGACAGGAGAAAACATCATACAAGAGTTCAGAGAGTTGGTTGGTCCAACCGAGGTGGACGAGGCCAAGGAGCAGGCACCAGAAAGGTACAGTGTACTATTGTATAACTATATTTAACACCCATTACTAGATGACAAAATTTCAGACTTGTCCAAATTGAAAGAAGTTGCGGATAACATTTTTTAGTTGAGGAAATTTTAAGAATTTTTGGTCTTGCATTAACAAGAAATTGTCCTCTGCAACATATTTGAATTTGGATCAGTCTATAATTTTGTCGTCTGGTAATCTGATAATTGGTTAACCCTCTGCAGAAAAATTGTAGGTTTCCATGGCCCCCCAGACATGATACTAACCCATTCCAGTACAAAAATACGCTTTTAGAAGCCCCCAAGTAAAAAAGCTTTTGAAAACACTGGAAATTGAAGAAATTGCATGTTACAAGCATTTCTTCATTATACACAATGTTTACTACCACAAAAATACAAAAAAAAATCATCAACTTTAAATTGTATTCTGCAACTCCTTTCAATTTCGTCCAGTCTAAACTATGTCATCTGGTTATTTAGGGAAGGGGAAAATGAGTTTAGCATATCATGCTGGATGGAAATCATTCCAGTTTTAACGAATGGTATTTAAGTTTTTTTTCAAAAATCAATTTTTGTTTTAAAAAGCCCATTTGCATATGATCCCACTTTTTTACACCCCTCAAGCAAAATGCTTTGGAAAACATTATTAAGAATGAAGAAATTGCTTGTAAAGAGCAATTCCCTATTTCTAAAAATGTTTTCTACCCAAAGAGACAAAGGTTTTCAAAATTTCATCTACTGGAAATTGTCAACTGCAAATTCTTTGAATTTGGACCAGTCTAAAATTCATTTGTTTGTAAATGTCAAATTGTTTTAGTCAAATTGATGATTGAAAAGGATCTTCAGAATCATCATCTTTTGGGGTAGAAAACATTATGTATAATGAAGAAATAGCTTGTGACAAGCAATTTCTTCATTTTCCACCATGTTTTCCAAAGCCTTTTCTTGAGGCGCGGGATTGTGTGGGAAAGGGTTAACTTATATCTTTTTCTATTTGACAGTTTACGTGCCAAATTTGGTTCTGATAAGTACATGAATGCAGTCCACGGAGCAGACTCTCAGGATACAGCTGCCAGGGAACTTGCTTTCTTCTTCCCCGACTTTGTGGCACCGACAGTGGAAGGTCAACCAAAACTACAGAGAACTCTTGCTCTTATCAGACCAGATGCTTATAAAAATAACAAAGGTTGGTCTTGAATAAATTCATTGTGAAAGATAATGTGAGGAAATTCCTGATAATGCATCATGCAAATTTCAATGTTAAGTTAATTTGAAATCTGAAAAAGTGCAATGGAGGGAATAAACACAGTTGCCAACTTGATTCTCAAACTTTCAAAAAAACACAAGAATCAAATGCCAAATTCTATATAAATGAAAGCAATTTATTTAAAGGCTTTTTCCTCAATAAAGTAATTTGTCGTTCCATTTCTTTCATTGCTCAGTTGATTTAAAATAATACCAATTTTCTGGAAGCAATCTGTGAAAGGATAACTCTATAAACATTCATGTTAAAATTGGTGCTTATCCTTCCAAAAAAGGATAACTTGAAATACCACATGTGTTGATTTTCCTCTTATAAACAAAAAAACTAAAATGGCATTAAACCTAATTTTATGTTCTTTTAATTAATAACTATAGATGAATGAGTTATTTACTTCAGATTTGTACTTGTTTAATTTGTTGTGGGTTTCCTTAATTCATTCCCACATTCCCAATTCATGACACTTTTAAACGCCTCTCAATATGAAGGCTTTGGAAAACATATAGGAGAATTAAGAAATTATCCACAATGTTTTCTATCCCAAAAGACAAGGATTTTGAAGATTTCATCAACTTCAAATTGTCGCCTGCAACTTCTTTGAATTTGGACTGTTCTAAAATTCTGTCATGTGGGAATGGGTTAAGAAATACACTAAGCTAACCCATTCCCACATAATCCCACCTTTTAAACGCCTTTTTAGATAAATGATCAGGAAAACATTATGGAAATTGAAGGAACTGTCTGTTAGAAGCAATTTCTTCATAAATCATTTTTCACCCAAAAGACAAAGATTTTTAAGTTTTCATTAACTTAGAATTGTCTTCTTCTTCAACTTCTTCTTAGAATTTTGACCAGTTTAAAATTTGGTCATCTGGTCATGGGTAAATATGAAAATATTTCAGATCAAATTCTGGCCAAGATTAGAGAATCTGGATTCAAGGTTGCCATGCAGAAAGAAGTTCATCTCAATAAAGAACAGGCTGAGGAATTCTACAGTGAACACCAGGGCCAGGAATACTTTGATGAACTTACAACTAGAATGTCTAGGTGGGTGGGGTTGGATTTTATACATTACTATATGAGGAAATGTGGACTTGTCCTTATTAACGGATTACAATTTAATCCATTACTACACCATGAAGCTTTCTGGTGTCCTAAAGAAACGATCAAATAAAACTTTGTGAGAAAAGGAGATATTGCTTGAAACAAGCAATATCTCCTTTTTAGCTCACCTGAGCACAACGTGCTCAAGGTGAGCTTTTGGTATCACCTTTTGTCCGTCGTGCGTCGTGCGTCGGAAGTCGTCAACAATTCTTTAAACATCTTCTCCTCAGTAACCACTGGGCGGAATTCAACCAAACTTGGTAGGAATGTTCCTTGGGTGACCCTTCTCAAAAGTTGTTCGCGGATTTTTGATTAACCCCCAAATATGGGCGTGGCAGGGCGTGGCAGTTTTTAACTTAGAAATCTTTAAACATCTTCTCCTCAGTAACCATTGGGCCAATTTCAACCAAATTTGGTATGAATATTCCTTGGGTCACCCTTTTCAAAAGTTGTTCGCGGATTTTTGATTTATGCCCAAATATGGGCGTGGCAGGGCGTGGCAGTTTTTGACTTAGGAATCTTTAAACATCTTCTCCTCAGTAACCATTGGGCCAATTTCAACCAAATTTGGCATGAATGTTCCTTTGGTGACCCTTTTCAAAAGTTGTTCGTGGAATTTTGATTTATGCCCAAATATGGGCGAGGCAGGGCGTGGCAGTTTTTGACTTAGAAATCTTTAAACATCTTCTCCTCAGTAACCATTGGGCCAATTTCATCCAAACTTGGCATGAATGTTCCTTGGATGACCCTTTTTAAAAGTTGTTCGCAGAATTTTGATTTATGCCCAAATATGGGCGTGGCAGGGCGTGGCAGTTTTTGACTTAGAAATCTTTAAACATCTTCTCCTCAGTAACCATTGGGCCAATTTCATCCAAACTTGGCATGAATGTTCCTTGGATGACCCTTTTTAAAAGTTGTTCGCAGAATTTTGATTTATGCCCAAATATGGGCGTGGCCGGGCGTGGCAGTTTTTGACATTGAAATCTTTAAACATCTACACCTCAGGAACCATTGGGCCAATTTCAACCAAACTTGGTATGAATGTTCCTTGGGTGACCCTTTTCAAAAGTTGTTTGGCAGAATTTCGTTTCACGCCCAAATATGGGCGTGGCAGTTTTTGACTTTGAAATCTTTAAACATCTTCTCCTCAGTAACTATTGGGTCAATTACAACCAAATTTGGTATGAATGTTCCTTGGGTGACCCTTTTCAAAAGTTGTTCGCAGAATTTTGATTTATGCCCAAATATGGGCGTGGCAGTTTTTTTAACTTTGAAATCTTTAAACATCTTATCCTCAGTAACCATTGGGTCAATTTCAACCAAACTTTGCATGAATGTTCCTTTGGTGACCCTTTTCAAAAGTTGTTCCTGGAATTTTGATTTATGCCCAAATATGGGCGTGGCAGGGTCAGGCACTTTTTTGACTTTGAAATCTTTAAACATCTTCTCCTCAGTAACTATTGGGCCAATTTCAACCAAATTTGGTATGAATGTTCCTTGAGTGACCCTTTTCAAAAGTTGTTCTAGAATTTTGATTGATGACCAAATAAGGGCTTGGAAAGGTAGGGCAGTTTTTACTTTGAAATCTTTAAACATCTTCTCCTCAGTAACCATTGGGCCAATTTCAATTTTGAATCATCTTACATTAGTCAGGTGAGCGATTTTAGGGCCATTCTGGCCCTCTTGTTTCATGATGTTTCCTATCCTATTTGGTACCTTTTTTCTAGTTTTAGCTCAATTTTAAATATTTTCTGCAACTTCTTTTATTTTGAACCAGTCTAAATTCAGTGGTATAGAAATGGCTTAACCCATTTCCACTCAATGATGATTTAAGTCGCCTCCATGAAAAAAGGCTTTGGAAAACATTGTGTGAAATGAACTTACTTCATTTTCCACAATGTTTTCTACCCTAAGAGTAAAAAAATCCAAAATTTCACAACTTTTGAATTGTGGTCAATTTTGTAGTCTGGAAATGGCTGAAAGTCAGAGAAAAATTGAGCAACTAATGGGGAGAAAACATATGAAATTCAATCTGCTTTTTTTCCAGCATGCTTTTTTGTCGAGTCCGCTTGCGGTGAGCGAGACATAGTTTTCACTATGACAAGTCGGTGTATGTGCGTTAGTTAGTCCATCTGTCTGTCTGAATTTGTCCGGACAATTACTCCTACATTTATGGATAGATTTCAAAATTAACTTGGCACAATTATTCTCCATCATGAGTAGATGTGCCATTTGAAAGAATTTTTGGAATAGTTCTAATGTCAAGGTCACAGCTCAAGGTCAAACACTAAAATTGTGTTTGTCCGGACAATTTCTCCTACATTTATGGATGGATTTCAAAGTAGCTTGACACAGTTATTCTCTGTCATGAGTAGTTGTGCCATTTGAAAGAATTTGTGGGATAGTTCTAATGTCAAGGTCACAGCTCATGGTCAAACACTAAATTAATTAGTAATTGAATTATAGAGAAAAATAAAGACTGGGTTTGTTTATTACCAAGTATAGCAGACAGAATTATTCTAGAAATTTTAGAGTTTAATGTTAAAACAAAATGCAATAAATTGAAAAAGAAAAGACATAAGGTGGACCACAAATTAACACATTACTAGACGACAAAATTTTAGACTGATCCAATTTAAAAGATGTTCCAGATGACAATTTCAAGTTGACAGGGTTTTAAATATCCCTGTGTCTCTGGATAGAAAAATCTATCAAATCAAGAAATAGCTTGAAGCTTCAACACTTTAATTTCTGCTAAGTTCTCCCAATTAATTTCCAAGTGGTCTAAAAAAAAAAGAAAGGAAAGAGTTTGATTGGGTAAAAAATTTTAGGAATCTACTTAAATAATAAACCTATTTTCCAAATTGAAAGAAGTTGTAGATTGCAATTTGAAGTTGGTGGAATTTTAAAATCTTCGACTGGTAGGGTAGAAAACATAGTGGAAAATAAAGAAATTGCTTGTCACAAGCAAATTTTTCCACAATTTTTTTTCAGAGCTTTTTTCTTTTGAGGCATAAAAAAAGCTGGATTGTGTGGTAATGGCTTAATGTTCATTCAAATGGAAGAACATCATAAACATTTATTGAACTTAAAAATGTCTGTTTACAGTGGACCATTGCTTGCCCTGGGTCTGGCTAGGGAAGATGCTATAGATGGCTGGAGACACATGTTGGGACCCACTCTGGTAGAGGAGGCAAAAGAACAACAACCAGAAAGGTACTTATTGTTATGTTATTAGAGCAACAAACTTACATGCCCTACCAGAGGGCGAATGATACGTAGTGCGCCCCTATGTGGGATGAGCAGCTTGAGGTTTGGATTAAATGTTGTTGTTATACTCGTGTGAGAAACGGCCTAGCTCTGCAATGTTTGACATCTTTAACCTCTGCACTACGAAGACATCCCCAAATGTATATACCCTATTATTAGACTACACAGAAAATTGTTACAATTTGATTGGTTGATAAATACCTGACTTAAATTCATATGCACTGCATCGCAGTATGACATCACATAATTTCCCAAATGAGCCTCTTCTGTGGCTCGTTTGACATCATTTCCTCAAGCCAGGAATAAATCATTATATACCTCTACAAGAAACCATATAACTTATAAAATCAGTTTAAAGAACAAGCAATTTTCTTCTCGCTCTAACAAGCACACCTCATTGGTTTATTTTTCTTTCTCCAATTCAGTTTACGTGCCCAGTTTGCAGAGGATGGAGCTTCTATCAATATGTTGCATGGATCAGATTCAGAAGAAAAAGCCCAGAAAGAGATTGAATATTTCTTCCCAATGGAACAGACTCTAGCTGTCATCAAACCTGATGCTTTTGGAACTAAAGGTATTTCAATTCTATGATATTCTATCGTCTGTCAATCTGCCGAATCTGGATACAAAAATATTTGAACCTAATACCAGATGACAACTTGTTCAACTGGTCCAAATTCAAAGAAGTTGTGGATGGCAATTTTTAAAAGATGAAATATAAACACCTTTGTCTTTTAGGGTAGAAAACATTGTGGAAAATGAAGAAAGTTCTTGTAATAATCAATTTCTTCATTTTCCACTATGTTTTTAAAGATTTTTTTGGGGGGAGGGGTTAAATTGTTTGGGAACAGGTAAAAATTACTGAATATAAATTGTTCATTTTTTGTTTCAAGGTACCTTTTCTCAATATGTATCTGGTTAGGATGTGGTCAGGGTCATCTGTCAAAAATAATCATCTATGTCATATTATGAAAAGTTTGCTGATAGAAACAGATTCAGTATCATTAGTGCATGCTACAAACTGACTTTACTGATTTTAACCCATTCCCACTTGACAAAATTTTAGACTGGTCCAAATTGAAAGAAGATGCAGACGACAAATTCAAGTTGATGTAGTTTTAAATTTTTTCACCTTTTTGGATAGAAAACAGTGTGGATAATGAAGAAATTGCTTAATACAAGCAATTTCTTCATTTTCCACAATGTTTTCCAAAGCTTTTTTCTTGAAGGGCGTAAAAAGGAGGGATTGAGTTGGAATGGGTTAAAGCCTACAGTTAGCAATGAAACTTTGTTATTACACAAAAGAACTGCTACTTTGAAAACTAGATTTAAAAAACACACCTAAGTGGAATGTACAGCTGGAGGCTTCGAAAGGGTGCTGTTGTAGTACTTGTGTTAGAAATACTTCATATGGCCCTTGTTTTTCAATTAAAACTCACTTGATACAGTTGTCTGCAACCTCTTTCAATTTGGACCTGTTTAAAATTCTGTTTAACCCATTCCAACTCAATCCCTCCTTTTTACGCCCATAAAGAGAAAAGCTTTAGAAAACATTGTGGAAAATGAAGAAATTGCTTGTATCAAGCAATTTCTTCATTATCCACAATGTTTTCTATCTCAAAAGACAAATAAATTCAAAATTCCATCAACTTGAAAGTGTAGTCTGCAGCTTCTTCCAATTTGGACCAGTCTAAAATTCTGCTGAGTTGGAATGGGTTAAGAATGGGTTATACACTTACATAGATATAATGAGACAACCTTCACAAATTTAAATTAATTTCAGATGACATTATCAACAAAATTCATGAGGCTGGATTTAGAATAGCTGCCAGAAAAGAGACGACATTGTCTAAAGAAATAGCTGAGGAATTCTATGGTGATCACAAAGATAAAGAATATTACAATGAATTAGTAGAACACATGTGCAGGTGAGGTTTCTATGGAAACGTTGACCTAAGTCATCAATCACTTCAGTTATATAGAAAATCTACAGACAGTAAAACAACCATGTTTATGTTGTTATGTTTATGAAAAAGTTTCACAAATTTTGTTAGTTCTCCAATACTTGAAAATATGAGTTCAATATAAAATTTTGGTATTTAGTGATAGTTGATTTAGATTTGTTAAATCTGCTCTAGGCTTAATATGTTAACCCTTGTCATGCTGTATAAATTATCTTACTTATTTGCTGTAAAATCAAAGGGCTGAAAACACTGATAATACTTTTGTTCAATAATCAATATTTCTTTTAGAAATCAATTTTATGAACAACTTTGGCATATAATTACAAGCAGGATGTGTATACCAAGATCAGACTGCACTTTTGTGCAGGCTGATCTTGGTCTACATCTCCTGCCAATACCGGAATATTCCGGGTTCAGCATGACAAGGGTTAACTTATTTTTACATAGAATTAATATATTACTAAGAATTTTATAATCTTGATTTTCTTTCCCATTTTAAACTTAATGCCTTGTTTTAACAATTCTGAAGAATCAGTTTTTGTTGAACTAAACATATAAATTGTTGCTTACAAGCTCTTTTAATATGGACCAGTCTACAATTTTGTTGTGTAGTTATTCCATAATTGAATTGGACTAGCCATTCAATAAGCTTTCATCTTGCATTCAATATTTATCCATTATTAGTGGTCCGACATATTTCATGGTACTGTCACGAGAGGGCGCTGTAGATGGATGGAGATCACTGATTGGACCAACAGACCCGTCACAAGCTAAAGAGGTTGACCCTGACACGTAAGTCTTCTTGTCAAACCTAGGCCTATATTCACCAAACTTTTCTAAGTTTTAGAATTGGGTCTAGACTAAAGTGTAAGGTTCGTACTATTTCGAGAATAGACTAAAGTTTGTATTCACCAACACAATTTAGAACAGTCTTCATTTAGAACACTTTGTACATTGGATAAGCAACAATGCACCTGCACTTGTTTCCCTACTTCTGAAAACTGCATATCAAATAGTATCCAGCTTTTAACCCTTAAATCCATCATACAGCCAAATAAAAAAATATATTGCAAAATCTCTAGTCATTTAAACAAATATGGGTCGAAATCAATTAGGACAGGTTTGGAGCCTTGATTGAAATCCTATATGGATCGCTGTGGCCTGTGGGGGGGAGGGGATTAGTCAATGGGCAAAATGAAGGGGTTACACTACATTGATTCAAAATAACATGAAAAAAATGAGATAACATTCCTAAGTTTGTTGAATATCTTAATTTGTCTATGACTAAATAGCAACCTTTTGATGGCTTTTTAGCTCACCTGAGCACGAAGTGTTCATGTGAGTTATTGTGATCACCTTTTGTCTGGCGTCCGTTGGTGGTGTGTTGTCCATCCCCAGTCATCCATCAACAATTTCTTTAACCCTTTCCTGTTTTGCAAAATTGTAGGCCTACCCGAATTCAAAGGTTTTGCAGACGACAATCAAAAGAGAGTGCAATTTGAAAAGTAACCAACCTACAGGGTAGGAAATATTGTGGGATAAGAAAAAATTGCTTTTTACAAGCAATTTCTTCTTATCCCACAATATTTTCTCAAGTTAAAAATAACAGCTACGTGAAAACAAGGGATTGTGCAGGAAAGGGTTAAACAACATCTCCTCCCAAATTTGGCAGAAATGTTCCTTAGGTGGTCCCCTTTAAAGATAGCTAAAAGAATTGAAATCTGTTGAAGACTCTGGTTACCATGGCAACAAAAGTGAAATTTTAAAATAATCTAAAAAATCTTCTCCTCCTGACCCAGAAGAGGAAAAGCCTTGATATTTTGCATGAAACATCAGCATATTGACCTCTTTCAAAATAGCTCAAATCATGACCCTGGGGTCTTTTCCTCCCAAACAATTGGGCCAATTTCAACCAAATTTGGCAAAAAGATTCCTTTGGTGGCTCTGTTTGTAAAAAGCTAAAAGGATTGAAATCTATTGAAAACTCTGGTAACCATGGCAACAAAAATGAAATTTTGAAATAATCTTAATAAATCTTCTTCTCCAGGCTTAGGAATCCCCAGGTGCAGAGCCTATATATGTGTATAGTATGGTCAGTCCCACTTGTATTATAGTGCTAACCTTAACATGAAATTAGACATGAAAGAAAAATCATGATCCTAGGGTCCCAAGGGGAGAAGCCTCGGGGGGGTATATGCATGAAGCCCTAAAGCCTTTGAATTTGTAATTTAGACTTTTGGATCCCCAGGTACATAGTATATATTATGTATTAAGTAAGGCCTACTTGTATCATAATCCTAAACTTAGCTTGAAATTAAACCGTTAAAAGAAAAAGAGCCTTTATCTCAGGTGAGTGCCCTAGGGCCAACAACCCTCTTGTTTTTATCATTATTATCAATCATAAACCTGTCACGGCCCATCGGTTTGAATTGAAGATAATAGTTTAATTTTGAGTCAAAATAAGACAAAAATCATTAAGACAAACAAAACTTTAGCTCAAAAATCAATACGGCCTATCTCATTCTTTTGTAAAACTCTTTCAAAATATTCCAGACAATATTATATTTTTGATGATGCTGATTGTAACTTGACTAAAATCTGTTTTGCATGAAAGAAAGTATCAGCACCCAAGCATAAGAATCCTGATTGAAAATGCATTAAGCTTTCCACTGCCTTAGATAAAATGACAATCTGCCTTGATTGTAACTTGACTAAAATCTGTTTTGCACGAAAGAAAGTATCAGCACCCAAGCATAAGAATCTTGATTGAAAATGCATTAAGCTTTCCACTGCCTTAGATAAAATGACAATCTGCCTTTTTCTTCAAACTCCCATCCTGTCATTTTCGGTTCTGAGTTAATTGAAGAACACCTGAAAATCTTAAAACGCAGCGAATGCTTTCCTCCTTTAGCATCCTTTTCACTTAGGTCTTGAATCCATTTTGAAATCATCGGTAAATATTACTATGAGAAGAGCTGCAAGAGTGAGCTTTCTGTCGACAATCATATAACATCAGAAATATCAGCGACGACATACATATCAGATGCGACCGACAACCTTTATTTTATTCAAAGGGAAATATTCCCCTCTTTTCGTGTTATTTTACATTATTCTGTCTAAAAAAGTGTTTTTGATTACAGTGAACGAACCACTGACTTTTTACATACAGAATGCGCGTACTGTAGGTATTAGACTTGGAATAATGAAGAATTTTTCCTAAATTTAGTTCATTCAAAAGTTTAGAATGGGTTGGTGAATGCGTACTAAATTCATTTTAGAATGCATTGGTGAATATGGGCCCTGATTGTGAACTACACATAGGTGTTACTATAATAGTTTTGTGTAAGTGGGATAAACTGTATGTCTAGCAAAATTCATCAAGACCTTGACCTCTACAATTGTGGATTTCATTTATTATTAATTTGGTTCAATCAGGAGCAGATGTGCTATTCAAAACATTTGTTTTAGATAGACTCAAGGTCAAGGACATACCTGAATGTCAAATGCTTGACTTGAATATGAATTTACAACATTAATTTGGATGGGGCAGGGGTGGCAGCCACACTTAACCCTTTCCTGTTCAATCCCTGTTTTTTTATCCCTCTGATTTTATAACTGAGAAAATATTGTGGAAAAAGAAGAAATTGCTTGTTACAAGCAATCTCTTCTTTTCCGCAATATTTTCTACCCTACTGAATGTTTATTTCCTAAATCAAACTCACTTTAAATTTTTGTTTGCAAAACATTTGAATTTGAACAGGTCCATAATTCTGTAAAACAGGAAAGGGTTAACCCATTTCCAGGCAACTACATTTTAGACTTGTACAAAATGAAATAAAATGCAGAGGACTTTTCAAATCCACTAAATTTGGTAAAATATGGTAGAAAACAATGGGAGATATTTAGGTTGCCAAACCAACCATCTTATCCTTTCATTTCAGGATTCGTGGTACATTTGGTCAAGATACTCTCAGAAATGCAGTCCACGGATCGTCCAACAAAGAACACGCAATGCAGAATATTGAGAGAATATTTGGTGAATTATACTTCAATAAAGATGGTACAGTCCGAGGTATATTTGTTAGTTACCCTTGTAAAACACTGCTGTACACACCAATTTTGTTGTATCAAATCATTTATGTAAGAAATTTGGTATCTTTTGCTCTTAGTTATTTTTATGACAATTGTTGAAAGAAATGATTGAACAAAATTTGTTTAAAAAAAAGAAAAAAGACAAATGTTTATGTAAGAAAAAAAAGTATATATTTACTGCGATTTTCTTTTATATTTGCATGCTGCATGTGCAGTTAACAAAGGATAAGCATGATTTAAGTAAAAGAGTTTAGATTTAGACCATTGGTATTGCATTTATGCAAAATTGTAAGATCAGAATATAGTTTTTAAATGCCTTTATAATTTTGAAAGGAAGGCTTTCTGCATCAGGTCAGGATGGTCTCTCATTTTGTGAATACTAACATGGGAAGCTTATTTAAAGAAGGGTTATGAAACATGGAGCAAGATAACTATTTATTGCTTTTTAACTGAGGGATTGCGGCTGTCTATATAAGAATTAATCAACCAATCAAATAAATTATTTACACTAGAAGCAAACTCAGACATCGGTCGTCATTTTTAACCTTCTTTTGCTGGTTTGGTGACTAATACATCATATCTACAGCATATTTAGCTGTAGTTATGATGTTTATGCTACCAACCTATAATATTTTCCTTTTTTTTTATGTCAACGACCACATAATTAACAAAAGAATGTTTGAGATAATCTCGGTCAAACTTCCTGCCTGAGTTTAGAGGGTGTGGCCAGTGATTTGTTAACTGTTTAATATTGATTACTTTCAAGATTTACCAGCAATAGGTACCAGTAAACAAAATTTAGTATCCAAGTACTGAAATCATTAGATTCATATTTTCTTTACAAAATTCATAATTTTAAGTCAATCGATTCAGAATTCAATTCACATTTAGCATGATTATTCTTTGCTTTTCTAGATTAGTGCTGTAGCAGTTATGATGAATTCAAATTTTCCTTCATACAGTATGGAATACAGAATCTTCTTTTTTTTGTTTGACCTAATTCAAATAATTAGAATTTCTAAAATTCCATTAATTTCTCAATTTGTTAATTGAAAAACTCTTAAAGCAGCATGAAGGAAAACATTAATTATTTTTAATTGAATTACAAAGTATAATGTAGATTTTGCACAATAGGTTTAGTCTACAGCACCCAAACTAATTTTACCATGTGCTCGACATCTCATTTCTGCGCCTGCTTATCTCAGTTGACAACAAGCTTCACTTTCAATCCTGGGGTTCCCAATACATCTGATAGAAGCTAGGCAGACATTTCGACGAACATCAAGTAAAGTTCATTGACCCATTTATGTTTCTGCAGTGGGTGATTGATAAAAGATATACGTAAGCTGGTAGTTTGGATTGGACTGTGATTGTAGTAGTGAGAAAGGACATGAGATCTTGGTCAGGTGTGCTGGCTTCCGACTTATAACAGAAATACTTTTGATAGTTGTGATAAACCCCCATACAATCAATGAATCAATTGACAACTCAGAGGAATAATCAAGCCAATAATTGAGTTTTTATGCTTCCCAAAGGGCGAGCATTTAGCCACCACTTTGTCTGTCTATCCCTCTTTATATCATTTCGGTCCATCTCCATATCTCCATAACCCTTCAGCCAAATTGGATGAAACTTCACATGTAAATTTCTATCATTACAAGCCAACGCCTTTTTTCATAGCATAAGTCGTTCAATTTTGTACGGACTTCAAAATAACTAGGCACTATTTTTTACTCTCGTGAGTAGATGTACCATTTGAAAGAAATATTCAGACTGGTCAAAGGTCAAGGTCTCTGATCAGGGTCAAACATTAAAATTAAGTATGACAGGAGTATATCTCCATCTTTACACAGTTGTTCTCTATCATGAATAGATGTGCCATTTGAAAAAAAAAATTCTGATACCTCAAAGGTCAAGTTCACAGCTCAAGGTCAAACATTAAAATTAAGTATATCAAGAGCATAGCTCCTTCAATTATGGATGGATTTCAATATATTTGGCACAATTGTTCTCTGTCTTGTGTAAATGTTCCGTTAGAAAGAAATATTCAGACAGGTCTAAGGTCAAGGTTATAGCTCAAGGTCTTGAATTAAAATTAAGCATATCTGGAGCATAAGCATATAGGCGCATTTTCGTCTGTCAGTTAGTCTGAACCCTTTTCCTGTTTATCTTATTCTTTTTGTGACAAGGCTATACTTGGGAGCATAATCCCTCTCTGACGACTCTAGTTTATCTAAGTCACCATACTTTGAATTCAGCTTAAGATGATCTGTGACTATTGCCATTGATCAGCAAATATAACCTAGTACAAGTTTTTTGATCTGCATATATAACTTGACACGTGTATAACTAGGGACAAGTCTTACATTCTCTTTTCATTTATTATATTGCATATCAAGGACTTTGCATGGATATTTTATTTATTTTTTTCTACACTTTTGTAATTTTCAACCATGACATTTTTATTCACATGGGATTTATATAAAGTATAGTTTATAGATGTATGAATAAAGCAAGATTTAAGGTGGTTGACTGTTGACTGCCTTGTCATCTCATTTGATGCTCATTATTGATTTTCGATAAAATTAACTTTGGGAAAGCACTTTTTGCTCATTACAAGCAAATTTTTCATTTTCCACAATGTTTTCTTAAGGTATTTTCTTGAAGAGTCATGAAAATTTGGATTATATCAAAATGTGTCAATGTATAACTTACCCAGGAAGACGGGAAGGGCCAATACAAAGGGATATTCAAGAATTATTTAAGAACCACTGAAAAAAAAAAAATTAATTGCCTATTTTGCCTTTTTTTGTATTTATCTCTAATATATGGAAGTCTATTTGCAGAAGGTTTGCAAAGGAAAGCAGTGTTCTACATGTGATTAACTTTCAAATTACCTGTGTTCCATTTTTAACCATTTAATTAGTGTGTGTTTGTTGAGGTGTTGGTTATATACTAAAGTTCCTTACGTAATTATATTCTGGGGTGGGTTGAATCCCTTAGGCTTAGTTAGTTGTTGTTGAGCCAGCTTACCGTATGTGAGACAAAGCATATTAATCTAGTATCAGACTACAAAATTTTAAACTGGTCTAAATTGAAACAACTTGCAGACAACAATTTAAAGTTTATGAAATTTTAGACTTTTTCAATTTTCTGGTATGAAATATTGTTGAAAATGAACAAATTGCTTAGTACAAGCAATTTCTTCTTATTTTCCAATGTTTTCCTGTTTGTTTTTCTTGAGAGGCGTTAAAAAGCATCATTGTGTGGGAATGGGTTAAATGTTGCTTTAGAGTATGTGGCGTCTATCTGCATATGTGACTTCATCTGTTTATATTTTATATACATTTATAGATATTTATTGTGTGAAATGTGATGGTCATGGGTTAAAATCCTGCTCCCTTCACTGACCTAGTTTGTATGCCCTTGGGCAAGATATTTCAGAATCTTGACCATGTTCTGGTGATACCCATGATGTATCCTGTAATAAGTTAAGTTTTCCTTTTTTATAACTATTTATAGTTCAAAGAGACGTTACAAACCTTAACCCATTTCCACTTAGAGACACTTATTGACCCCCCTCAAGAAAAGCAATTTGGAAAATATTGTTTAAAATGAAGAATTGCTTGCTATAAGCAATTTCTTCATTTTCCACAATGATTTCTTCCCAAACATTTGAAGAGATCTGTAATTTATAAACTTTAAATTGTCGTTTTTCCTAAATGTTTTCCCAATTGTTCTTCTTGATAAGTGTCAAAAATTGTGTTGGAATGGGTTGATAGTTAGCAAAAAGATTTTTTTTTAGTATTTTTTCCTGGATTAGAGGGTATTAGCTGAACTAAAACTTTTTCTAAAATTAAATATTCAACTAAGGTTAGCACTTATACAGTAGTTCATTTTAGGATAGGGGTTAATGAATACCTACAAAAACAGGCATACGGATTGAAAAGACAATTTGAGCTTATTATTTTTTATTTCTCATACTTCTTTTTCTATTTTCACCAGAACTCAAAAGGAAATATCATAACAATATTAAGTATTATTTTAGTTGATTAAGTTTTACTTAAACTGCAACTAACCCTTTCTTATAACAAGCAAAGAAGCAATCAGTGATATAATACTTTTATTAGCTTTTGACATATCTTTTACTAAAAACTGACAGAAAAGATCTTAACCCTTGTCATGCTGTATAAATAACCTTACTGAATTGCTGTCAAATCAAAGGGTTGAAAGCACTGATAGAACTTGTGGTTCAAAAATCAATATTTTTTAAGAAATCAACTTCTTAAGCAACTCTGGCAGGAAAAGAACAAGCAGGAGATGTAGACCAAGATCAGACTGCACTTATCACAAACAATTTCTTCATTTCAAACAATGTCTACCCAGTTGTTTTTTCTTTAAGGGTGTCAAAAAGAGTCATTGTGCGGGAACGGGTTAAGCTTGTTGATATGTTGGACTGTGGGGTAATTTATGTTCTGTTGCATTAGGGTTGGTATTTCAAATATAAATATTCAGTAGGGAAGAATGGCTATTTTGCATGCAGTTAAATATCAAGTTACACAGTTTTTAAGAGTTTATATAGTCCTGGCTGCCTGACCAGGGTAAATTTTTAGCCCTTTGCAAGATGATCTCTTTTTGTATAAACGATCATTTTTTTTAGAATGTTTGCAAGTTTGGAGTGGTGTGTAGATATAAAGCCATACCTGTGTCAAACAATTAACCCTTTTCATGATAATTTAAAGAAAATTACAAATTGCATTATAGACAAAGGTCTGAAGGCACTTAGAAGCATTAGTTGTATGCCTTAATTTCTTTTAAAATTGATTTGATAGATAAATCTTGCTCTAAAAAGGTGGTATGGACTTAGATCAGACTTTATGTGCTTGCTGATCTTTTTTATGCCTCCTGCCAGGAATATTCAGGATTTTAGCATGACATGGGTTTAACCCTCTCTGTACAAAACCAGGATTTGGGGTGCTAAGAGTTTATACTTGAGAAAAAATTGTGGAAAAAGAAATTGTTTGTAACAAGCATATTACAAACATCATCAAATTTTCATTGTTGTCTGCAATCTCTTTCAATTTGGACCCTTCTGAAATTTCAAAAAAAAAAATAAAATAAAACAGGACAGGGTTAAATTTATGATAATATTCTAGCAATCAAATTCTACATACTACTGTTAGTCTTAGTACAGACTGAAAATATAGAGCCCTATTTAACTCTTGTTATGCTGATCTAGGTATATGTCTGTCCTGGCAGGCTCTATAGACAAGACCAGACTGCACATAAATAATTATGTGCAGTCTGATGTAAGTCAACACCTTCCCCCCGTTAGTTTTAACCCAAAGATGTTTATAAGATTGACTTTTGAAAATGAAAAAAAAATTGACGCATACAATCAACCCTTCCAGTGCTTTCATCCCTTTCATTCTAATACAAGTCTGAAGTATTTCATTCAGCATAACAAGGGTTAATTATCAGTCCGACAAATATATATGTCTGTGTTTGTACTATAGAATGAATCATATTGCAGTTACATAGTTCACTCATGAAATTAGCCAATGATACATACTTTATATATCTTAATTTGTATTTTCCTGCTTCAAATAGACTGTACGTATTGTATGATACTAAAAAAAGAACTGTGGTTATAATAACCATTGTCATGCTGAATTATAAATTCTTAATTAAATTACAAGAAGACTAACCCATTCCCACAAAAATGACGCATTTAAGCACCCCTCAATATGAAAGCTTTGAAAAAACATTGTTGAGAAGGAAGAATTTCCAGTTACAAGAAATTTCATTATTATCTAAAATGTTTCCAGCCCAAATGACAAAGATTATGAAGATTTCATCAACTTAAAATTGTCATCTGCAACTTCTTTGAATTTGGACTGGTCTAAAATTTCATTGTGTGGGAATGGGTTAAAGGGCTGTAAACACTGGAAACCCAAATTGTAGATAAATATCAAATTTGAAGAATAATCACATAAACAAGCAGGTAGGGTAGACTAAGATCAGACTGTACATGTGTGCAGGCTGATCTATGTCTATACTGCCTGCAAAGCAGGAATATTCTTGGCTCAGCATACCAACGGATAATACTGATTTTAAGAATTCCTAAAAAAAGATTTTTGAATCTATTTTTCATGATAAAAATATTTGTTGTAAGTATCATTCAGATTGTTTGATGAAAAACTATTGTATGAAACAAGATTTTTTTAACCCATTCCCACACAAGTGACACTTTTAAACGCCCCTAAATATTAAAATTTTTTAAATCATTGTGGAGAATGAAAAATAGCTTGCTGCAAGCAAGTTCTTCATCATCCACAATGTTTCTACCCTGAAAGACCAATATTTTGAAGATTTCATCAACTTAAAATTGACGTAAGCAACTTCTTTGAATTTGGACTGGTCTAAGATCATCATGTGGGAATGGGTTCTATTTAACTTTTTTCCAGTTATTATTTAAGAATAAAAATTAATTACCAGTATTAACCCTTCTCATGCTGAACAAAATCCTTGACAGAATTTCATTATATTCAAAGGGATGACAGGATGCAATTATTTGGGATTTATAATTCTTTTGAAACTTTATCTCATAACCAAATCTGGCTTAAGTAGGGACAAGCAGGAGGTGTAGACGAGGATCAGAATGCACATATTCCGGATTTAGCATGACAAGAGTTGAAATTACATAAACTTTCTTAACATGTGCTAAAGGTGACGAAAGAAATTAGAACTAGAAAAAAAAAAGATTAAGGCTCACAATTTTTTTCCTTTTTTAGAAGCAGTGGCTAAATTGTCTTAACCCTTGTCATGCTGTATTAATTACCTTACTGAATTGCTGTAAAACTAAAGGGCTGAGAGCACTGATAGAACTTGTTGTTCAATTATCAATATTTCTTTTGGAAATCAGCTTATTAACAACACTGGCGGGAGAAATACAAGCAGGAGGTACAGACTAAGATCAGACTGCACTTATGTGCAGGCTGATCTTGGTGAATATCTCCTGCCAAAACCGAAATATTCCGGTTTCAGCATGACAGGGGTTAATTTCCTGTTGATCAAATCATTCACAAATAGTTTTGTCTAATAGCAAGCTCATACTTACCCAGACAAAAGAAATTAAAAAAAGAATTTACATTGTTTATGATTAAAGGTCATAAATTCGTCTTTAAAAAATCTTGAATCTTGAGGGATTGAGTTGGAATGGGTTAAACTGTCGTTTTCGTTTATATTTAAATTATCTGTATTCTGCGGATTTCCAATAATTGTTTGAATTCTTTCGGCTATGTTTCTCACCGTGAATGAAAAACTATAAAACATATTAACGACGTGATTTCTTAACCGATCCCATGCGCTTACTTGTGATAAATTAATTCCATAAAAGCGTTGTGCTGAGCTATTCCGACTTCGACCGAACGGCAACTGAATCCTGTTCATGTCTCGATTTATATACGCATCCCATGATGAAGTAAAAAAATCAGTTTCACGAGTAACGGCAATTTAAATCGACGCAGTATTAAATGTCCATTTCTTCGAACGTGTGTAACTCTATTGCAAATAGTTTACAAAACTCGATACCCGAAGTTCGGTCAACCGTGAAACTGCAAATTAGGTCCACGTGCGGATTAGCTTTAGACTGGCCGACGGGTAAACTAATTATCGATCTTTGGCACTTTTGTTTATCTCTTAATCTGTAGGTAACGTGTGAAACCCCTGAATTATTTCGGTTTCAAGTGGATTTTGATAGATGGTGGGCGTATATCAATATTTGAATGTGAAATTTAATGAAAATTTCGGACCGATTTTGGTGTAATTTTTTGGGATTCTAATCGGTCTGGCAATTCAAAATTCGGTCCAGACCGGCAATTTATCGGATTTCCGGAGCCCTGCTTGTAAACATACCTAAAAACTTGATCACACTTATGTATGAATCAGCTTTGTAAATTCATACAGTGTTGAGTTTTTTAAGGTTCATACCTCAATGAAAACAAGAAATATGCCTAAATTTCTTAACCCATTACCAGACAGCCAAATTTTAGACTGGTCCAAATTGAAAAGAGTTGCAGATGACAATATAACGTTTATGATTTTTTTTTCAACTTTCTGGATGGAAAACATTGTGTAAAATGAAGAAATTGCTTGTTACAAGCAATTTCTTCATTTTACACAATGTTTTCCCAAATGTTTTTTCTTGGGAGGTGTCCAAAAGCGTCACTGTGTGGGAATGGGTTAAGTAACTTCAAAATCATGTGTGAGAGGCAAGAATGAATTTTTTTGCATAATCCATTCCCACACAATCCCAGTCTTTAGGCCCCTCAGGAAAAAATCTTTGGAAAATAGTTTGGAAATGAAAAAATTACTTGTTATAATTTCTTCATTATCTACAATAATTTCTACCAAAAAATGGCAAGATTTATTAAAATTCCAGATACTAAAAAGTGTCATCTTTGAACTTGGACCAGTCTTACATTTTTCATCTGGTAATGGGTCAAAAAAATTTAAGGTTACAGGATTTTAAGATATTACAATTATAACATCATATGACTTGACCTGAATTTGTTATAGCTTCAATGATTCATGAACAAAACTTATTTTTCCTTTCAAGTGAAAAGGGTAAAAGTTGAAGGACATAGATTCATTTCTTGTAAATCTTAATTTGTTAATTCTTAATTGTGACATTTTGAAGGATTTTTAAACTTTTACTTTTTGTATCTGCTTATGACATTTCAATCAACTGACAAATCCCTGGCCCAGTCAACTCAGTTGGACTTACCAACTGATTCTGATAGAAAGATCCTCTTTAATTTTAAACGGCATTATTTTGGAAAATTTTTTGGCTTGTAGCATGCTATAAAAAAAGTAGAATGGTTGGTTGGTGACCTAAACATTGTAATTGTATCTTGTACAACATTTAAGTCGCTAAACTAACAAAAATGCTTTACAAAAATTAGTGGCCAATATTTGAGTTCAGTTTTTACATCCAGACTAAATGGATGATTTGATTGGTCAACTTACATTTGATTGACTGCAGCAATTGGTCAATTGTATACATGTATTAGCATTATAAAGGGAAAGATTAAGTTATGATTAGACTTCATAATTGTTCATTTTACAATGTGACACTCAATGACATTTCATCTTTTCATGATTTTCTAATATACCTTTATTTTTATTTTCATGGGTTCCTGAAATTACAGAGGATAAAGAAGGTTAGTACAGTCATATGAATTATTGTATTGTCTGTAGGTAGACAGACAGATACAATCATAATGAACAACACTCTTGGTCCTTCATTTTGACATCCTGTAGGCAAATACAGCAGGGCAATCATTGTTGAAAAGTGAGAAAACTGTTGAAACAATTTCATTTTCATTGGTCTAAAATTTAATCCATTTGGGTTAAAACAGTGTTCATAAACTTATATAAATTTATTGAAAGTATCCCTGGATAAGAAAAAACAAAATTATAATGATGATGTACCGACCCTGATCAGACTTGGCATACTGCATAGACTGACCAGTTTCATTCATTGATTATTAACTGAATATAGAATAACCATTACCTTACTTTATAATTATCTTTTGAATGCTAACTCTGTTAACCTCTGCTTGATCTTAACTCTTCTTCAAATATTTGTTTTAACCTATTCCCACATGACAAAATTTTAGACTGGTCCAATTTGAAAGGAGTTGCAGACAATAGTTTAAGAGTAACAAAATTTTAGATTTATTCAACTTTCTGGGTAGAAAACATTGTGGAAAATGAAGAAATTGCTTGATTCAAGCAATTTCTTCATTTTACACAATGTTTTCCCAATTGTTTTTGTTGTGGGGCATCCAAAAGTGTCATTGTGAGGGAATAGGTTAAAAGACACCTAGGATTTCCCTTTTGGACTAACTGGTTTTAAATAACAGCATCTTTACATTTTGTATCTGCACACAATTTGAGGGACTAGTTAATAAACTATTGTTAATCCTTGTCATGCTGAATAAAATCCTTATTCAGAATTGCATTAAAATCAAAGGGCTAAAAGCTCTGACAGGCCCCCTATTTTTAGTCAACATTTTTTGGTCAATTATTTTTCAAATAATCTCTGACTTACAAAACTACACAAGCTGTGTAGACTAAGATTAGACTGCACATATGTGCAGGTTGATCATAGTCTATACCTCACGCCAAAATAGGAATATTCTAGAAACAGCATTACAAGGGTTAGCAACCTAAACAATGTATCTCTACAAACTTACAACAGTTTAGTTCTAACCAATCAAAATGTTCTCCTGTTCTAGGCCCCCCCCATTATACTAAATGTATATCTTTCCATCATCTAAAAATATATACATGTATTTCCATCATTTAGATGCCCCTTAAATGGTTATACTTGGGAAATCATTGTGGGATGAAAAATTGCTTGTAGCAAGCAATTTCTCCTTTTCTCTGAATGTTATCTACCCTAAATAGTACTTTTTTGTTCATTTTACAATCATTTTGGAATGGTCCTTGCATCCCCTTCAGATTGGATTGTCAAAAATATTAATGAGTTAACTTTAATAGAGTGTCTATAGCCAATACATTGTACATGGGGTTGCCATAGGATTTACCCACTCCTTTAATCTTTCATGCATGACCTTATAGGAAGCTCTGTCCTAAACTACTGATAATGGACTTAATTTCTTTGGCTTTATGTATTTTCTTGAGTTGTTTGTTAGGAGACATTTTGTTTGACCAACAGATCTTGTTTTTTTTATGAGAATGTTTGGTGGGAGGAGTATAATTATACATAAGTATATTATTAAGGAACTATTTAAAGCATCATAAGATTTTAAGATTCATTTTCTTTACCATCTTGTCTAAAGTTTTTGGATTCAGAGACACCAACAAGACAGAGGCAACAGTTACAGACAATGTTTCTGAAGACAGAAGTGCAGCTGCACCTGATTCAGAACAGTCTAGCGCAGATGCACCTGATTCAAAACAAACTAGTGCACTTGCACCTGATTCAGAACAGACTGGCGCACCTGAACCTAATTTAGAAGAACCAGGTGCACCTGTACTGGATTCTGAGCCTGATGATGATATGCTTAAAACATCTCCAGGTGAAATTGTTCATGCTAAACATGTTTTATGTTCCAGTTATTCAAATTTCAATTTGAAGTTCCAATTAATGCATATTTAACCCATCTGGAGCAGAAACATATCTACCTTGGCAGGAAGCTTAGATATGGATCAGCCTGTATATGAGTGCAGTCTGTTCTTAGTCTTCATCAACTTTTTATTAGCTCACCTAAGTACAAAGTCCTCAAGTGGGCTACTGTGATCACCTTTTGTCAGGCATCCATCTGTCGTGCGTTGTCTGTTGACAGCCGTCCGCCAACAATTTCTTTAACCCTTTCCTGGATAAACCAAGGATTTTACGTCACTGTGATTTTATACTTGAGAAAACATTGTGGAAATGAAAAATTGCTTTTAATAAGCAATTTCTCCTTTTCCCACAGTGTTTTCTATCTCATAGGGTGGTTTTATTTGGAATTGCATCCAATTTTCATTGTCATCTGCATCCTTTTTCAATTTAGACCAGTCTAAAATTTCAAAAACCAGGAAAGGGTTAAACAACTTCTCCTCCCAAACCACTTAGCCATTTTGAACCAATTATGGCAGATATGTTCCCTAGGTGGTCCCCTTAAAAATAGCTAAAAGAATTGAAATCCATTGAAAACTCAAGTTGCCATGGCAACAAAAGTGAAATTTTAAAATAATCTTTAAAATCTTCTCCTCCTGGCCCCCAACGGGTAGAGCCTTATTATTTTTCATAAAACAGCAGTATTTTGACCTCTTTCAAAATCTTTACCCTTGGGTTCCCAAGGGTGGAGCTCCAGGTTGGGGAGGCCTATATTGAAATGCAGAATGATTTTTGACTGACATCTCCTCCTTAACTAATGGACCAGTTTCAACCAAATTTAGCAGAATTTTTTCTTATGTCTCTCTTTCACAATAGCTAAAATGATAGAACTCTAAAGGAAGAACTCTGGTGGCCTTTGCAATGAAAGTCAAATCTTTAAAAATCTTCTTTGGTCCTGACCCAGTTGGTTTTCAGCCTTGATATTTAGCATGAAGCATCAGTTTATTGACTTCTCTCATATTTATAAAATTATAACACATGGATCCAAGTGGAGGAAAAAGTGTTCTCCTCCTTTCATATTAGTCCTGAAGCCTTGGAATTTGTCATTAAGACTTTGGTATCCCAAGGTACAGAGCCTATATATGTATAAAGTGTGGTCAGGCCCACATGTATCATAATCCTAACCTTAACATGAAATTAGAATGTTGAAAGAAAAAGAGCCTTTATCTCAGGTGAGTGCCCCAGGGCCAACAGCCCTCTTGTTCCTGATAAGCCAGTGTTGTTCATATGATAGATTTCCAAGAGAAATACTGACCAACAGCTTGGTCTCCCAGCGGTTTCAGCTCATATAGTTCTAAAATACTATATTCAACATGACAAGAGTTTAGCATTCTCCTGCTGATATAAACTGCTTCTTGGTTGCATAGACAAAGATCAGATAGCATGTACATGCAAAATGATACTAGTCAATCCTTCCTGCCAATATAGGAAAATTTCAGAATCAGGGTACACACAAGGGCAGAATAGCCTTTCACTTATGAAACATCACTTCAATAGCCAGGTGAAAGCCATATAACAATAAGTGTTCTTGAAACAATAAGCAAACTTTTATCTGATGCAACATCAATTTTTTTCATCTGAACAATATTCTTGTTCAATATCTTTGCCCCATTTTCACAGAATTGCTTTTCAATTCATATATAGGTAAGGAAATAGTAACTAAAATATTGTTGATGCTGTTGTCAAGACAAAGTCCATTCACTTGAGAGTCATGTTATAGTGTTCACTTAACCTCTTTGGCTATGATTTGCCAATCATTCATTCACCTAACTCATTCATCACTTCTTCAATAGTTTTTACATAATGATGATATCATGCATGCGAGTGAGTCCACCATTAGAATTTTCACCTTCATTTATCAATCTATAAATGTAATACGTAATTGATTAACCCATTACCACATGATAGAATTTTAGATTGGTCCAAATTTAAAGATGCGGTCGTATATTGGCGTAGTCTTCTCCGTCCGTCCATCCTTCCGTCCGTCCATCCTTCCGTCCGTACATATGTACGTCCACTTTTCTTGTGGGTGCAACTACTCCTAAGTTTCTGGTTGGATCTTTTTGAAACTTGGTCAATGTTATCACCTAAATTGGTAGATGCGCATAAAGTAAGGATTTCATGGTTCAATGATTTTTGCCTCAGTCATGCCTCTTTAAAACATAGTCTCTGGGGCTAATACAAATTGTAGCCTTGTTAACGCAACTCCTCCCAAGTTTCTGGCTGGATCTAAATGAAACTTGGTCAATGTTATCACCTAAATTGGCAGATGTGCATGAAGTAAGGATTTTATGGTTCATTGATCTTTGCCTCAGTTATGCCCTCTTAAAACTTAGTCTCTGGGGCTTATTGAAATAGCAGCCTTGTGAACGCAACTCCTCCTAAGTTTCTTGCTGGATCTAAGTGAAACTTGGTCAATGTTATCACCTAAATTGGTAGATGTGCATGAAGTAAGGATTTTATGGTTCATTCATTTTTGCCTCAGTTATGCCTTCTTAAAACTTAGTCTCTGGGGCTTATTGAAATAGCAGCCTTGTGAATGCAACTCCTCCTAACTTTTTGTCTTGATTTAAATGAAACTTGGTCAAAGTTATCACCATAATTTGTAGGTGTACATGGATCAAGGATTTTATGTTTCATTGATTTTTGCAAGAGTTATGCCCCTTGACACTTAAGTCTCTGGGCCCTTTCAATAAATCAATCATAACAAACAGTTTGAACTTGACAATTTAAAAAGGTAGTCTGCAATTTTTTAGGTCACCTGACCGAATGGTCATGGTGACCTATTGCAATCATCGTTTGTCCGTCGTCGTGCGTCGTCCGTCGTGCGTCGTGCGTCGTCCGTTAACTTTTAAACATTTTCATCTTCTTCTCAAGAACTACTGGGCGGATTTCAACCAAACTTGGTAGAAAGCATCATTGGGGGATGCCAATTCAAGTTTGTGAAAATAGGGGCAATGGGGGTCATAGGGGCCCAAATAGGGGCCAAAAAGGGGTAATTTTTGGTACTTCTTTAAAAATCTTCTTCTAATAAACCGTTAATGCCAGAGCTTAAATATTTTGTGTGCATGACAACTAGGACAGGTATATTATAAATTGTGAAATTCATGCCCCTGGGGTCATGTATGGGGCCACACCCAGAGGTCAAAGTTCATCATGTTAAAAAATTCACATTTTCATCTTCTTCTGATGAAGTACAAAGCCAATTTCAAACAAACTTGGTGAAAAGCATCTTTTGGTAATGGCTATTTGAATTTGTGAAAATAAAAAGGCTGGGGGGTCAGGGGGCCCTAAAATGGGGACCAAAAGGGGGTAATTTTTGGTAACTTTTAAATATTTCATCTTCTTCTCAAGAACTACTGGGCGGATTTCAACCAAACTTGGTAGAAAGCATCATTGGGGGATGCCAATTCAAGTTTGTGAAAATAGGGGTCATGGGGGTCATAGGGGCCCAAATAGGGGGCAAAAAGGGGTAATTTTTGGTACTTCTTTAAAAATCTTCTTCTAATAAACCGTTAATGCCAGAGCTTAAATATTTTGTGTGGATGACAACTAGGACAGGTATATTATAAATTGTGAAATTCATGTCCCTGGGGTCATGTATGGGGCCACACCCAGAGGTCAAAGTTCATCATGTTAAAAAATTCACATTTTCATCTTCTTCTGATGAAGTACAAAGCCAATTTCAAACAAACTTGGTGAAAAGCATCTTTTGGTAATGGCTATTTGGATTTGTGAAAATAAAAAGGCTGGGGGGTCAGGGGGCCCTAAAATGGGGACCAAAAGGGGGTAATTTTTGGTAACTTTTAAATCTTTCATCTTCTTCTCAAGAACTACTGGGTGGATTTCAACCAAACTTGGTAGAAAGCATCATTGGGGGATGCCAATTCAAGTTTGTGAAAATAGGGGTCATGGGGGTCATAGGGGTCCAAATAGGGGCCAAAAAGGGGTAATTTTTGGTACTTCTTTAAAAATCTTCTTCTAATAAACCGTTAATGCCAGAGCTTAAATATTTTGTGTGCATGACAACTAGGACAGGTATATTATAAATTGTGAAATTCATGCCCCTGGGGTCATGTATGGGGCCACACCCAGAGGTCAAAGTTCATCATGTTAAAAAATTCACATTTTCATCTTCTTCTGATGAAGTACAAAGCCAATTTCAAACAAACTTGGTGAAAAGCATCTTTTGGTAATGGCTATTTGGATTTGTGAAAATAAAAAGGCTGGGGGGTCAGGGGGCCCTAAAATGGGGACCAAAAGGGGGTAATTTTTGGTAACTTTTAAATCTTTCATCTTCTTCTCAAGAACTACTGGGTGGATTTCAACCAAACTTGGTAGAAAGCATCATTGGGGGATGCCAATTCAAGTTTGTGAAAATAGGGGTCATGGGGGTCATAGGGGTCCAAATAGGGGCCAAAAAGGGGTAATTTTTGGTACTTCTTTAAAAATCTTCTTCTAATAAACCGTTAATGCCAGAGCTTAAATATTTTGTGTGCATGACAACTAGGACAGGTATATTATAAATTGTGAAATTCATGCCCCTGGGGTCATGTATGGGGCCACACCCAGAGGTCAAAGTTCATCATGTTAAAAAATTCACATTTTCATCTTCTTCTGATGAAGTACAAAGCCAATTTCAAACAAACTTGGTGAAAAGTATCATTTGGTAATGGTTATTTGGATTTGTGAAAATAAAAAGGCTGTGGGGTCAGGGGGCCCTAAAATGGGGACCAAAAGGGGGTAACTTTTGGTAACTTTTAAATATTTCATCTTCTTCTCAAGAACTACTGGGCGGATTTCAACCAAACTTGGTAGAAAGCATCATTGGGGGATGCCAATTCAAGTTTGTGAAAATAGGGGTTCTGGGGGTCAAAGGGGCCCAAATAGGGGGCAAAAAGGGGTAATTTTTGGTACTTCTTTAAAAATCTTCTTCTAATAAACCGTTAATGCCAGAGCTTAAATATTCTGTGTGCATGACAACTAGGACAGGTATATTATAAATTGTGAAATTCATGTCCCTGGGGTCATGTATGGGGCCACACCCAGAGGTCAAAGTTCATCATGTTAAAAAATTCACATTTTCACCTGCTTCTGATGAAGTACTAAGCCAATTTCAAACTAACTTGGTGAAAAGCATCATTGGGTACTGATTATACAGATTTGTGAAAATAAAAAGGCTGGGGGGTCAGGGGGCCCTAAAATGGGGACCAAAAGGGGGTAATTTCTGGTAACTTTTAAACATTTTCATCTTCTTCTCAAGAACTACTGAGGGGATTTCAACCAAACCTTTTTCTAATTCTTTCAAACAAAATCACTTGTCTTGGTGCTCTTTTACTCAGGTGACCGTTAAGGCCCACTGGGCCTCTTGTTTGAATTTGGTTCTGTCAAAATAAGTAGTGTCTACAATTATTTAGGTGAAACAGCAGCAAGGTGGTAGCATATATTGTCACTATGGCACTCTTGTTAATATTTTTGTCTCTTTAGGTTGAAAACATTCTGAAAAATGAAGAAGTTGCTTGCCACAAGCAATTTCTTCATTTTTCACAATGTCCTCCCAAGCTTTTTTCTTGGGGGGAGTAAAAAATAGAGATTGAGCGGTAATTGACCAATCGCGGCTGTCAATAAAAAAAACAGTCAACCAGTGAAATCATTCATTTAGACCAGAACTTCTTGTGGGAGTCGTTTGGCTTGGCTCATGAAGTAAGTGGATTGGGCCAGCAATTGGCCAATTGGTTAAGCCCTATTTGCTCAGTAGGTCTATTGTTCTGTTGTCCTTTATGTTTGCCTGTTTTATCTATTGTTTGGCCAAAATTTGTCTGATATTTGTCAAAAGTCAAAGGGACATGCATTATTTATATATTGACAATTAGCAAATCAAGCGTTCAGTGCGAAACAGTTGTTATAGGCAGTTACAACTGTTTCGCACTGAACCATCTAAATAAACAAGTAGAATCTAAGTGTGACTAGGTATGCTTCTATATAATAAAAAAGTCGTCATAAAACTGGTTAACGGACAACAACTTTAAGACAGACCATAAAAAAGGGGAATCAATAGCAGGCAACAACTATAACAACATCTTTCTGGTTTCATTTTGTTTCTTTCGTGTATTGGTTAGTTATGTTGTTGACTTCCCACACAACAAAATTTTAGACTAGTCCAAATTGAAAGAATCTGCAGGTGATATTTCAAGTTGATGGAATTTTAAATTTTATCATCTCTTTGTTTAGAAGATATTCTGGATTAGGAAGAAATTGCTTGTAACAAGCAATTTCTTTATTTTCCACAATGTTTTCCTTAGCTTTTCTCTTTAGGGGCATAAAAAGGAGGGCATGTGTGGGAATGGGTTAAAGTTTTCTATTTTGTTGACTTTTCAAATAAAAAAAAATATATCACCATTAATTTAAGAACCCTTCTGAAAAAACTTTCTAGTTAAGTCTACTGATGTAAATTTCACATAAAGACATCTTAAGTTACATCTAAATGAAACAATTTTTCAAGTGTTTCCTATGCTTTATCAACCACTTACCACTTGAGTTGTTTGTAGATCTGATTTCAAAAGGGAAAGAAAATATTTTTGCTAGTGGGTGTTATCTTTTTAAAATTTGTTATTTGATTCTTCTGTTAGGCAATCGTAAGTTATCTTAAAGGAAGCATATTAATTAAGTGTCTTCTTTTATAAAGATGTAACAGCATGAAGAATATGCATACATTTTCATAAAAAAAATCTATGTACTCTGAAAAAAACCCAAACAAACCCACATCATACAAGGTAATTTTATTTGTTGTTATTTACTTATTCATCTTACTAACCCAATTTGTTTTGTGTATTACTTTTGTGTGTAGATGTGCCCGATGTTGTATTGCATGAAGTACCTAGTGTAGATCCAGAACAAATGGAAGGTTTCAGTTTTCTAAATATTTTAGCACTCATGTAAAAATTATGAATAATGTTGGAATCATATTATTTCAAAATCCCTTATTTTTTTTTCTCATAATTGTAACACTCCAGTAATAATACAAACTTCCCATTGGACCTTTGAATTAGATGAAAAGGTTTCCTTAAGAAAAAAAGACACACACAAAAAAAAAGACAAAAAAAAGAAGTTTCTATTGTCATCCTATCATCAACCAAGACAGACTGAGTCTTTATATGGTCTTTATAAAGCAAACAATTAGTAAGAACCATAGAAATAATTAGATCTTGAAGTGTATGCTTTTAAAATCCTTTTGAAATCATAACATCTAAACTCTGTATAATACATTACATTGTAGAGGCAATAGCAGAACAGCAAGAAATCTCCTATGAAACAGCACCAGAACATGGTGGTCCAGGTTAATATTTGACATTGTTACCCCACCCACTTCTTGTCTTACCCCACCCCACTTCTCATTTTACCCCACCTGCTTCTTGTTGTACTATTGGTGCAAATCTATTGAAAATTCAATGCTGAAATGGTCCTTCTGACAATAATACTGCTTTAATGCACATACTAATTTTCAATGTCACCTGCACCATATTAATCCATTATAAGACAGCGAAATCTTAGAATGTTCCAAATTCAAAGGAGTTGCAGAGTGTATGAAATTTTATTTTTTCGTCAACTTTCTAAGTAGAAAACATCGTGTGAAATGAAGAAATTGCTATATTCCCGTTTGTTTTTTCTATGGGTGTTCAAAAGTGTCATTGTGAGGGAATGGGTTAACAATATTGTGATTGAATAGTATTGTTGATAATATATGGGTGATATTGGAAACTGTTCACCACATTGAATCAATATTTTTGCTAACATCATTTACAGTGGGTTTGGCCCTTTTGACCTGAAATGCTTTTAAATAGAATTCTTTGGCAAAATTAGGGGATGCAAGTACTCTTTATTTTTTATTATGTATAATAGAAATTATAGTTTTAAAAAACAAAGCACATAGATTTTAAAATAGGCCCAATCTCCTTTGTTAAAACAAAACTTTGTATTACGGGCTCATGATTGACACAACCCGTCATTGGCAAAAGATAAGATATACTTTTATTAAGACTATTAGCAATCACATGTGCTTCATGAAATTTTTGATATGCGAAAATACAAATTTGTTCATTATGCCCCCTTTGTATCAGATTTGCACTAATCAGTCAAGTTACTCTTTTCACATCAAATCGTTTGTCTGTTTATTCCACCTTTACTCTTTGCTGTTTGAAACAGTCATTTCTCAAATCAAATAGCTCATGATCAACTTGTTTTAACCCTTGTTGTGCTTGAGTCTGAGTATTCCTGATTTTGGATGAGGTATAGAGATGTGTTGTGGTAGTACTAGTGTGAGAAATACTAGGAATCAATCTTTAAGTGCTCCAGCTATTTCAGAATTCCAATTAAATCAAGTTCTGAAAGCACTGGAAGTACTTATAGTGGAAGCACATTTGTACAGGCTGATCTTTTCTATACCTCCTACCAAGACAGGAATATTCAGGATTCAGCATGGTAAGGATTAAAAGTAGCTTATTATCAATAATAATATAAAGAGAAAGGAAAAATTCTCACAATGTTTACCTAAGTATTATTCTTAAAACCTGATAGAAAGAAAGAATTATGTTGTAATAGGTTAAATGCACATGGCCTCCATAGAATATTCTAACCACTAACTTTACTTTACCTATCTATTTCTGTAATTTATTTTTCCTTCCACCTAAACATTTCTGTTTGGACAAGTATCTAGGCAACAATTGGCCTTTGCCTATTACCAATTGCAAAACAATTTTCATAATAACCCTTGTCATGCTGGACCTGGATTATTCCTACTTTGGCAAGAGGTGTAGACATTGATCAGCCTGCACATATATGCAGTCTGATCTTAGTCTACATCACCTGCTTGTTTCTTTTAAGCCAGAAATATTCACAAGATGAATTTTCAAAATAATTATCCACCCAGTATTGGTGCATCCACTGTGCTTCCAGTCCTTTGAGTTTTAGATAAATTCTGCCGAAAATCTTATTCAGCATGACTGGGTTTAATATGTTACAGGCAACAATTCAAATAAAAAATAAGTGCCAAATCTGGTGGAAAGCTTTGTGAGAAAAGAAGAAATTGTCTGTTACAAGCAATTTCTCGCAATGTTTCCTAAGTTATCAAAATATTGGCTTGTGTGGTAATTGGTTCATCTAGATAAAAGTACCTAATAAGTCTTTAACCCATTACCAGATGAAAAAAATTAAGACTAGTCAAAATTGAGAGATTGATTGAATGGGGTTTAATGCCACTTTTAACAGTATTTCAGTCATATTGCAGTGGCTGGAGCACCTAACAATGGATTCCTGGTATTTCTCACACTAGTACTACCATTGCATCCTTTTCTAGCCTCCAGCTGCTATCCAACTTAGGTTTACAATTATCCACCCATTGATGAGAGGCAAATTTTGGAAAAAATATGTGCCGGGATAGAACCCATGTCATCCCATGAAGATTGGAAGTGGCAGACGACAATTTCTAGTTGATGGAATTTCAAAGGCTTTATCTTTTTTGGTAGAAAACATTGAAAGTAATGAAAAAATTGCATGTGACAATTTTTCATTTTCCAAAATTTATTTGAAAGTTTCTTAACTTGAAGGGTGTCAAAATGGGGATTGTGTAGGAATGGGTTAAAAAAATTTACAAAGCTTGTATTTAAAAGCTTTTACAAATGATACCTTAGATGCAATTTTTGTACCAAGATAAGAATTACACTTTTGATGGATTTTTTAAAGATTTTAATTGTTTTCAGAAAAGACAATTAGCATTTAATATAAATAAGGCAATTCTGATTAACCCATTACCAAAATGTCAAAAATTGAGATTGGTCCAAATTTAAAGCAGTTGCAGACAGCATTTCAAATGAATAATGAGAAGAAAGCCAAATACGGTAGAAAACATTTGAGAAAAGAGAGAAATTGCTTGGTACAAGCAATTTCTCCTTTTACCACAAAGTTTTCATAAATTTAATTCTATATGGCATCAAAAAGAGTGATTGTATGATAATGTGTTAATCTTACTGCTGAGATCTTTTATGTATCATAATTATGTAGAGGCTTGTAAGTTTCTTTTAAGATACATTAATCTTAATTTCCTATATTTATTAAGTATCTCAACAATCTAGCCCTAAAACACAGGCTGTAGGTTTGTAAAGGTAATTTCATGTGTTTATCTTAAACTTCGTTATTGGTCTTTGGATAAAAAATAGCAAGATGGAAACAGTGGAATTGGTTTAAAAAGATAAGAAAATGGGAGAAAACCAACACTCACACACTAAAAAAAGGAAAGTCTGCTACAAAATATACTTTAGAATAAAATACTCTCAAATCAGTTAACCCATCCCCACATAATAACACTTTTTTCACCCTGCACAAGAAAAAACAAGCAATTTCTTAATGTTTTACAAAGTTTGCTACCAAGAAATTTTGAAAAATCTAAAATTTGATAAATTTTGAATTGTCATCTGCAACATCTTTCAATTTGGACCAGCCTAAAATGCTGTTGTCTGGTTATTGGTTAAAAAAGAAATAGGGCACTTAGTATACATATATATGTTTTTTTCTTGTGCATTACTGTTACTTCTTTTTTCTTTCAGATAAACCATCATCACCTAAACCAGAAGAAAAGAAAGAAGGTATGTTAAAATGAATTTTCACCCTTTTTTTTTTAAATGACTCATTGATGAAAGAGTGAAAAAAAATCAAATCATTCTCCACATAATCTAGAATTTCGATAATCTTCAGAACCATGCATGTGAAAACATTGTCAGAAACTAAGGCAAATAGAAGTCCTAAGGATTTACATTCTTTTCTTTGACCACATGATCAATGACATATCCCCATTGTGCAGCCAAAATATTAGATCTACAGCTTAAATATCTGTAATTTTTAATGATTGCTCATGGACAATATTTAAAATTTATTCCCTTTTTTGAAGTGCAGAATGAGTTCAACCAGCACTGGGAATCTAGCAATGAATTAATGTAAATTATGTAAACAGTTTCATTGTAAAATTTATGTAACACCCCTAGCTTTTGAATTCATTTTTTATGAATGTAACTATGTAGTGCCCTCTTTTTTAGATACAATATTTATTAGGTAAACTATGTAATGCCCCTAGCTTTTGAATACAATTTTTATAATGTAAACTATGTAATGGCCCTAGCTTTTTATAATGTAAACTATGTAATGTCCCTAGATTTTGAATACAATTTTTATAATGTAAACTATGTAATGACCCTAGCTTTTGAATACAATTTTTATAATGTAAACTATGTAATGGCCCTAGCTTTTTATAATGTAAACTATGTAATGTCCCTAGATTTTGAATACAATTTTTATAATGTAAACTATGTAATGACCCTAGCTTTTGAATACAATTTTTATGATGAAAATCTATGTAATGTGCCAACTTTGTAATATCAGTAGTTTTTGAAAATAAATTTATTTAAAAAAATGTAAAGTTTATACAGGTTTTATAATGTTAATGGCAATTGGTAACGTGTGAGACTCTCACTCACAAGGTTCCTGGTACAATCCCCGGTTGCTGAAAAGATCCTTTCCAAAATTTGCTTCCCACTGATGGATAGATAATTGTAAAAACTAAGTTGGATGAGCAACCTGGGGCTTGGAAAGGATGTAGTAGTAGTACTGGTATGAGAAATACCAGGAATCCATGGTTAGGTGCTCCAGATGCCGCTAAAAGTGTCGCTAAACTCTATTCAATAAATGAAAGAATCATATTGTTAATTATGTAATAGACCTAGGTTTTGAATGTTATTTATGTAATGTCCAAAGCTTTGGGCTTTCAATTTCCTGATTTTATCTATGTGATGTTCTTTGCTTTTGATTACCAGCCTCATAATGTAAACTATGTAATGTCACTTGGTTTTGAATACCAATTAATGAAAAATATGTAATTTCCAAGGCTTTTGAATACCAGTGTCCTAAAAGCCATTGTAATGCCCATGGCCTTTGAATGCTAATTGATGTAAATTATGTATTTAATGCCAGTTTCATAAAATAAATACCAGCTGGAGGCTAGGAAAGGATGTGATGGTGGTACTGGTGTGAGAAATACCAGGAATCTATTGTTAGGTGTTCCAGCTGCCGCGATATAACTGAAAGATTGTTGAAAGCGGCGTAAAACCCCATTCAAACAAACAAACAAATAAAATAAATATACTGTTATGCACTTAGCTTTTGAATTAAAAAGTTCAAAATATGCAGTACCCCTGTATGTAATGTCCGGGGCTTTTTCATGCCAGTTCAAAATGGGAAGTATTTAATGTTTCTAAATCCTTGAACAACAATTAATGTAAATTTATAATGTCTCTTTTTTAATTCAGTTCTGTTATGTTAACAATGCACCATTCTAGCTTTTTGACTTAAAATTTGATAATAAATACTATGTAATATTTCTTGTGAATTTGGGTACAAACTCGCTATAATATCAAGACCCCAATTATTTCAACCCTTTCCTGTTCAAACCCGAGATTTTATGTTACTGTGATTTCTTCTTTTCCCACATTTTTCTACCACATAGGATGGTTTTATTTCAAATTGCATCCAATTTTCATTGTCATCTGCAACCTCTTTTTCTTTAGACCAGTCTAAAATTTCTTAAAAGGTGGGAAAGGGTCAAGAAGAGGTTCATAGTACATATTTTTAAAACAGATTCATGAAACAAACTATAATAATTACCCTAGCTATTTTAATCGTAATTGAATGTTATGTCTGTAGCAATTTGAAAACAGTTTCTTTATATAAATCATGTAATTCCCTTTGCTACTTTAAAACTAGTTGATCTCTCCCAAATATAATTTTCAAACATCAATTTAAAACCTTGGGAGTGGTTGCAATAATGATATATTCTCAAAAGTTTTGCCTCATAAATGAATTTCAATTTCCTTACAAATGACTGATAAACAAATATTATAGACGATGAAGGTTATCAAGAGACAACTGAACAAACGGGTGAACAGACAGCTGAAACTGAACAAGCTAATGAGCAATCTAATGTACAAGATAATGAACAAACAACAGAAGGTAGACACTGTTGTATGGTGTATATAGTGATACATTATAGCTCCTATAATATAGAATAACTTCTATATAGATATGTATTTGTAGATAGACTCTAACTATAGTAGACATATAATTGATATTGTTTGAATACTTGTAATCCTTGAAACCATTATAGTAGACATATACTTGATATTGTTTAGATAATTGTAAAACTTGAAAGCATTATAGTAGGTATTTCCTTTTTTTTACAGAAAATAATTTTATTTTTAATTTGCATTTTTATTGGCTGAAAAGTTTGTACAGGACAAATTTGAAAAGTTTGTACAGGACAAATTTGAGAATGGAACTATATTGTATGCTTGTGCACAAAATAGTTCCTTATAAAAAACTTTATGAAACTAGAAAATATTTGCTTATTTGATGTCTTTTTATGCCCAACATGTAATAGTGACAAGCATATAGAGTTACTTCTGTCCATGTATGATTGTGTATCTAGATCAATGCGTTGGTGGTTAGTGTGTATGTCTATTTCTTATCCGGAGTATGTCTTGATAGATTTCCAAATAACTTGGTTACATTTGTTCCTCTTGTTGAGAACTAGTGTCACAGTTTAAGTTCTATTGGATACTCCCAAGTTCAAGATCACAGCTGAAGGTCATGTGATAACCTCTTAACCCATTCCCACACAGTAAAACTTTAGACGGGTCCAAATTGAATTCAAAATTGTTGAAATTTGTAAAATCTTTGTCTTTTTGGGTAGAACACATTGTGGATAATGAAGAAATTGCTTGTAACAAGCAGTTTCTTCATTTTACACAATTTTTTCCAAAGCTTTTATATTGAGGGGTGTTTAGAAGTGTTATTGTTTGGGATTGGGTTAAGCAGGGGCATCCGTGTCTAGTTACGATAATACTAACATATGAGATATAAAGTGATTTTTTTAGCTTGGTTGTTTTTTGGGAAAAAATCAGGTACTGCTTCTGCCAGTTTGCCTGGGTCAGCATTGTCATCTTCCAGAAACATGTACATTTTGTAACTTCTCTTGTTTTACTGGATACTTGAATCTTGGATTATGTGTTCACTATTAAAAGGGAAATCTATACCAACAAGGGAGCTAACTCTTAGTGTGTTATGAATTAATTAGCCCCCTTTTCGACTTAGAACAGCTGAGTGATGGCATCCTCATGTTGTGCTCAAGTGTTTTTTCCTCTTTCTGCAAAAGTTGTTAAAAGAATTTAATTCCATGAAAAAATCTTTTTGTCAGAAACTACAAGGCCAAGGGCATTCATATTTCATATACAGCAAACCAACATAGTTCTCTATCAAGTTTATTATAATTATACTCCTTGGGTCAAAAATAGCCCTACCCTTCAGGTCCGAAGTTTGGATTAGAACAATTTAAAAGGATTCTCCTCGTAAACTATAAGGCCTAGGACATTCATAGCATAACTAGATGGTTTTGTACTATTTCACTTAGAATTATGCTCATTGGGTCTAAAACGGCCCTGCACTAGTGGTCCAAAATAGGGAAAAATGCTAAATTTGAGTAAGTTGAAAAAAAAAAAGTTCTTCACTTTAAGGCCAAGAGCAATTATATTTGGAATGTATCATAGCCTTGTCTGTTATCTACCAATTTTGATGAAATTTTGTTGAATTGATGTATCTTAACCAAATTTCATAGGACTGGTCAATGGTTCACCCTTTATCAGATTTCTACAAAATATTTTGATTGGTAGATAAATGTGGTTTTTAAGCATGGGGCAAATTTCATAGAGTGAAAACTTTGAAAATCTTCATCTTGGAAACTGGAGGATGCATTTCAACTAAAATTCACAGGAATGACCTTTTAGTGACCATTTACTGGAATTCTATATGGAAATTTAGTAGATTTGATAATAGTGCTTTGGAAGATTGGCAAAATTTCAGGTAGAGATCACATAGTGATGCAAGGGAAATAATTCTTACTGCATGGCAGAGAAGATTTTTTGCATGAACAAAGTTGCCTCCCTTAAGATAAAAAGCAAAAATTCTATTTATTGAGATGCCTCCTGTGAATAGGTAGACTAAATAAACTGTATATGTAAAATCAGGCAGTGGAGCAAATCAAGTACCTCAAGTTTTTCAAGTTAATGGCTACTCTAAGTTCTAATCTGCAACCTCTTTGAACTATCACTTAACACATCCCTGTACAATAATGCTCTCTGACACCCTTCAATAAAAATAATTGGGAAAATATTGTGAAAAATGAAGAAATTGCTTGGTTCAAGCAATTTCTTCATTTTCAACAATATTTTCAAGCCAGAAAGTTTAAAAAAAAATGTGAAATTTCACAAATCTTAAATTATCATCTACAACTCCTTTCTATTTGGACCAGTCTAACATTTTGCCGACCGGGAATGGGTTAAAGTCTAAAATTTGGTTGTCTGGTTATGGGTTAACTTACAAAACTTTGTCTAAGCTATAGTTTTGAAATTTTGCAAGTACACTTTAAAAACATTCTTTGTTATGAAACAGCTTTCTGTTTAATGTGAAGTTAGGCTTTGAGTATTCATACAGTGTGATTAGGTTCTTCGGTTCATACCTCCATGAAAACAAAAAAATATTCTCTTCATCTCTAAAATGCAAAGGAAGCAACAGAGATCTCTCACTGATAAAACAATTATCCTTTATTGATTTATTTGGCATTATGTAATAACAATTTTCTTTTTTTTAAGTTATGAACAGTAATTTTTATTACAAAATCGGATTAATCCCCCTTCCTTCAGATGTATGAAAGCAGTAAGGTTAGAAATATGGAAATTGAGAGGCAAAAGTTTTCATCCATAATCTGTTAGCCAATTCCCACATGAAGGATATTTAGACTGGTCTGAATTGAAAGAATTTACAGGGGACAATTTTAGATTCTTGAAATTTAAAAAAATCTTCTTTTTGGATAGAAAACATTGTGAAAAATGAAATTGCATGTACCAAGGAATTTCTTTATTTTCAACATTATTTTCCTGAACTGTTTTCTAGAGCAGTGTAAAAAGGTGGGGTTGTGCGGTAATGGGCTAAATAGCAGATTCAAGGTTAGAAATTGAGGGCCAGAATTTTAGATTTTTTTCAACTTTTTGGTTGAAGGAATTTCTTCATTTTTTAATTCTTTTTCCAAATAGTTTGGAGAAGCATCAAAAAGTGTCATTTTGTTTGAATGGGTGAAAGAGCTGCTTTAAATTTCTCATTTATAATCAGTTAAAGAGCTCTTTCACCAATTCCCACTTGACAAAAATATAGACTGGTCCATATTCATAGAGGTTGCAGACAACAATTATAAGTTGATGAAATTTTAAAATTCTTTGTCTATCTTAGCAGAAAACATGGTGGATAATGAAGAAATTGCTAGTGACAAGCAATTTCTTAACTTTCCATAATGTTTTCCCAAGCTTTTTTCTTGAGGGGTTTAAAAAGTTTGTCGTGTGGGAATGGATTAAAGCAGGGGTGTGGAATTCCCATGCTGGACTTGTCCGACACAGGCTTTCCTACTTGCGGGCAAGTACATTTTTCGAGGCCACTTGTCTGTGGACAAGTAAATGTCAGGGCAAATCTTGGAATGGTACTAAATAGATAGAAGAGATTTATGAGTGTAATGTTTGTATCTAGGGCTAGAAAATATTGTTTTTAATGAAGAAAATGTTGAGTTCCAACATTTTTTTCTTTAAAAATAATGTTTTCTCAAAACTTATCTGTTCTTCATCTTTTCACGGGCAAGTCCATTTTGATCCTGGACAAGTAGAAAATCACATTTTACTTGTCCATGGACAAGTAGAGAAAATCCGTATTTCTACATCCCTGGATAAAGCTAGGAATTTTGAAATTTTCAGGAAAATTTTCTATGTTAGAAATTTGGAAATGAGAGCCAAAAAGTTTACCCATAATCTGAGAACAGCTTTAAAAATAGAAGTTTGGGAATCTAGAGCCAAAAAATTTCATCCATAAACTGAGAACAGCTTTAAAAATAAAAGCTTGGGGATCTAGAGCCAAAATATTATTATTCATCCACAATCTGTTAGAGAGCAGCTTTTTCATATTTATTGCAATTTCTTCATTTCCCAAAATGTTTATCCCAAAGAGAACGATTTTCAAAATTTCTTCAACTTTAAAATAGTCATCTGTTACTTCTTTCAGTTTAGACCAGTCTAAAAGTTTGTCATGTGTAATGGATTCAATCAAGAGTCCTTCACTTAGTTCTGCTATGCCTCTTATGTATAATAAATGTATGACAAATTATGTACATGTATATATCTTTATTCTTTCCAGAACCAGCTCAAGAACAACAGCAAGATCAACAATCAGAACAACAACAACAACAACAACAACAAGAGGAAGAACAGAAACCAGCAGACCAAGGTAATATGTCTTAACCCTTTAAGAAACCTTATCAAGATGCCTTAACCCAATACCAGATGGCAAAATTTAGACTAGTCCAAATCGAAAGGAGTTACAGACGACAATTTAAAGTTTATTAAATTGTAGATTTTTTTCAAAATTTCCATGTAAATACATTGTGTAAAATGAAGAAATTGCTTGTTCAAAGCAATATTATTATTTGCCACAATGTTTTTCAATTTTTTTTCTTGAGGGGCGTCAAAAAGCCTCACTGACTGGAAATGGGTTAAGTTGATTCTTGAAAGAAGCTATCAGTCTTCAACCCGAGCCTAACCCATTACCATGCAATCTGGCTTTCTGATACCCCAGACAAAAAATCTTCAAAAAATCCAGATTTGAATATGTAGAAATTTCTTGTTTTGATACATGCAATTTCGGCATTTTCCACATTTACTTCTACTTAGAAAGACAGATATATTTGAAACTGCACAAACTTGAAATTGTCGTCTACATCTTCTTTGACTTTGGAGCTGTCTAAATTGTCTCCATATGGATGGATGGATTGATGGATGGATGGATGGATGGATGGCAATCAATTTTCCTAAATTAGTATTGAAAATTAATGCGTGAAAATTAACAGATAAGAAGTTCTGTTATTAAAACCGAGCTCCTTTACCAAGTGATAAATATTTTGGACAAGTTACTATAGTTACTAGCTACTATGACTTTTCAAATCACTTTGAGATTAAAAACTAAGGCCCAGATAGGGTAGAAAACATTTTGAAATAAGCAACTTCTCCTTTTCTCACAATTCTTCAGGGGCATAAAAAAGCATGCCTGTGTGGGAATGGATTAAGCTTCTACTAGATCAAGGAAGGTTTATAAGACATACAAAATCTCTCATTTGTTTCTTACAGGTAATAAATTTCAATGAATACTGCTAATCTAATATTGTCTAAGGCTCTGAAATGATATCTTAATTATTTGTGGAATGTCTTTTTGGAAAGGATAATCTCGGAAAATTAAAGAAAAAGTATTTATCTTGAAAGCTAGTTGACTGCGATCAGGTGAATTTGGTTTAATGTGAATTTCAGTAGTATTTCAGTAAAAACGCAGTTGGTAGGTGCACCCAACCATGGTTTCCTATCATTTTTCATATCAGTAACATATTCAACAGTATGCAACAATAAATTACATGCCAACTTGTACATATTAAACAAACCAGGCTAGACTAGAGGTTATACTTAAACCTTTCCCGCTTTTAGAAATGCTAGCCTGATCCAAGCTGAAAGAGGTTGCAGACCACAATTAAAATCGGATGCAGTTTGAAATAAAACCTTCCTATGTGGGAGAAAATGTTGGAAAAGGAGAAATTGCTTTTTTTCTTAAGTATAGAATCACAGTGACGTAAAATCCTGGGTTTGTACAGGAAATGGTTAAAATATATTATCTACATGAAAATTGCCATTTTGTACACCAAATCAGGCATATCATTCTTCTATGCTAACACAGATATCCATCATCAGTACATTCAGTGCTTTGATTTTCTTTGGGCTTTAAAACTGTTTTGTTAATAACAATGACTCCAATATTTACACTTGTTGCTCCTCCATGTATGAAAGTATTCTGCTTGAACCAATTCCCACACAGTTCCTCTTTTTTATGCTCAATGGGAAAAAATATTATCTATCCAAAAAGATAAAGATTTTCCAAAGATAAAAATAAATAGTAGATTGTGACTTCTTTGAATTTAGATCAGTCCAAAATTTTGTTGTTTGTTGTCTGGTACGTGTTCATTGTTAAAGCAAAGAATTGATCTTACATTGAAAAAAAAAAAATTAATTTAAGAATTGAAGAGATTTTTTTTTTGTTTTCATTAAGGTATGAACCTAAATACTAAATCACACTGCATGAATTGGCTTCGCATATTCATAAAGTGTGATTAACTTTTTTGTTTCATACCTCAATGAAAACAAAAATTGTTCTCTTCATCTAATGACATCAAGGTAAACAAAGCAAATATTTTACTAGTTTTCAGTGAAATTTTATGGATCTGCTTTGGACTGAAGCATGTAAAATAGTTGCGTGCTAAAAATCTTGTTCATAGAATCAAGAAAAAAAAATCAGCCAATCAAATTGCTTGAATCTTGAAAGACTAAAATTTAATTATTTTGTTATATTTGCAGAACCAGAGCCAGTGCAGCAAGAACAGAGTATGTTGATCTTCATGTTTTATTTAGTGTTTTTATATAAGAAGCATTAATCCATTCACCTTCTATTTCGTGTTTTCACATCCATACAAAAAATTACTGAGAAAAACAATTTTGACAATGATGGAATTGCTTGTTACAAGCAATATCTTCATTTTCCACGTTTTTTTCTACCCTGAAATTTGAAAAAATAAAAAAAATTCATAAACTTTAAATTGACGTCTGCAACTTCTTTCAATGTGGGCCAGTCTAAAATTTTGCCATCTGGTAATGGGTTAAAGTGTGTTTAAACTGAGAAATAAGCGCTGTATACAGTAAAGGATAGAAGACATTGTCATGTTTTTTGTTCAGATTTAAACATTTTGTTGCAATGTTTGAGAGATGGTTTTTTGGTTGCACATTAGCACTGGCTATTTAAAACACTTTTAAAGAAGTCAAAGAACATTTTGTTTTACAAATTTTAATATATGTATCAAAAAAATTTTATATAGGCGATTAGGTATCTTCCATTGAGTGAAAGCTATATTTTCATGAGTGCGGAGCTACAAGTGAAAATATGATTGAGTTATTCACGAAATGAAAGATAAAATGATCTTACATGAAAAAAGAAACAATTATTCTATCACGTTAATGGAAAAAAGAGAAATATGTGACCTCTTTTGGGAGCGAGAAGGGAATGTCTGAAAGCTCATCATTGCATGTGAATTACATGACAACTACTCAATGACATCACAAATGTCTTTGGTCACACAGTAGTAGGCATTGAATTAAACTAGGGCTGAATCTACCAAAATAGTGTGATTATTATTTTGATAATTTCACTGGTTATTTTTTTTAATTTTTTTTTATTTCTCAAGTGTTAATCTACAGAGAAATCTTGATAATACACCGAAAAGAATTAGAGATATATTCCCATTCCCACACAACAAAATTTTAGACTGGTCCAAAGTGAAAGAAGCTGCAGACGACAATTTCAACTTGATTGTATTTTGAATTTTTTCGTCTTTTTGAATATAAAACATTGTGGATAATGAAGAAATTGCTTGATACAAGCAATTTCTTCATTTTCCACAATGTTTTCCAAAGCTCTTTTCTTGAGAGGCGTAAAAAGGAGGGACTGAGTTGGAATGGGTTAAATGTACTTAATTGAACTTGTAACTGTGAATAGATTGAAACACATAGAAATTAAACAATATGCTGCCATGGAGTAGAGTATATGTTATAGTCATGGCAAGACCTATTCACATGCAAAAAAATATCAGATTTGTCCAAATTTAAAACATTTGGGGATGTCTAAATTTTTGATATCTGCTCATGGGTTATGGTTACTCAGATAAAATTCACTGTTTGTTTGTTGTTTTATCACACATGTTTAAGCTTGCAATTCACTCTCACACTCACATAACACTAGGTGAAGCACAAGAAGTTAAACAAGATGAGGAGGCTCAGCCCGCGCCAGAAACTGTCCAGGAACCGGAGCAAGTAGAGGAAAAACCATCAGAAACTCAGGAGACGACAGAAACTTCTGAGCAGACTCAAGGTGGACAATTAGACTAGATATAATTTCAATGTAGAAAAATTTAAGGATGATAAATGAAAAAAATTGAAATCCTTTTAAGAAAATAAAGGTGTTGTATTTTGGTGGAAAATTGACATTTATAGTGAAAGAAAAATACATATATTTTTTTTAATTCGAAGTAAAAATAGGTTGAGCCTTTCAGTGACGTATCCAATAATCTAAATGTCAGTATTTCAGAGACATAATGCAGACTGGATATTCACACAGTCTATAATGAATATTTACTAGTTGTCCAATGGATATTTAAATTGGTACTATCTAAGAAGCATATAATAAAGACCTTGGTCTTATCTAAGTCCTTGCATAGTGCACACTGAATTAGTGATCATGACACCCTATTAACCCTTTCCCGTTTAAACCCGGGATTTTACGTTGCTGTGTTTTTATAATTGAGAAAACATTGTGGAAAAAGGAGAAATTGCTTGTAACAAGCAATTTCTCTTTTTCCAACAATATAGGATGGTTTCATTTTAAATTGCATCCTGTTTTTACTGATGTGTGCAACCTCTTTCAATTTTGACCAGTCTTAAATTTCAAGAAACATGAAAGGGTTAAAGAAATAACCAATCAAATCATTCATTTAGATTGGGAGTGAACTTTTACATTGACAGACATTTATGCAAAGCACTTTTCCTGGTTTGGCAATTTAACCCTTGTCATGCTGAACCTGGGATATTCCTGTTTTGGCAGGAGGTGTTGACAAAGATCAGCCTGCACTAATGTGTAGTCTGATCTTAATCTACACCTCATGTTTGAACTCTTCAGGCCAGAGTTGTATATGAAATTAATTTTCAAAGGAAATTTTGATTATTGAACAATAAGTATACAAGTGCTTTCAGCCCTTTGGTTTAATGCAATTCCAAAATTGATTTTATACAGGATGACAAGGGTTAAGAGTCATAACTACAGCTTATCCAAACTGTAGTTAAATTGTTTAAGTAACAACCAACCATTTTACTTTTTTGTGAAATGTTCCTTGTCGTAAATCTTGCAAAATAAAACCTTTATATTGAAGGGGAACTTCCTGTCTGATCTCAGTGGGTTGGGTGAGCGGAGTCAATGGGCAAGCACATCAATCTGTCAATTGACAAATTGCTGGTCATGACCACTTACCTTGGACTAGGTTGTTGGATTTGAGTTTTAACCCTTTCCTGTATAAACCCAGGTTTTATGTCACTTAGATCTTATTCTTGAGAATAAGAACCAATTTCTCCTTTTCCCACAATATTTTTACCACCTAGGATAGCTTCATTTCAAGTCACATTTAATAATGTAACGGTTTCAGGGGAGATAAATTGCCATGATATACAAATAAAGGTACCTTCTGAATGTCAAGTGACTATTTGAAGTTATATATAGACAAGGTCAACTCATTTAGGGTTGAGAATTTTCTCTGAATGGATAGGCTTTGTCTATGTGCTCGGAATGTTACAATATTCAATGTCATCTGCAGCCTCTTCGAATTTAGACCAGTGTAAACTTTCATGAAACGGGAAAGGGTTAAACAACATCAGTTGGCAAAATATTTGGTCAGGGAAAAAAAATCAAATTGTTTGTGGGCGACTCAAATGCCATAAATATAGCTTGAATGATTTTAAAGTCATCTAAGAATGAAAATGATTCAAGTAAATTTTTGAGGTCAGTATGTCTAATGAAATGATTTGTTGGCCCAATTTTTGATTGACAGCGTTTATTAGTTGTCGCAATTGTCACATTGAGGCTCCTTTCATTGTCTCTGCAGTTTGTTAGGTATATTTTGCTTTTCGGGAAAAGACGATGCATAATGAAAAATGGTTTATGAGTTAACAAAGGAGGGTTACTAATAACACCTTGTTTGATGTTTCTTCTCTTATATACATTAGTATGCACAGAATAGACTGCACTATAACCCATTCCCACACGATGACGCCTTTGGAAGCCCATCAAGAAAAGCAAGTGTTAAAACATGTAAAATGAAGAAATTGTTTGTTACAATTTCTTCATTATCTACAATTTTTTCTACCCAGAAAGTTGAAAAAATCTCAAATTTCATAAACTGTAAAATGTTGTCTGCAACTCCTTTCAATTTGGAGCAGTCTAATATTTTGCCGTCTGGTAATGGGTATATCAAGTTTGATGATATTGATTGCACAATAAAAGATCTCTGGCCACGCCCACTGACCTCAGGCACAGTAGTTCAACTAAGATATCAATGTCCCGATTTTCCCGTTTTATGTCACAGACCATATATTTTGCAAAATAATGTTGTTTATCTAAATCTGTTGAACTTCCATTTTGATGGTAAGTGGGCATGGCAATTAGGTCAATATTAACATATCACCTTCAAAGCTTTTAGTGTTCATTTTGTATCTTAAATTTGATGTAAAATTCAATTACATATCCTCTTCCCTTACAATGGCGCTTTTTGATGCTCCTAAAAAAAAAATTGGGAAAACATTGTGCAAAATCAAGAAATTGCTTGCAAAAAGCAGTTTCTTCATTTTGCACAATATTTTCTACCCAGAAATTTGAAAAATCTAGAATTTCACAAACTCTAATTTGTTGTCTGCAATTCCTTTAAATTTTGACCAGCGTAAAATTTTGCTGTCTGGTAATAGGTTATGATTCACTGGCTAGTTAGGTTTATCTGTTTAGCATGCTGATCTTTTTCAATACGTCCTGCCCAAAGGAATATTCCAGGTTCAGCATGATGACAGATAAAGTTACTGCACTGCTCAATTTTAACAAGATGGATACTCTTGAAACTTAGGAGACGGTCTGTTTTATGCTCCTCCAAGGGCAAGCATATAGCTGCCGCTTTGTCTGTCTGTCCATCCTTCCGTTTTGGATCCATCCGTCCATACCGATATCTCCACAATCCTTTGGCCAAATTTGATGAAACTTCATATCTGAATTCCTTATTTTCCCCAGGTTTTCGATAGCTCCAAGGTCAAGGTAACAGTTCAAGGTTCAAAACTGATCTTGTCGAAAGCATAGCTTCTTCAATTATGGATGGATTTCAAAATAACTTGGCACAATTGTTCTCTAACAAGAGTAGAAGTACCATTTGAAAAAAAATCAGATAGCTCCAAGGTCAAGGTAACAGATCAAGGTCAAACATTAAAATAAGCATGTCCAAATTATAGCTCCTTCAATTATGGATGGATGTAAAAATAACTTTACATAATTGTTCACTATGATAAGTAGATGTACAATTTGAAACAAATTATAAGATAGCTCCAAGGTCAAGGTAACAGCTCAAGGTCAAACGTGAAAAGTTAGCATTTCCAGAGCATAGATCCTTTAATAATGGATGGATTTTGAAGTAACTTTACACAATTGTTCTCTATGAGTAGATGTGCCATTTGAAAAATTTATTTATATAGTTCCAAGGTCACAACTCAAGGACGAATGTTAAAATTATGCATGTCCAGAGCATAGCTCCTTCAGTTATAGATTGATTTCAATATAACCTGACACAATTGTTCTCAGTCATGAATGGATATGCGATTTGAAAGAAAGATTGCTCTAACGTCAAGGTCACAGCTCAAGATTAATGATTAAAGTAAAGTATTTCTTGAGCATAGCTCCTAAAATTATGGATTAATGTGGAATAACTTTGCACAATTATACTCTATGGTGAGTAGATGTGCCATTCCAAATAAATTTTCAAATAGCTCCGAATTCAAGGTCACAGCTCAAGGATGTACGTTGAAGTTAAGCATAGTTGGAATAGGGCAAGCATATACCCACAACTGCATCTGTCAGTCCGTCCAAACCCTTTTCCCTGATTATTCTATACATTTTGTGTCAGAGCTATATTCAGGGAGCATAATACATCTCTGACGTCTCTTGTTGCATGACAGCTCATGTGCCATTTAAATGAACAGTATCCGTTGATTTGCTGAGACTTGTGTGTAATATTCTAACCATGATATGATAGATCTGTAATCACACTAGAAATTCCTTTAATGTTTAAAGGGAGTTTGAATTATTAAAATTTCTTTTCTAATTTCAGAAACCACACAAGAAACTGAGCAGAAACCTGCTGGTAAGAACTTTTTTCCATTGTAATTTTTTCTGCCCTTGTACCCCTTTCATTATTATGAGTTTACTGAAGAAAAATTAGCCTGTCCTTGTCTAAGCAGGGGTCTGGATATTTTATTAAAGTGGTATATCAATCAAAATTTTGACTCATACTTGGATGGTTAGATAATTAAAATACATGCATTTACTAGGTGATGTATGTCCATTTAGAGGGAGTGGATTTGATTCAGTGGTAACTCACTAGACTCCAGTGTCAGGGGTCCCTGGTTTGAACCCTTCGCTTTTTGTCATTCAGACGAGACTTAAAACCATCTCAGTATAACCCCAGTTTCTGAGTGGGATGTAAAACCCCATGAAATCTATTCCTTCATTAAAGAGAAAGTCTTGTAATCTTGACACATTTATAAGACAAAAAAGACAAATAATTCAGAGACCTTTGCAATTATTTTCAGGATGTTTAGACCTAGAACCATAACACATCATAGATATTCATTTATCAACTGCTGGGCTTTCATTTTATATTATGAACTTATCAACTGATGGGCTTTCATTTTGCATTATGAACTTATCAACTGCTGGGCTTTCATTTTGTATTATGAACTTATCAACTGATGGACTTTCATTTTGTATTATGAACTTATCAACTGATGGGCTTTCATTTTGTATTATGAACTTATCAACTGATGGGCTTTCATTTTGTATTATGAACTAAATAGGTGAACTAGTGTTTTGTATCATCCTTTTTTCTCATGTAGAGGGAGAGACTGAAGCCCAAACTGAACAAACTGAAGCCAAACCTGAAGCTGAACCAGAACCTGAACAGAAAGAGGAACCAAAACAGGATGAGGAAGTTAAGAAAGAGGAACCAGCTGATAAACAAGAAGAAACAACAGAAGAGAAGAAAGATGAGACACCTGCTGAGCAAAAAGAGGAGACCAAAACAGAAGAACAGAAAACTGAAGGTGGGTTAAACCATAACTAGACAACTATTTTTTAGTCTGGTCAAATTTGACATTTAACCCATTACCAGACAGCAAAACTTTAGACTGGTCCAAATCTGCTGCTTATAATTATTAACCCTCCACCGGTTACTGGTCCGGGGACTATAGATTTACTCGGTTCCATCAATCTGTCCGTCCGCTGTGTGCCTTTCTGTCACACTTTAACCAGACCATATCTCCTAAACCATAAGGGCTTGCAACTTCAAACTTTGTGCACTTATAGATCACATTATGGAGAAGTGTCATGTACAAGAACCATTACTCTGCCATGCCCTTTTTTGAGTTATTGCCCTTTCTTGTTTTGACATTTGCCCTTTTGTCCTGAACACATCTTCCAAACCATAAGTGCTAGCAACTTCAAACTTTATACACTTATAGATCACAATGTGGAGAAGTGTCATGTACAAGAATCATTACTCTACCACGCCCATTGTTTGAGTTATTGCCTTTTCCTGTTTTTACCTCAGCATTTTTCGTCCGGACAATATCTCCTAAACCGTAAGTGCATGCAACTTCAGACTATATGCACTAATAGATCAGAGTGAGGAGAAGTGTCATGTACAAGAATCGTTATCTGCCATGCCCACTTTTTGAGTTATTGCTATTTGTTCTTTTTACCTTTACATTTTCTTTTTAACAAATTTGCGTATATAATGTTAGAGAAAAGGAAGAATCAGTTGATATTGGCATATTCTTGAATTCTAAAGCATTTTCTGCTAGGGATGTAAAAACCATTTATTGCTTTCCTAATCTCCTTTAATTCTTGTCTTCTCGATCTTGTCTACCTTTATATGTCCAAATTTGGTTAACCCTTTCCAATGCATCAAAAATTTAGACTAGGTCAAATTTAAAGTTGCTGCAGACGACAAAATGAATGTTATTTGATAAAGAAATAAAGGAATTAAAGTACAGAAAATATTGAAGAAAAAGGAGAAAATGTTAATTATCAACATTTTCTTCTTTTCTCTCAATGTTTTCCTAAGCCTACCCTTAGGGACGTCAAAACCAGGTCTTGTTTTGGAAAAGATTAACTATAAAAAAGACTTTTTATTAATCCGGTGGGGGACTCCTGTATTACATTGCAATACAACATGTACTTGTTATTATTCTTAAAACTAAATAAAATTCATTTAAAAATATTTTCTACTCTATTAACCGTATAAGTCCTTTTACAAAGTAATGAGTTTTTAATGTTTCAATTTTCTTGGGAGAGGAATGTCCACTTCCAGACAATGCTGTAGGACAATTGATCATTCCAAAAACACATTTTTTCAAATAAATGTTGCAAAATGACCAATCGCTGGCCCGTTGACTCCGACAGAAAGTTCCACTTCGATTTTAAATGGCATTATGTTGCAAAGTTTATGGCCAGTAGCATGTAACAAAAGTAGTACAATGGTTGGCTGGCAACCTAAACGTTGTAACTACAACTTATTCAAGATATAGCTACAACATTTAAGTTGCCAAACTGCTAAAATGGCAGCCAATGTGTAAGTTTATATTCCTTTTCAATTAAAAATGAATGATTTGATTTGCCGTTTGTTTCTATGATTGACAGCCTCAATTGGTCAATTTCTTTTCACTGGTAGATGACAATATTTTAGACCAGACCTTATAAGCTATTTTTGGTTTCATTACAGGAGGGGAACAACAAGCTGCATGAAGACAGACCTAAACATGCTACCATTTGTATTCAAAGGTGAGCTTATTAGCAAATATTTTCACTAGTTAGCATAGCTATTTTTGAAGAGGAATTGCAATAGCTTTATTTTGTGGTCATCTGCGTTGTTGGTATTGCTGTTGTTATCGTACAAATCTGTGACATTTTGTAATGTCTCTGGTATTACTGTAGGTATTTATTTGAAGCTTACAGTTTATGGTCACTATCAAAAGAGAAACATATACTGTCAAGGGAGGTAAATCTAGTCAAATTTTTGTATGAATTATGCCTCTTTTTTGACTAACAATTTTTCATCCACTATCCAGGACCTAACAGTCAAATACCAGGCACCCATAGGTGGTGCTTTTCTATATTCAAAAAAGTACTATATGGGATGTTTTAAAAGTGACAACTTATGTGATTTTGCAAACATCACATGCTAACCAGTAGCAAATTCTCTTATTATATCATGGTCATTTTAATCCAATTTATATTCATTAATGATTAGGTTTTTATGTTCATTTGTCAATGAAAACAAATATAATCTCTTCATTTCTTATAATAATAATAATAATAACGACTTTATTTAAGGAGGCTACACATTTGGCTGCCCAATCTTCCATGTGGGCCTCTCAAAACATCATATATTACAAACATTAATTTTAACAAAACAATTGATATATATAACAATGATACAATATTACTGCAATAAGAAGATAATCGTCATTCAAGCATTGAAGTTGTAAACATATACATACATACACATATATACACACATATAAAAAAGATAAATAAATGAAATTGCTTCAACTGGAAAAGAATTTGGAAGTATTTTCAAAGATGTTTTGATATACAACTGACACAGAAACAACAACAACAACAAAATATAAATATATTCACAACTTTCAAAACTTTAAAACCAATTAGTTTAACAATGTGATATTATTGCCAGGTAATAACACAGAAATATGACCTGTTTAACCCTTTACTGTTTTACAAAATTTAAGACCTGTCCAAATTCAAAGGTTTTGCAGACAAAACTTTAAAGTGGATTTAACATGGAAAATAACCATTCAGTAGGTTCAATTTCTTCTTTTTCCACAATGTTTTCTTAATCATAAAATCACAGGGGCGTAAAAACCAGGGATTGTACAGGAAAGGGTTAAGTCAGACCTCCTGGAAACTTCCACTGTAAATAATTTGATTTAAATCTTCCAACTGAGTCTGAGGCAAAGTATTCCAAATTTTGGGACCAGAATAATTAAATGACTCACGAAAGATTTCTAGTTTTGGTTTTGGTACAAATAAATGTTGTTTTTATGAAGTCCTCAGTCTAATATTGTGGTTATCCGACACCTTTAAACATTTTTCTTAAAGGTATTGTGGGGCCTTATCACTCTGAGTGGCCTTTTTACATAAGAACTGCCTTTTTATAAAGCACTCTATCATTAAATTTCATCTAACCTAGTTTTTTGAAAAGTAATGCTGATGGAGTATCAATTGATTCATTAAGAATAATGCGAGCTGCCCTCTTTTGAACCTTTAGAACATCCCCAATAAGGTCCTGATTACAGTTTCCCCATAAAGAACAACAATAGTTTAAATGGGGCAGAACATATGCATTGAAAAATAGTTTATGAGCCTCAAGATTTAGAAATTTTCTGATTCTCAACAAGAGATATAATAATGAAATGCACTTTTTAACAGTATTTTGGTCTTGTATTGTGAACACCTAGTAGCTTTTCAGTATTAGTATACTCAATGTTCTGGCCATTAAGTTTTATTTGCAAGGTAGGTGATCTATTTATTTTCGATTGGGTATTCTGAGAAGGAGTTATGTACATGAATTTGGTTTTTTCTGCATTTGGGACTATAGAATTGAATTCACACCACTTTTGAATATACCGAAGCTCCGTCTGAAGAGTGCTATGTACTTCACCCATAGAAGTTCCTACAACAGAAATTGAGGTATCATCAGCAAACATGTCTGCTTTTGCATTAATAAGGTGCAGAGGTGGGTCATACCTCTCATAATCAAATGCCATCAAGCATAACATAGCAAATATTTTACTAGTTTTGCATAAATTTTATGGATCTACTTTGTGTTCAAGAATATGAAATAGTTGTGTGCTCAAAATTCAAGAAAAGCACTTGAATCTTGTTGGACAAAACTAAAATCAAATTGTTTTGGAAATAGTGAACATGACTGATTTGTGTAGTACTTGAACTTTTTTCCAAATACATTTGTATTTTTCCCATTGTTTTAACCAATTCCAACACAATGAAATTTTAGACCAGTCCAAATTCAAAGAAGTTGCAGACGACAATTGTAAGTTGATGAAATATTTAAAATCTATGTCTTTGGTGGCAGAAAACACTGTGAAAAATGAAGAAATTGCTTTTTACAAGCAATTTCTTCACTTTTCACAATGTTTTCTAAAGGTTTTTTCCTCAGGGGCGTCTTTAGGCGTCACTGAGTGGGAATGGGTTAAATGAAGATCGACAGGTTACTGACCACACCCATTGTCTCTCACAGTGTGACTTTGATATCAAACTGTTATATTGCAAAATTTATTTTCGGTAACATGTGTTAACCCTTTCCTGTTTTTGGAAATTTTTAGACCAGTCCAAATTGAAAGAGGTTGCAGACGACAATGAAAACTGGATGCAATTTGAAATGAAACCATCCATTTGTGGTAGAAAATATTGTGGAAAAAGGAGAAATTGCTTGTTACAAGCAATTTCTTCTTTTTCCACAATGTTTTCTTGAGCAAAAAATCACAGGAACGTAAAATCCCGTAATTGAAAGGGAAAGGATTAAGTAAAACGGTTGATTGACAACCTGAACATTGTTTTTACAGCTTTGATAACCAATGAATATGAGGGTTTAGTTGCCAAACTAAAAAGAATGCTCAACATGAATGTTAAAATTCAAAGTTCATTTTTAAATGAATTATTTGATTGGTCAATAAATCTTTTTGATTCACAAGTGCAATCCTCAAATTCAGGAAAGGACTACTGAAAGTCCAGGGACCTGGATTTACTTAACCCTTGTCATGTTGATCCTGGAATATTCCTGTTTTGTTAGTAGGTCTAATTAAAGATAGCCTGCACATTACAGCACTTTGATTTTAATTCAATTTTGTAGAGAATTTAATTCAGCATGACAAGGGTTAAAATGGAATACAAAATTTATTGAGATTAAGTTTTAGTGTATGATTTCATTGTGTCAGTGGTATATTACACTAACAGCTATGTTTAAGCAATAATAATTATAATTTCAGTTTTGTCTATCAAAAACGGGCGTTCTGATTGGTCGAAAAAAAAATTCATAACTCCATGAAAAAAATTTTGAGCACGCAGTGATTTTGTATGCTTCCGCACAAAATAGTCCCATACAAAAAGGTATCAGAATTTGTAAAACATTTGCTTTTTTCACTCGATGCTATTGAATTATAAGAGATGAAGAGAATATTTTTTGTTTTCTTGGAGGTATGAACCGAAAAACCTAATCACACAATGTATAAATCCACTTTGCGTATTCATACAGTGTGATTAGTTTTTTTTGGTTCATACCTCCATGAAAACAAAAAATATTCTCTTCATCTCTTAAATGAAGAAAAAAAAAATCGTGTTTGAAATTCTTGATTAAGTTATATAACTTTATGCCCTAAAGTTATTTAACCCATTTCCACACAATGACGCTTCTGGACGCCCCTCAAGAAAAGCAATTTTGGAAAACATTGTGATAAATGAAGACATTGCTTGTGATAAGCAATTTATTCATTTTACTCAATGTTTCTACCCATAAAGTTGAAAAAATTAAAAATTTCATATAATTAAAATTGTTGTCTGCAACTCCTTTCAATTTGGACCAGCCTAAATTTTGTCATCTGGTAATGGGTTAAGAATCATGTTGTATTTCTCAATTCCAGTTTGTATACCAACCAAAATGAGACAGCAGTCATCGGTCAAAGAGTGTTCTTCGGCTGCATCCTACAAGGGAAAGATCATGTGATCAGTGTGTTTAATGCAAGTGTGAACAAGAGACCTTATAGACTTGTTGAATGTGGACAAGCAAAACCAGGCATTGTTTACATGGACTGAGGAAATATTCATGATCAGAGATCTGTAATGTTACAACAGCATTTAACAAACTATCTGTGAGGATTTATCATATTGACCCATTCCCACACAATCCTGTTTTTTGATGCCATTCAAGAAAAGGTTCTGGAAAACAATGTTACAAACAATTTCTCCTTTCTTCACAATGTTTCACTAAACTGATTCCTTCATATCATCAAAAGGCAGGATTGATTGGTGGTAGGTTACGATAGAAATAGAGCTGCAGTGTCATTTTTAAGTTTATCAGTTTCACAAATTAAAATGAAAACAATCTCAAATAGTTTGAAAATGTTCTGTAATCTGAACTACAGGCTAATTGATTAGATGCAAAAGAAAAAGAAAGAATAGAAATAGCAAGGAAATATGCAAATGAGAATTCAAACACCATTTAATCATACTAACACTAGTTATCTATTGAATCATTGTTTCAAAATTATATTCCAAACCGTCCAATTTTTTTGTGATACAATTTTAACAAGTTTTATTTCTATGTTATGTTTATGAATAAATAGAAAATTATCATCTCTAGTTCATCTTTTACTTTAAACCTTGTCATACTGAACAGGAAGATTCCTGTTTTTGCAGTAGGTAAAGACAAAGAGTCAGCACATTTTTGCAGTCTTAATCTACACCTCCTGCTTATCTCCTTTGAACCACAGTTGTTTTAAATCAAATTTTCTAAATTATTACACATATTAACCCAGATTTAGTGTGTTGGTTACATTTTACCCATTCCCACACAGTGATGCTTTTGGATGCCACTCAAGAAAACCGAGAGGGAAAACATTGTGTAAAATGAAGAAATTGCTTGTGACAAGCAATTTCTTCATTTTACACAATGTTTTCTATCCAGAAGGTTGACCCATTCCCACACTGTGACACTTCTCAAGAAAAACATTTAGGAAAACATTGTGGAAAATGAAGAAATTGCTTGTTACAAGCAATTTCTTCATTTTCCACAATGTGTTCTACCCAGAAAGTTGAAAAAATCTAAAATTTCATAACCTTGAAATTGTCGTCTGCAACTCCTTTCAATTTGGACCAGTCTAAACTTTTGCTGTCAGGTAATTGGCTAAAACTGGATCAACTTTGTCCAGTAAAACTGGAAAAGGTGCCTAAGATAATATGATTACGATATCCTTGTTAAAAGGACAAAACAGGGTTTTCTTTATTCTTTTTATACTTGCACAGAATGATTTTCAAGGATTGTTTCATTTGAAATGGGATCAGTTCTGTCAAGTAATACATAAAAAGAAGCCTGGTTATAATTTTATTAAGCTATCTGTGTCAGAATAAAGTCAAACTTGCACAAAATGATTGTACCATCATAAGGATTTCTCCATTTGGTAAATTCTGTCAAGTAATATGGGAAAAGGAGTCTTCTGGAAAGCTTATGTATATCCTTGTAAGGACAACCCAAATTCGGAATTATGTGCTCATTAGTCTCTTAACTTTTACTTTGCATCAATTACAACAGTCATGTTACCTTGTGTCTGACCTTTGATCTAATTAACCCTTGTTGTGCTGAACCCTGAATACCTGTTTTGGCAGGAGGTATAGATAAAAATCAGATCTTGGTCTACACCTCCTGTTTGTTCTCTTTTAAGTCAGAGTTGTTTAGATAATAAATTTTCAGAAGAAATCATGACCCTCATTAATATCTTCCAGTGCGGTCATTCCTTTGATTTTAAAGCGATTCTGTATAGGATTTTAATTAAGCGTGACAAGGGTCAATTTATCAATCCATTACCACACAATGAATTTTTTTAAGATTAAGCAATTGGGAAAACATTGTGTAAAAAGAAGAAATTACATGTTACAAGCAATTTCATCATTTTACGCACTTTTCTACCAAGAAAATTGAAAAAAATCTACAATTTCATATGCTTTAAATTGTCATCTACATCTCCTTGGTGGTGTGTTATACTCACATTGTGTAGTTCAGAGTTCGATCCCTGGTCACAGCAAATATCCTGTCCGATATTTGTCTCCAAACAATTGGTGGATAATCGTAAACCTAGGATGAGCAGCTGGAGGCTCTGGTTATGAGAAATACAGGAATCCATGGTTAGGTGCTCCAGCTTGCGCAATATGACTGAAATACTGTAAAAAGTGGCATTGAACCCCATTCAATCAATCAACCCTTCAATTCCTGGGTTTTACGTCCCTGTGATTTTATGAATCGAGGAAACATTGAATATAAGGAAGAAATTGCTTGTAACAAGCAATTTTTGTCATAACTTTTTCTAGCCAACTGAATGGTCAATCCACTTTTAATTTTTTGTCTGCAAAACCATTGAATTTTGACAGGTCTAAAATTTTGCAAACAGTGACCTTTGAGCTTTGGGTAACATTTGTGTGAAGGTATTTATTTAATTATAAAAGCTAAGCGAATGCCCAAAGTGAAAGGCAACCTTGATATCAGAATATTGCAAGATATTCATATCGAAGCACCCCCTTAACCCTTTTACTGTTCAAACCCTTGTTTTCACTTTCCTGTGATTGAATAAGTAAGAAAACATAGTAGAAAAAGAAGAAATTGCTTGTAATAAGTAAAACCTTCTTTTCCACCCTTGTTTTCACTTTCCTGTGATTGAATAAGTAAGAAAACATAGTAGAAAAAGAAGAAATTGCTTGTAATAAGTAAAACCTTCTTTTCCACCCTTGTTTTCACTTTCCGGTGATTGAATAAGTAAGAAAACATAGTAGAAAAAGAAGAAATTGCTTGTAATAAGTAATACCTTCTTTTCCACAATATTTTCTTCCATACTGAATAGTTGTTTTTCAAATTAAATCCACTTAACCCATTCCAACACAGTGGAATTTTAAACCTGTCCAAATTGAAAGGAGCTGCAGACGACAATTTCAAGTTGATGGAATATTTAATTTTTTCGTCTTTGTGGATGGAAAACATTGTGGATAATGAAGGAATTGCTTGATCCAAGCTATTTCTTCAATTTCCATAATGTTTTCCGAAGCTTTTTTGTTGAGGGGCGTAAAAAGGAGGGATTGAGTGGGAATTGGTTAAATGTTTTGTCTGCAAAGCCTTTGGACCTTGACAGGTCTAAATTTTGCAAAACATCTAGTAGACCGTTGCCAACTTCGTCTTTAAAGTCCATAGTGGTACAATCTTAACATCTAGGTGCAGTAACCCCCCCCCCCCCTCACCCACTCCTAAACTGGTAGCCCGCTGTCTAGTATCGATAGATCTAGGGGCAGTTACCCAGTCAAACCCACCCCTATAAATCCCCGAAATTTACCGGATAGCAATTTGACTGGGGAATCTGTCCTAATCGAGAGTTGACTGGCGAGCCTGTCCTAATCTAACGATACAATATCGGAGAGCAGCGCAGATGGGACAGGTTCTCCAGTCTAAATCGAGAGCAGCATAGATGGTAGACTGGCAAATCTGTCCCATCTGCGCTGATCTCTCCGATATTGGGACAAGAAAACCCTAATTTTTTCTAGCCTGTTTTCTGCCTCATAACGAATGCGCATGCGCGAGAAGAGTATTCGTTGAATTCCCAACTCAACGGGATTTAATAGAAGGAAATGATTTCCTTCGGTAAAAGAATATAGTTGACATCGATGCCTGTTAACCAACATTTTTTCGTTTTATTCACCTTTAGCCGCAAGATTTCATTTTATTATATATTGAATTTGAGAAGATTGCGATGTATATTAAGTTAGAAACTACCACATCAAAGAGTGTCCGGTATTATAACTGACTCGAAGTGCGGTGTTGATAAGAATAGCCGTTACCCTTTGTTCTGGATCGAGCGTTACATTATTACTCTCTCCAGCATTAATGGGTCCAACTTGTAAAAAAGCCAATATCCTTCCTTTATTATCAGTTTCAGCATTGTCAATCCTTTCCCGTTTCTCGAAATTTTAGACCGGTCCAATTTGAAAGAAGTTGCTAACAAAGATTAAAATCAGGTGCAATTTGAAAAGTAACAAACCTACAGGTTAGAAAATATTGTGGGAAAAGAAGAAATTGCTTGTTTTAAATAATTTCTTCTTTTCCTACACTGTTTTCTCAAGTATAAAATCACAGGGACGTACAAACCAGGGATTGAACAGGAAAGGGTTAAATGCTTATTTTTCATTTACTACCTCCGTTTTTCTTATCATTATTTCAAATATCTACTCTTATTGTCCAAGAATATCTATTTTGAAGAGGGTGAAAATCGGGCTTTTTTCACCAATTTTTGTGAATTGAGTGACTTTGTATGGCGAATTCAAAATAACTGGTAATGCAAAAACAATGCATATACTCGGATCAATCTGCTCAAGCAGACGAGTTTGCTCAACCAGGTTATGCAATGACATTGATATCAGCTTGTGCAGAGAAAAACAATTTTCAGACAAAAAATGTTTATGATGAAAGATTGACAATGTATTAAGATGGCAGGGAAGCTAGGTAATGTTTTTGCAAGTTAGTTGTAAACGCGTATACTTGCACTTTCTCTCTATTCTGTGGATATAAGAAAATTTAATCATGGTAAGCTAGAATGGCCTCCATTAATTTAGGAAAATCGAAAGACATTCTAATTTGCTTCGGGCACCGATCTCAACCTTTGAGAATTATCTCTCCACGATGATGTTTATTCAATATTCCAAATGGTTGAATTGTGTAATACTTGACCATTAAGACGACTTTTCCCAATTCAAAGAAGATGCAGACGAAACCCAATTTTGATTTTCGTTGTAAAATAGGTTTCAAATAGGATGAAAACATCAAGAGAACAGGATATCATTATCGTTATAAGCATTTTCTATTTTTCTTGCAATGTTTTCTAAAACTAAATGTTTTCATATTTTCAAAATTCAGGATCGTGTGGTAAAAGGTTAACTCTAAATGAAATTCAATCAATTAGATTAGGACAGGCTCTCCAGTCAACATAGGTGGGACAGGTTCTCTAGTCTTGATATCAATATCACAAAAATTACTTCCCTTGTTTTCCTTATCGGAAACCGACTTGCGGCAATAGGGTGGCATTTAAGACATGTAGCACCAAATTATGGAACACTTTGATTGATTAAAACATCTAGAATATACTCAAGGTGAGTCTATTTACCATTTTTGACCTTCTTGTAACCTTCATCTTTCAATATGGACTTGACAATTTTCATGAATAAAATTCGGATGGATGATCCCCGGATAGAGTTTTTCCTTAGCAGTTCTTAGTTCAAAATTTGTCCAAAATCATTGAATGTTTTACTCTTAATAGCTCTTACAAGTATTCAGATAGTCAACTGAATTGCATAAGTTATTGAAAATATTAAGAAATACTGACCTTTCTCAGTTTTCTTTAACCCATTCCCAGACAGCAAAATTTTAGACTGGCCCATATTGAAAGAAGTTGCAGACGACAATTTCAAGTATATGAAATTTTAGAATTTTTCAACTTTCTGGGTAGAACACATTGTGGAAAATGAAAAAATTGCTTGTAACAAGCAATTTCTTCATTTTCCACAATGTTTTCCTAAATGTTTTCTTGAGAAGTGTCACAGTGTGGGAATGGGTTAAGCACCATTGAAATTTAAATGGGTCTGTTTTCGAAAATCTGAACACATATATTTCATATTGATGGGGAAAAGTCATATAATCTAAAACGTATTTACAAATTTCTAATCATATGACCCTTGGTTTGATAAATAATTCTAGAATTATGTTAAACATATTTCTAGTATGTTGGAAAGAGATCAGAAGGGGAAGATTGAATTTACCAAATAAAGATTCCACAGGCCCCACTTCTATAACAACCTTACTTGTTTATTTGGATTTAAAACCTCATAGAACCAATTGTTTCATTTGGTACACATAACATAATTTTTTTATTGACAATAACTAACAATGCTCATCCCTTGAACATTGCACATGATTTAGTGACCACCATAGCATCTTCTTTGCAAAGATTCATTGCAGTTACATTTGTCTTACTGGAGTTTTATCCTTTTTCAGACTTAAAAATCTTAGTTAAACTTTGCATTCAACTGTCATATATCTTTATTAACTCTCTTTCTACCAATAATATTGCTTTGAAATTTTGCACAATTCTATCTTTTTCTAGTCAAAAATTAATTACTCAGACATTCATTTTAGTGGAATTTTAACCCTTTTGGGGCTTATAATATCTTTATTGAACCTTATATGCAACTGTAAATCTTTTATTTCTCTTTTTCAAATAATGCTGTGGCACATGCTTTTGTGACCATCACTTCATCTTCTGGACAATGATTCATTCTGTTACATTAATTTTTAGTGAATTTTAACCCTTTTCAGACTTTTAAACCTTACATACAACTGCCAATATATCTGTTCTACCTCTCTTTCTAATAGAGCTATTAGAGCTGTAATGATACACTTGAATATTTGGTGAACAAATATTTTTTCACTGGCGAGTACATACAATGTATTGTAATTGTCAGTCTGAGAACCAAATATAGGCAAATACAAAGTGTGAAATATTGTCCCAGGATGCTAAGTGCAAACAATATCCAAGAGTTCATATTTCTTATGCCTTCACAAGCTATAACGTCAATTTCATAAAATTTTATATTCAGGCCAAAGAAAAAGTCGTAAATCTTTGAAGCCTTCTGCTCCCGTGGTCAATTTTCAAGGGCCCCTCTGATGCAACAAAATACATATTCTAGATACTAAATCAACGAATTTGCCATGTCATTGGTGACAGCTATCTAGTGGTTGTCTACAACTGGCTTTTTGGTAGTGAATGATAGAGTAATTTCTAAGAAAAGGACGATTGACACATGACTTTGACTGTAAGACCTCTATTAATACATAACAATCATAAATTATTTTTTTAAGTCAAAGTCTGAGATGTACTAAACCTTTTAAATTAAGATTTTCAATAAAAATTTTTTACTTTTTTAGTACATGTGTATTTAACACCTGATTGTTCTACCTTATTGACCATTTAGTGCAGATTCTACAGAAATTGAATGACATAATCACTCTGACGAAAGATCATTTACTGTATAAATTACCTGCCAGTAATACCGGAAAGGGGAGTTGGGCAGTATATATAGATAGTATAAATTTTTTAAACTCCCTTCAATAAAGAAAAGGTAAGCTATGGCTTGGATTGGCTGCATGTCCAACAATATACCTTGAATATTTGATTTAAAATTAAATATTTTCTCTTTTCATTATAATTTATGAATTTCTGTAGACTATAATTTTCGTATTAATAAATATTTTATTAACAGATAGAAATTATCAACTTAATTTAAAATATGGAAATGATATATAAATATAATAGTGTAAAGCCATCAGTAAGGCAGCAATGATTAATCTGAAATGAACCAGCAATGAATAAAGTTGATCAGGACTTCAGGCTTTCTTAGGCTTGATTATGCCTGATACATCCTTCCTATAGGCTGTAATATTATGATAATTGCTTCATATTGGCCTAATAACTGTGTACCAGTACTCTAACTGAAAGATGGTTGAAAAGAGGACCACCAGTGAAGTTATTTTAATTTGACACCAAACAGCATATTTCTGTATGTGTTCCAAACGGAAATGATGAAATATAAGCTATTCTTCTGTTTTCTTTTTCAACTAGTTCTCCCCACCATCTCAAAAAAAAAAGAAAAAAAAATATCTGATTTCTGCCTAGGTATATTTTAAATGTAGGCCTTAATCAATCAGCCTTATCCAATCAGTAAGATTGTTATTGGTAGTATGATATAATGACCAGCATTTATTAAAAATGATCTTACTTTTCCCTTCTCTAGCTCCTGGTCACGCAAGAATTAACAATTGGCTTTCTTTTCCTTTTATGAATCAATATCCATAGGATCATAGATAGGCATCAGTTTATTTTTCCTTCTTTAATACAAAGTAATATAGAAATAAATAAGTGTTCCTTGAAAAATGGAGCTGTATTCTTGAATAAATATTCATATCCATGACCCTGTATCGTGATTTGTATTCGTATTTGTCACTCTCTGTATTGTTACAGCCCTAAGAGCTATTGCTTTGAATCTTTGCACATACCTTTGTCATGATCATACCATCCTTAAAACAAAGATTCAATACTCTGAAATACATTTTACGGCTATTTCACAATAAATGTCCCAGAGCAAACGAGGGCAGGTTATATACACTTTTTTCTTAATTATGCATTAAAATATCAATATAATTGATGATTTTTATACAGAAGCCATTATCCCACTGTTTTAAATGATACACAACACTCATATGTTCTTGAGATGAGAAAAATACTGCAAGAATAGTCCAAAATAGGGTGTAAAAAACATGTTATGTTGTAACATTCAAAAAAAGGCAGAATGTAAATTGATAGTTTAAAATATTCTGGTTTTTTGGATTTCAGAAACAACACAATTCTGAAAGCTGTTTTTTCTAGCTTTAAGTTGCAGTTTATTTGATGAAAATCGAATACAGATTGACAAAATAATGAAGGTTCATTTGAAAGTGTTGTAGTGTTATACTTTTTGGAATTTTTAGCACTTAAGACATAATATGATGTAAAAAGGAAAGATGAAAAGACAGTAAGTCACTCTTTTTGAAATAAATAATGATCTTTCATATGAGTGTACATAAAAACAAAGTTTGAGATTATAAAAGTATATACTAATATTTTTATTGCACCTTCCTTTTCAGGTATAACGAGGGGACAAATTTCATGTAGTGTCCGTGACACTCATGTATTGTTTTCAGTATTGAAAATAATACACCAGTGTTATGTGCTATAAATAGCCCAAGCAGCAGTACACAAAAAACAATCAAAGTTTTTATACTTATTGAAAAGGATTAAAAAAAAATGAAATATCTTTTCTCAAAAATGTAGTGTCCGAAACATTGTAGTGTTCGTGACAAAATAATATTTAAAGCATTAAAGGTTGGACGTGTATAAATATTGTATTTTTTATGAACAGATATTTTGGAAAGAGAATATATTTCATGGCAGAGGTGTAATAAAGTATGTTTTTCCTTGAAATGTGTTTAAAGCTCACAATTTATGTTCATAACACAGACTTCTGCCTACTGCATAAATCTAGGTCATTTCACTTTATCTTTTCCAATTTCAGTAGAATAGTGCTCAATTTCAGTTTCCAAACAAGCTTCCTTGCTATGCAACTTAAAAAGATGAAATAAGAAATTAAATTTGAATGTTTAATCATATTATTCAGTAACATTTTAATGTCACGGACACTACATTATTTTCATTCTTGTCATACATGTTAACAGATATATTTTTTTCAGTTAACAGATATATATTTTTTTGTGCTATGACGGCGGCCTAAACACACAAGAAAAATGTTAAAAGAAAAGTAAGCAGTTACATAAAACATTGCAAACGAACAAACACACACACACAGATATACATGAATACAATTATATGCAAATTAAATGTATGTTTATGCTACAAGTGAAACTAAAATGAGCTACAACTGTGAGTTCCTATCATTAGATATACTGTAAGACTTCATATTGTTAATTAAAACTTTAGAGATATTTGAATTTGAATTCTATTGTTTGACAAGATTCAAGTATCTTTCATAGAGCATACGCCGAGAGATCTGCCCTCGACACCTTAAACATCATGGGAAAGTAGATAAAGTGTTGTAGAAAGCATCTCAATCCAGTTCTATCAAAAGAGTTGTCAGCCCGATTAGCTAAGTTGGTAGAGCACTTGACTTCAAACCTCAAGATCACGGGTTCGAGCCCTGGGCTGACCATATCAACATTCAACTAATTGTCTTTTGGATGAGACGTTGAACCGAGGCTCCTATCTATCGAGCACGCAAAAGAACCAAGCGGGGCTCTAAGCAGTTTCGTCCTGTATCCTTGCACTATCCCCGAAACAACTAACCATCTTCTGGGGGTGTCGCTCATATGGGCATGTGCTACAGTAGCAACAATAAATAACCGGAAATACACACAGCACCAATGACAGACAATTGTTTATCTTTTTGTAAAGCCTGGTAGATTTGTGTAGTGTCTGTGACAGTGACAAGACATTTGTTAACAATATTGTGCTGACATTTGAAGTCAAGTTTACTTGTATTTACAATTTTTACATTGAATTGTTGTTATAAAATGACTTTACGAAATGTACTGACATAAATTGCCAAAATATCTTATGAATAATATTCAAAGCTACTTTTCAATTCTATTCTTGTTACAATCCCTTAAACCTAATATTAATTGGTTTTGATAATTAGAATAGGTATTTATTTACATTAATTGCATCAGAGAAACTTGTTCTCAATTTAAATTCAATTCAATCAAAATTAATCTGCCATAATTACTTGAAATATCAAAAATGTAGAATTGGTAGTGTCCGTGACGTCCTTTCATAAATTCATGTGTGTTTTATAATAATTTATATCACAGTTATTTTTTAAGTTAGAATATTTGATAAGAGGTGCTCCAAGCCAAATGGTATATTGAATGAAATACTTCATTAATTTTGAATATTTTTCTTTAAAATATATGGGAATCATAATTTTTAAAGATGCTATGTTACACTGCATAAAAAAAAAAGAAAAAAATATTTTTGTTACAAATACTTTATTACACCTTCTCTGAGAACACTTTGAAGTGTCATTTTCACCTAAAGATATTAATCTAAGATGTATTGTCTACTAATTAAGAGGAAATGAATTAACTTTATCTATTTGTGAAAGTTGTAGTGTCCGTGACAAATTAATTAGCTTATTTTAGGCATAAAAATAAATAATTAAACTTTCAGTTATGTGAGAACTATTTTTTCTGTGTATATTAAAGACTTTGCCTGTATAATATGTTTGAAATGAATGGTTTATTAGTTAAAATAAAACTTGAAGAGTTAAAATGTGTATCATTGTGTGAAAAAACAGCAAAATGAGCAAAATCATCAATTCTGAAATATTATAATAAAGTTTCCATAGACCCACTTTTGATTGGTCATAATATCAGTATTGCACTAAATTAACTTATTCTATATAAAAAAAAACATTTGTTTAGTATGACATTGACCATATTACAGCATAACAATATCAATGGAACATGCTGATAATGGCTCCCCCCTCCTATATATCAAGGATAATATTTTGGAAACCAGATGACATTACTCAAAGATTTTTTAGAAATGATTACTTCAGATATGGTACTTTCAAAAAATAGTGACAAATAAGGTGAGGAATCAGTTTCATTTTTTCATGAAAATGTTACACTCCTGGGACACTTATTGTGAAATAGCCGTTTAGTAAAATTTTAACCCTTTTTGGACTTGCAAATTATTGGTTAAACCTTATGTACAACTGTCATAATCTATAATAGCTCTGTTTCTACTCATGCTATTGCCTTGAAACTTTGCACAATTTTTTGTGATTATTATATCATCCTTTAGACAAGGATTTATTACTCTGTAACAAACAATTATATTCTATTTATACCCCACATATATAAGATCTGGGTTATTGTCTACAGATGTCTACCAGCATGTATGCACTTCTATCTGTCTGTTTGCAGTCATATCATTGTAACATAGGATTTCATGATACTTTTTTGACATATGTTGACCTACAATTGATTTTACTATTCATCTTAGAAGAGTGGTGTCTTGATGTCTTTTGACAGCTCTTGTTTTCTTTTATTGCAATAACCAGCCATAAGGAATTTGTTCCATTGAAGCGAAATATTATGCAATTCATGCAATCCAAATAAAGGGTTATAAGAAATTCTTTTCGTTTGAATTCAGAGTGGTAAGGAATTTGTTCCAATGGAATTTAGGGTCTTTAGGTATTGCCATTGGAGTGTAGGGTCATAAGGAATTTGTTCAAATGGAAGTAAGGATCATAAGGAATCTGTTCCTCTTTAATGTAGGGTCATAAGGAATTTGTTCCATTGGGATTTTGGGTTATTAGGAATTTGTTCCAATGGAATGTAGGACCTTTGGGTGTAGGGTCATAAGGATTTGTTCAATGCTGCCGTCATAGCGCAGTTGGTAGTGCGTCAGACTCCTGATTTTTAATTATGGGATGTCATGGGTTCGATCCCGGCTGCGGCGCACATCCTCTCCGCCATTTGTCTCTCACCAATGAGTGGATAATTGTAAACCTAAGTGAGATAGCAGCGGGTGGCTAGGAAAGGATGTAGTGGTAGAACTAGTGTGAGATATACCAGGAATCCATTGTTAGGTGCTCCAGCCACGCGATATGACTAAAATACTGTCAAAAGTGACATTTAACCATATTCAATCAATCAATCAATCCACTTGAATTAAGGGTATTTGTTCAATTTGAAGGTAGGATCATAAGGAATATGTTCTAGTGGAATGTAGGGTTGTAAGAAATTCATTCATTCCATTGAAATGTAGGGTGATAAGGAATTTGTTCGATTGGTATCTAGATTTAACCCTTTATCACACAATTATGCTTTTAGATGCCAACAAGAAAATAAAGCTTTGGAAAACATTGGGGTAAATGAAGAAATTGCTTGTTACAAGCATTTTCTTCATTATCTACAATGTTTTCTACCTCAAAATAGAAAAAAATGAAAAATTCATCAACTGAAATTTGTTGTCTGCCCCTTCTTTGAATTTTGACTAGTCTAAGATTATGTTGTCAGGTAATGAGTTAAAGAAGTTGCAGGTGACAATTTCAAGTTGCTGAAATTTAACAATTTTAAGTTCCACTGACTGAAAGCCAGAGAATGGTGTGCGTCCATCTGTCCGCCCGTCCGTCTATCTGTCAGCCTGTCCATCCTTAAACTTTTACTTTGAAAATCTCCTCCTCAGAAAGTATTGAACAGATTTCAACCAAATTTCACAAAAAATGATCCCTGGGTGACCCTCTATCAGATACCATCAAAGAATTTTGATCGGATGAAAAACATGGCTTTAATGGGCAGGGCTAATTTCCATATATGGTGAAAGCTTTGAAAATCTTCTCAAAAACCAGTGGATGGATTTCAACCATATTCCACAGAAATAATCCTTGGGTGCACCTCTTTCAGATTCCTTCAAAGAATTTTGATTGGATGAAAATTATTGCTTTAATGGCGGGGTTAATTTGCATATATGGTAAAACCTTTGAAAATCTTCTTCTTAGAACCTTGTGGATTGATTTCAACCAAAATTCAAAGAAATGATCCTTGGTTGAACCTTTATCAGATTCCTTCAAAGGATTTTGATTGGATGAAAAACATGGTTCAACCCATTTCCACACAAGCCCTCCTTTTTATGCCCCTCAAGAAAACAGCTTTAGAAAACATTGTTGAAAATGAAGAAATTGCTTGTCACAAGCAATTTCTTCATTTTCCACAATGCTTTCTTTGCAAAAGACCAAAAAATTTAAAATTCCATCAACTTGAAATTGTCATCTGCAGCTTCTTTCAATTTGGACCAGTCTAAAAATTTGTTGAGTTGGAATGGATTAAATGGGCGCGGCTCATTTCCATATATGGTGAAAGCTTTTAGAATCTTCTAAGAAACTATTGGATGGATTTCAACCATATTTCACAGAAATGATCCTATGGTAAACCTCTATCAGATTCCTTCAAAGGATTTTGATTGGATGAAAAACATGGCTTTAATGGGCGGGGCTATTTCCATGTATATTAAAATCATTGAAATTCTTCTTCTCAGAAACCAGTGGATGGATTTCAACCATATTTCACAGAAATGATTCTTTGGTAAACCTCTATCAGATTCCTTCAAAGGATTTTGATTGGATGAAAAACATGGCTTTAATGGGCGGGGCTATTTCCATGTATATTAAAATCTTTGAAATTCTTCTTCTCAGAAACCAGTTGATGGATTTCAACCAAATTTGACCGGATTGATCATTGGGTGACCTTTTATTGGATTGGATGATTTTTACAAGTCATTGATTTATCTCCCCTTGGGGCCGAAAAGGGTACATCTATAAGAATCTTCTTGTCATGAACTGGCTGTCAGATTAGATTCACATTTGGTATTTAAAGTCTTTAGGGCAAGGACTATCAAGTTTGTACAAGAAAAAAATTCTGTCAAGAAATGGCCTTGCTAGTGGGGGAGGGGGGGGGCAAAGGTGGGGGGATTACATAAGCTTACATATTGACAACTTGAAAATCTTTTTCTACAAACCAAAAGACCTACAGCTCTGATATTTGGTATGTGGCACCATCTAGTCGACCTCTATCTATATTGTATAAATTATAACCCCAGGGTCGAAATTAGCCCGTTCCCTTTTGTCACAAGTTTAACAAAGGCTTATATAGTGAAAATTTCAAAAATCTTCTTCTCCCACAATAGAGGGCCTAGAGATTTTATATTTGGTATGTAGCATTATCTGGTGGATTTCTATCAAGATTTTCTAAATCATGGCCCCTGAGACAGAATTAGCCCATTCCTGGACATCACAAGTTTACTTATTCAAAACGTAATACTCCACAGGGGAAATGATGTATAATATATTTATTATTACAAGAACACTTTCTCTCAAATTTTCGGTCACTTGACCTTTATCAAGAAACAAATTAAAACTTTTGAGAATTAAAAACCACTACATCTGTCCTCCATTACTCAATCACAAGTTTAACATAGGCTCATATAGTGAAAACTTAAAAAAAAAATCTTCTCTCAAACAGATAGGCCTAGAGCTTTGAAATTTGGTATGTAGCATCTTATAATCTGGTGGACCTCCATCAAGATTGTATAAATTATGACCCCAGAAGTGATATAGCCTTCATATTTTACATGTGGATTGCTTCTGACATGGACTTTCTGTTGGTTCTAAGTTCAAGGTCCTTGGTCAAGGTTAAGGTCAAATTGACAAGTTCATTAATTTTCAAATATTCCTCCTTCACTAATTGCCAAAATTTCTTGTTACTTTACATAAATGTTGTTCATTAAAAGCCCTAGGTAATTTTTATTTCAATTTTAGACCCAATGAGCCTTACCATGCTAAAAGGGGGCTTAATGCCATGTATCTTTACATTTTGCATATATCCTATTCTAAAATAAATCAGTCTATTGTTTCTACAAGACTACTCAAGTTAGAGTCTTCATTTTTTGTATGGAGACATTTTTCATTGATAACTTGGATAGTGATGGTAAAATATTTAACGCTTTACCATATAATGATATTGAATTTTACTAGAATCAGGCCTGTGAAGCAAAACAGCTTCCTTCAATGTTTGTCAAACTTCCAAATTTCTTGTGAATTGAACTCTCAAACTATAGTTGCATTTAATAAAAAGTTTTTTGTCCAATAATGGCATATACTTCTGTGACAAAAGCCTTATTCGGGGAGCATAATCCGTCTCAGACGGCTCTTGTTTGGTTTTGTGCTCTTTTGACTCAGGTGACCGATAAGGCCCCATGGGCCTCATGTTTTAGCTCACCTGAGGGAAGAGTGCTCAAGATGAGCCTTTGTTATCACCCTGATGCCAATAAGATTTGTCCGTTATGCGTCGGAAGTCATCAGCAATTCTTTAAAAATCTTCTCTGTAATTATTAGACTAATTTTAACCAAACTTGGCAGAATCTTCCTTGGGTGACCCTTTTCAAATCTTGTTAGTGAAATATTGATTTGCCAAAAAGTGTTGGCATAGCAGGGAGGGGCTTACCAGATTTAGAGAAATCATGAAATAATCCTTTTCAAATCTTCTCCTTCTAAGCCCCTGGGTCAATTTGTACCAAATTTGTCAAGATTGCTCCTAGGGTGGTCCTATACAAAACTTGTTTGAGAAATTTTGATTAGTGAAAAAATGGGAGTGTGGCAGGTAAATCTTCTTCTAAACCACAAGGCCAATTTCAACCATTCTGCAGAAATACTCATTTCATGACCCTTTTCAAAACTTCTTTGAGAAATCTTGATTTTTTTTTCATTTTCCACAATATTTTTTTCCCAGAAAATTGAAAAAATCTAAAATTTCATAATCTTAAAATTGTTGTCTGCAACTTCTTCCAATTTGGACCAGTCTAAAATTCTGTTGTGTGGGAACGGGTTAAATATCATCTAAACCATACGGCCAGTTTGTACTTAATTAGAAAGGAATATTCCCTGGTTGACCTTTTTTAAAACTTGTTCAAAAAATTCGATTCGCAAAAAATTAGGACATTGCTGGGCTGGCCTTATCAGACTTAGACAAATCATTCTAAGGTGAGCAATTTCTGGCAAGTTAGGCCCTTTTGTTTACTCAGAGATTTTTACCCACCCATCAAGCACCTGAACAGCCAAGCTTAGGCATCAGCATGCAGTACTCTTGTTGATAAATATTATTGTCTTACATCATAGGTTAAAAATTTACATTTATCAATTCAAGCAGATGTAGGCTGAAATAATACCTTTTCACTCAATAATAAGGTAATTAAGAAATTATTCAAAATGCATTCAAATTTAGTAACCTAATCACTAAAAGCCTTTTAATGTATTTTTATGCCCCACATCGATAAGATTGGGGGCATATTGTTTTACCGATGTCCGTCTGTCTGTATGTCTCTGTCTGTCTGTCCTCAAACCTTAACCTGCCAATTTTCCTATAACTTCAACCCTGATTAAGTTACAATGCTAATATTTGGTATGTAGATAGGTCTCAACAAGGGGCAACTGGGGAAGGTCATTTCATCAAGGTCAAGGTCAAATTTTAACCCTTTACCCGTTTCTAAAAAATTCCTGTTTCGGGGGAATAGTGTTTCACAAACACATCTTGTTTTTTTAAATTGGAAAGAAGGTTTAAAAAATGCTTCATTATTGTTTGTCATTGGCACTTGACCAAATATCCAACAGACCATTACAATGAATTAATGCAATAGCATAAAAATTAATTTTGTGTTAAACTAAAAGTTTGAAAAATATTTCTATATGTTGCACTAAATTATTCTACATGTTTAACCCTTCCCCACTGGAAAAAGTTTTTAGACTGGTTCAAATTAAAAGAGGTTGCAGACAACCAAACAATATTGGTTTAAATTGAAAAATAAGGGCCATATGAGGATGAACACATTGTGAGAAAAGGAAAAAATTCCTTGTTACAAGCAATTTTTTCTTTTCTCCTAATGTTGTCCTAATGTTGATTGGTAAGGCTAAAAAATATTTATGTGTGTGTTGTATCATAAATTAATAAAGTATAAAATGAAAATATTTCATAAAATAATCATAAACTTTCATATTTTCCTTGCACACTTTGTGGAAAAAGGGACAAACAATATGGATTTCTCTGTCTTTTTATGGAGCTTTGTACATAAAATAGTGAAATGTGATATTGGCATATACTGATTGTCAGCAAGATTTGTGTATAATTTCATTTGAATTTTGATCTCTGTGATATAACAGTTATTTGATTTCAAAGGTAATTGAAATTTTTTCTATACACCTTTAATTTTTCTATTCACTGATCTTAATTTAACCCTTTACCATAGGACTGGTTCAAACTGAAAGAAGTTGCAGAAAAATCTCAAAGTTTCTTCTTCAAAGCATCAAAAAGTAGGATTGTGTGGTAAGTTAATGCACAAGTGCTTCCCTCTGTCCATAATTATTTGGACTCCAGTTGCAGTGGCTTGTCACAATAAATATTGTTCTCTTTCATGAGTAGACGTATCATTTGAAACACATGTTTAAATAAGGTCAAGGAAAAAGTTAAAGGTCCAGTATTTGTCCATATTTTAATTGGTGGTGTGTCAGACTCTCAATTATGACGTCCAGAGTTCATTCACGGTTGGCAACAAATATCCTGTCTGCCATTTGTCTCCAACCAATGGGTGGATTATCATAAATCTATGCAGGATGATTAGCTGGAGGCTCGGAAATGAGATAGTTAGCATCCATGGTTAGCGCAAACAAAATATTCGTCTGTGCAGTAGATCCTACAGTTGTTGACAAATTCTAAAATAAATTTACATAACTGTTCTCGGTTAGGAGAACTGCTCTTTTCATCATTGTCAAGGTCAAAGTTACACTTGAAGTTCATATAATTGCTGAATTAACACAGGTTGTCTATTTTGAAATACTTAAATTACAAAGTAAAAGATTGATGGACTTGAGTGTGCAATAATAGATCCCAATGTTAACACATTACTTCACAATTCTAGCTTTTGACACTCGTTGGGAATTATAATGAGAAAAAAAGGCTTGAAAAGGAAAAATTGCTTGAAAAGGAATGTCTCTTTTTCTCACAATGTTTTCTAGTTTATATTGTACTTATTAGGTCATAGTACAACATGCTCAAGGTGAACTTTTGTGATCACCCTGTGTCCCTTGATGTTTTCTCACAATGTTTTCTAGTTTTTATGGCGTTTATTAGCTCGCCTGAGAACTGAGAACAACATGCTCAAGGCAATCATGAACAATTCTTTAAAGATCATCTCTGTAACCACTTGGCTAATTTTAAAAAAAATTGTTGGAATATTCCTTGGGTGACCCTTCTCATGTATGTGAAATTTTGATTGAAAAAATGTGGGTGTAGCAGGGCCGGGCTTATCTGACTTATCTGGCTTATCATAGAATAATTATTTTGAAATCTCCTCCTTAAGCCGATTTGGACCAAATTTTGCAGGAATGTTCCTCAGATGACCCTTTTTAACCCATTCCAACTCAACAAAATTTTAGACTGGTCCAAATTCAAAGAAGCTGCAGACGATATTTTCAAGTTGGTGGAATTTAAATTTTCTTTGTCTTTTTGGATAGAAAACATTGTGTATATTGAAGAAATTGCTTGATACAAGCCATTTCTTCATTTTCCGCAATGTTTTCCAAAGCTTTTTTCTTGAGGGGCGTAAAAAGGAGGGCTTGTATGGGAATGGGTTAAGAAATGTTTGTGAAATTTTGAATGTTGAAAAAATGTGGGCGTGGCAGAGCAGGGCTCATCTGACTTAGAAAAATCATGGAATAACTCTCTAAACATCTTCTCCTCTTTAACCATTTGGCCAATTTGGATCAAACTTGGCAGATGACCCTTTTCAAAACCTATTTGTAAAATTTTGATTTTTGAAAAAAATGTGCCCTTGGCAGAGCCGGTCTGATCAAACTTAGAGAAATCATGGAATTATTCTTTAAAAATCAACTGCGTGGCAGGAAGGGCTTAGTTCAAATTATTCTCAGGTAAGCAATTTAGGGCCATTTCAGACCTATTGCTTTTCAATTTCCAGCTACTTTTTATTTTTGTCTGCAACTTCTTTGAATTTGGAATAGTCCAAATTTTGTTGTCTGGTAATGGGTTGAAAGACAATGAGAGCCTATACAGTGTAAAGGCACTTACTACTTTAACCCATTACTTGGCGGGAATATTTAGATTGGTCCAAACATTGTGGGAAATTAAATTTACTAATTGCTTGTTTTCCTAAGCTTTTTTCTTGAGTGGCATAAAAAAGTTGGATTGTGTAGCAATAGATCAATGTCTGTTGTCCATCTGTGTGTTTGTCTATCCAGAATTGCAGAAATATCTTCTCCTTCAAAATTTACCAAGGAATTTCAACAAAACTTCACAGAAATGATCCTTAGGCCATGCTCTTTCAAAATATCATAACAAAATTAATTTTGAATCCATGAAAAACTGTGGTTGCTGTGGCAAACATTAAAAACCTTAAAATCATCTTCTCTCCAGCTGCAAGGGCTAGAGCTTTGATATTTGGCATGTCCCTTGGCCCATTGACCCTGTACCAAAGTTCTTCAAATAATTCATCTATGGTGAAATTAGCCCTACGTTGTGGGATCTGTGATGTTACATAGAAATAAGGAAGGAAATCTCTAAATATTCTCTATCCAAAGAGCTTTCAAATTTTGTAGAATAACTACATGACTATTTCCAGATATGTCTCTGGGATCAATGTAAGACTATTTTGTGGGTTTCAAGATTTTACATGGAATAAAGACGTGAATTTTCAAAAATCTTCCAACATGATGCTTTTTTAAGCCCCTAAGGAAAATGGTTTAGAAAACAGTTGAAAATGAGGAAATTGATTGTTTCAAGTAATTTGAAGCAATTTCTTAATTATCCATGATGACTTCTCACCCTAAAAGAGAGACTTATTACAAGTTTATCAATTTAATTGTTGTGTGCAAGACTGCAACTTCTTTGAATTTGGATCAGTCTAAAATTTGTTGTCTAGTAATGTGTTAGATACAGGTTCCAAAACCATAGGGCTTAAAATGATTCAAGAGTAATAATTTCTGGGCAGAAAACATTGTGTTACATGAAGAAATTGCTTGTTACAAGCAATTTCTTCATTTTACACAATTTTTTCCCAACTGCTTATCTTTAGGGGCGTCCCAAAGTGTCATTGCGTTGAAATGGGATAACATAGAGATAATTTTATTTTTTTTTTTACATCTCTATTTTCTCTGGCCATTAACCCATTCCCACTCAATAAAATTTTAGACCAGTCTTAGTTCTAAGTAGTTGCAGATGACATTTTTTGTTTGATGAAATCTTTGAAATCTTTTGGACTAGAAAGCATTGTTGATAAAGAAGAAATTGCTTGTAAATAACAAGCAATTTCTTCATTTACACATTTTTTTCCAAAGCATTCAAATTGAGAGGTGTTTAAAAGCTTGATTGTGTGGAAATTGGTTAAGGGCCTCAAGACCATTAGCAATAAAGCATTGCCTTATAATGGCTTTCTACCAAAATTCTTAAAACTATCACAGGAAAAGTCTAGAGTTTTAATGATCAGGTGAGTGATATAGGATCATCATGGACCTCTTGATTTTAATTAATACTGCAGCCATAATTTCTAAGAATTCTTTTTGGCTGCACTTTGCTAGCTAAAGGTGATGCCCTTGGCATGACTAGAAAGGTAGACATGTACCTGTACTGGGTATATCTCATGACTACAAAAGATATTGTGACTCTAAAACTATCTATTTGTTTCTTTTGCAGAAATTAAACTGGCGATGACAAAGAATGTTTGTAACACGATGGCTTCGTACCTTCAACCTTCACCGACGTCGAGGTCTCATTCTGGTGGCGGTTGTGGTGGTATTGTGGTTTGTTACAATTTTCAGCATCAACTCGTCTCACAGTTTCCTACAGCAAGATAGCAATAATATCAAGGTTGGTAAAGATACAGAGGTTATCTGCTAATTTTAATCTATTCCCACACAAGAAAATTTAGACTAGTCCAAATTGAAAGGAGTTGCAGATAACAATTAAAGGTTTATGAAATTCTAAATTTTTCAACTTTCTGGGTAGAAAACATTGTGTAAAATGAAGAAATTGCTTGTCATAAGCAATTTCTTCATTTTCAACAATGTTTTCCAAAGCATTTTTTTTGAGGACGTCTAAAAGCATCATTGAGTGGGAATGGGTTAATCTATTACCAACATCAAAATTTAAACTTTTCCTTAATGAAAGAAGATGTAGACGACAATTGGAGATGATGGAATTTTGTAAATCTTTGTCTTTTTGGGTTGGAGAGCATGTTGATAATGAAGAAATTGCCAAATGAGGTAGAAAACTTTGTAGGAAAGGGAGAAATTATTAAAAGCAATTTTTTCTTTTCTCACAAAGTTTTATGTAACCATTATTCTGTAGGGCTTTAAAAAGTGGGATTGTGAGGTAATGGGTTTAGGCCAACTGTTGCCATTTTCTTTATCAGTAAAAACATTTATGATCAATTAAACTTTTTGTTCTATAAGTCTTACTGTCTGCACATAAGTGCAGGCTGATCTTGGTCTACACCTCCTGCTTGTCCCCTTTAAAGTCAGAGATGTTTAAACAATAAATTTTCAAAAGAAATATTGACCCTTGATAAGATCTGCCAGCGCTTTGATTTTAAAGAAATTCTGTATAGGAATTTAATTCAGCATGACAAGGGGTAAGTATATTTTGGATTGCAGTTACCTTGAACCCACTACTTTATTAGATTGAAATTAATTGTTCTCTGTGATTAGTTTGTGTTTAGATTACACAATTTATAGGTGAAATTAACTACCACATGTTTGTCTTTTTTCAGGGGTGTGTAATTACCACGACTTGTCCAACATCAGCTTTTCAGCTTTTTTCACATTTACTTAGCCCATTACCAGATGACAAAATATTAGACCGGTCCAAACTGAAAAGTGCTGCAGACGACAATTTTAAGTTGATGGAATTTTGAATTTTTTCGTCTTTTTGGAGAGACAACAATTTTGATAATGATTAAATTGCTTGATGCAAGCAATTTGTTTATTTTCCACAATGTTTTCCAATGGTTGAGGGGCGTAAAAAGAGGGATTGTGTGGGAATCGGACATTCCATAACTAGACAACAAAAATTGAGACTTGTTAACATTTTTCTTTATAGAGAACAAGGTGGAAAATGCAGTAATTGATTGCTTCAAACAATTTCTGTATTTTATAAATTGCTTTCCTTAACGTTTTTCTTATGGGACATAAAAACTAGTATTGTGTAGAAATGATCCCACAAGAAAAAAGCTGTTAAAAACATTGTTGAAAATGAAGAAATTGCTTGTAACAAGCTATTTCTTTAAATGTCCAAAGTGTTTTCTACCCTTAAAGACAAAGATTTTTTTAAATATCTCAAACTTAAAAAAGTCATCTGCACAATTCCTTTAATTTGGACCAAGCCAAAATTTTGTTATTTTGAAATGATTTAATCAATTACCATAAAACAAAATTTTAGACTAGTACAAATTTGAGGAAGTTGCAGGCAAAATTTTTAATTGATAAAATTTCAATTGCCTCTGTCTTTGTGGGTAGAAAACATTGTGGATAATGAAGAAATTGCTTGTGACAAGCAAGTTCTTCAATTTCTACAATGTTTTCCAACACTTTTTTCTTTGGGGTATCAAAATGGTTCATTAAGCAGGCATAGGTTAAATTGTCTGTATTTACTTGTTTGGTCTTTTCAGAATTATTTTCAATATGAAATTTCTGAAAGAAAACTTATTACATTGTTCATATGACAATTTGAAACAGCTACTGTAGAAATCATTCCTAAGAAAAGCAATTGGGAAAACATTATGTAAAATGAAGAAATTGCTTGTTTTCTATCCAGAAAGTTGAAAAAAATTCATAAACTTTAATTTGTCTTCTGCAACTCCTTTCAATTTAGACTAGCCTATTCAATTTGGACCAGCCTAAAATTTTGCTGTCAGGTAATAGGTTAAATACCTATAATGAACAATAACCAATTATTGGTTATTGTTCATTATAAAATGATCAATATTGACATAGTCCATAATGATTTTACAGCGTGATAACCCTTCTCAATATGATAATTAATTTTGATACCTGGAGATGATTCCTTTTGGAAAATATTCAACCTATTACTAGAACATTTAACCTTCCCAGACCAAAATTTTTTAGACTGCTCCAAAATGACAGAAGTTGCAGACATCAAAAGTTGATGAAATTTTAGATTTTTTCTATTTTGTGGGTAGAAAACATTTTGTAAATTGAAGAAACTGCTTGGTGTAAACTTTCTGTGTAAAAAAACTTGTGTAAAATAAAGAAATTGCTAGGTGCAAACAATTTCTTCATTTTCGACAATGTTTTTCAATTTTTTTATTTTTTTTTTCCTAGAGGGGCATCAAAGGCATCATTGTATGGGAATGGGTTTTTGAAAAAAGGATTTTTTTACATAGCAATTTCTCTGTTTCGCTTCTAAATGCTTCAGAAAAATACTTATATGTCAATATACATTCACTATGAAATGCCAAATGCAGCCTGTATTTAATATGGACCATTCTAAAATGTAGGTCTCTTGGTAAGGACTTATTGACTAATTGATCCAAGTACTCCATGTAATCATATTGAGTAGCTTAACGACTTAACTAAACAATGGTTGGGTTATTTTAACAATCAATACATCAACAATATGGGTATGTTCAGTAACCCATTCCAACACAATGACCCTTTTTGACATCTCTCTAGAAACAATTTTATAAAAAGGAAAATAGTATTAAAGAAATGTTGAAAAAATATAAAATTTCATCAAATTTTCATTGTTGTCTGCAACTCCTTTATATTTTGGACCAGTCTGAAATTCTGTAGTCTGGTAATGACTTAACCCATTAATTGTTAACTGGTGCTAATTCAAAGAAGTTTAGACAACAATTCACAATATATAGAATTTTGAAAATCGTTGTCTTTTTGGGTTTGAAAACCATGTGGATAATCAAGAAATTGCTTAAAACAAGCAATTTCTTCATTATCCACAATGTTTTCTACCTAAAAAGCATAGATTTTTTAAGATTTCATTATCTTTGTATGTTTGAGTGGGGTTTAATACCGGATTTAACAGTTTTTCAGTCATATTGCTGAAGCTGGAGCACCTAACCATGGATTCCTTATATTTTTCACTCTTACTTTTATTTTACTTTACCATTACATCCTTTCTGAGCCTCCATCCCACTTAGGTTTACAATTGTTGACTCATTGGCGGGGGATAAATGTCATACAGGATATTTGCTGCGACCAGGGTAGCTAAAAATTGTCTTCTGCAACTTCTTTTAATTTGGACCAGTCTAAAATTCTGTTGAAAATGGTTTAATTAGCCATTCCCATACATTGACGCTTTCTGACGCCCTTCAAGATAAACAATTGGGAAAAGATTGAAAAAAATGAAGAAATTTCTTCATTTTTCACAATCTTTTCAACACAGAAAGTTGAAAAAATTCGGATTTTATATACCATTCATAGTTACATCTGCAATTCCTTTCAATTTGGACAAGCCTAAAAATTTGTTGTGTGGGAATGTGTTAAGAAGAAATAAAATATTTCAATATTTTTGTGTATATTTCAGAATGAAGTTCTCCGACTCAGCGAAAAGTATATCAGAACTTTAGCTCGAGACAATGAGGGAGTGGTTGATGGGCCGTACGCTGGAAGATTTACTGCATATGGTTTGTGGATTCAGATTTGAGCATACAATGCAATTTAATTGTCATTGATTGTCTGGAGTAACTGAGACCTGATGCACCTGTGTAAATGATGGGTTGATGGCCATGCCAACTGAATCTGACAAGAAGTTCAACTTCAATATTAACCCATTACCAGACAGCAACATTTTAGACTGGAAGTTGTAGATGATAATTTAAAGCTTATGAAATTTTAGGATTTTATTGACTTTTTGGGCAGAAATAATTTTGGATAATGAAGAAATTGCTTGTTACAAGCAATTTCTTCATTTTCTACATTGTTTTCTAAAGCATCTAAAAGTGTAACTGATTGGGAATGGGTTAATTGGTGTTATTTTGAAGAATTTATGGCCAGTAACATGTAATACAATACTAAAATTATTGCTTGGCAGCCTACATCTCATAACTACAGCTTGAATAAACTGTAGTAGGTACGTACACGTAGTCAGACCAGCAAAACAATTTCAGATTAATGTCGGCAAATGTTGAAGTTTGAAATTTGCCTACGATTGAAGTGAATGAATTGATTGGTTGATTGATATTTTGACCGACAACTTTGATCTGTCAGTTGTTGCAAATGGCATTGGCATGCTCATAATGATCGTTTAGCGATCAAACTGCTTAGTGAAGCTGTAGCTACAAAATTTTAGTTTCCCACCAAAAATATAGGAGGAAAAATTCATACTTTTGTAATGCCTGAGGACAAATAGTACAATGTATTCATTATGTCCTTCATGAATATCTTTGTGCACTATTATAACTGATTGGCATTTAACCCATTCCCACTTGAGAAAAAAATTAGACTGGTCCATACTCAAAGAAATTGCAAATTGAAATAAATATCTGTCATTTTGGGTAGAAAACAAAGCGTAAAATGTAGACATTAGCAATTCCTTCATTTTTCAAATTGTTTCCATGAACTATTTTCTTGAGATGTGTAAAAAGTTGGGATTGTGTGGTGATGAGTTAAGGAACAGGGCATGTTTCCTCCAGCAATATGATAATTAGCCATGATAACACAAGAATGGTGAACTGTCCTTATCAAGTGAAAGGCCTATAAGAGATATTGAAGTAATAAAAAAGTATTGCAGCTAAGACGGATTTACTAATTTTCTAGTCTATGATTGGAGTCAATGTCAATGTTCATATAATGATTCCCTGATAACCAGAACCATATACATGTATATCTTTACTCATAGATGGACTTCCATGGTCCTACATCGTGCAGAATTGTTTTGCACATGCATCCATGAAAGAAAATGAATAACCATTTCCATAAGGGAAATTTTAAACTAGTTTTTAGTCTTTGCTTGTTTAACATATCTAAAAGATATTTTACTTGGTAATATTGAATTATAATAATTAAAAGAGAGCATTTTTTTGTTTTCATGGAATGTAAAAACTAATTATACTGCAGATTCAAACAGTGTGATTTGTTTTAGTTTCATACCTCTTTGACAAACAGAAAAGTATATTCTTAACCTCTTAAATGTTTCAGATCTAAAGAAAACCATGGCTGTTTTACTAGAAAGTATATTAGAAAGACTAGACCATGTGGAAACCAAGTTGAATATTACCTCAAATATAACTCACAGAATTCAGGGACATAAAAACCAGTTGAAATATGGAGGCTCTATACAAGCTAAAGGTTAGTACATAACAAATATAACATATACAGAATTCAGGGACATAAAATCCACTGTCATAAAATTTCAGATTTTAAATTACGAGCAAGTCTGACTACTAACTTAACAAATTTCACTAGCTCAAATGAAAATTCACAAGCCCACAGGAAATTATATTAAACGTTTCATAAAAGCTTGTAAATGTAAATAAAAGAGAAAAAAGGGCCAAATATAACACCATGAGATCTTTATTCAGTTATTCTTTAGAAATAAATTATCCTGGCTACCTTCTTCATATTTGCATGGAGCTTATTTTACCATTTTTTTACCAGTCTTGCATGAGGTACGTACTTCAAGTTCAGCTTTTCTGCCACGTTTGTTTTGATGGTTGATGTTGATTTGGGTAAAAGATGAAAATCAAACAAAATTTCATTATTTATTGATTCTTGGAAATTTTAAAGCACATAATAAGGTTAAGTTTCTTTCAAAAAATGGTAACAAATATTTATTATTTTTCTAGTTCTTGATTTCTCTTTCCGAAAATGAAAGATGGCCATAGAACAAAATTGTGTAAATTAGTGATGAGTCTTTTCAAAATAATCTGTCCTTGACTTAGGATGATACCTTAACCCTTGTCATGCTGTATAAATTACCGTAATGAATTCCTGTAAAATAAAAGGGCTGAAAGCACTGATAGAAGCTGTTGTTCAAAAAATCAATATTTCTTTTAGAAATCGATTTCATAAGCAACTCTGGCAGGAAAAATACAAGCAGGAGGTGAAGACCAAGATCAGACTGCACTTATGTGTATCAGACTGCACCTCCTGCCCAAACTGGAATATTCTGGGTTCAGCATGACAAGGGTTAAAATTGAAGCGCAAATTGAAGTGTATTTTGTGTGCACAACCTCACTTATACATTTTATTTAATATTGGAATGAACTGAAACCTGAAACAATTGATTTCTATGATGTCCTGTTGTGAATGAGACAAAAATTATTATTAAATCTCGAGTCATTTCGGAATAATCTGTCCTTGAGTTAGGATAATAGCTTTAAAATTGAAGTGAAATGTTTGCATAACTTCTCTTGTATTTTGAATCCTCAAGTTGCATCTGAATTGTCAGCCGTTATCTTAGCAAAATAGCTTAAAATTAACCCATGACCACACAATTCTGTATTTTTATGCATCCATGTAATGTAGCTTTTGAAAATAATGTGGCAAAAGAAGAAATTGCTTGGAACAAGCAATTTCTTCTTTTCTCTGAATATTTGCTACCTCATATGACCCTTATTTCTTCAATTAAACAGATGTTGTATTGTCATCTGCAACCTCTTTCAATATGGACCAGTCTAAAATGTTGTCGTTTGGGAATGGGTGAAAGTGCCTCCACTGACAAACCTTTTCATGGCGTATATGTACTGCACTGCAAGGTTCCTTTTATCTTTATTTTGATGACTCAAAAAATTGACTTGTCCAAATGGAAAGATATTGCAGATGACAAGTTTAAGTTGTTTAAATTTGAAAAATATTTTCCTTTTGTAACAGAAAACATTGTTGACAATAGAAAAAGAAATAAAGAAATTTCACAACTAAGCATTTTCATTGATGGTCTAAAAAAAAAGCAGTTTAAGTTGGAATGGGAACTAACACCATCAAAAATTGACTCTAAGTTTTGTTTCTTTCTAGATTTAATTCGTGGAGATGATCAAATATGTGAACTAACTGAAAAAGAAAAACAGCTATATCCAAGATGTATGGGAAAGATAGGGGTAAGAACTGGTTTGGAAAAAAGAGAGGAAAAGTGTGTCTATGTGCTTTGGTGCTTTGTCAAGCTGTAGTTACATTGTTTTTTTGACAATCACAATTTGTGACTGACCACATTTTTTACGAAATGATTATTAACCCTTGTCCAGGAATATACCTGCTTTGACAATGGCTTTTGCAAGTGTATAGACCAAGATCAGCCTGCACAGATGTGCAGTCTGATCATAGCCAACACTTCCTGCTTGGACTTGTGTTGAGAAAAGTCTTTGAAAATAATATTGATATAATTATGTTAAAGTTTTAATGCTTTCCTGTACTAACTCGGATTTTACGTCACTGTAATTTTATACTTGAGAAAACATTGTGGAAAAGAAGAATTTTTAACAAGCCATTTCTGCTTTTCCCCACAATATATTCTACCAAATATGATAGTTTCATTTCAAATTCAATCAAATTTTCATTCTTGTCAGCAGCCTCTTTCAATTCGGGCCAGTCTAGAATGTAAAAAAAAAAAAGAATTTCCTCATATTCCAGAATTCGAAAAAAATCTAAAATTGTTGCCTGCATTATCTTTCTGTTTGGACCAGTCTAAAATTCAATTGTCTGGTATTGTGTTAATTGTTCATTTTGAATTCCCATGAAGTAGGTTTTGCTTATTCAGTGGATAAAGGAGATTTAAAGTGTTACAGTGTGGAACGTCGTTAATTTGACAATTATTTCAATCACATTCCGTACAATGACGGTCCATCAGCATTCAGTATTCAATCCAGTATTAGTCACAGTTTTCCAATCTGCGATCAACCATTCAATCAACACCTTTCATTCACTCTGACAACACACCATATTAGTTTAGGCGATAAATATTTTCGTTTAAATGAATTTGGGTATTCTAAATTTAAAAGTAGTAATAATATTTTTCTTTAATCTGTTTCCCGATGTTGTAATAATTGAATGAAATGTTTCATTGATTTTAAATGAATGAAATCTTTCATTGATTAAATGGTTGCATCTTGCCTGGAAAGTGTTCAATATGTTCAGACAGGTTAAGTGATCAGCATTCAATGACAACCATTCAATTCAAATCATGTAGCATTTGGCATTCAATCACGGTGCAATCAGATTGTCATATTGACAATATTGTGTACTTTACATTAAGTTGAATGTTCTTTTTAAATCCCATGAAACACAGGTACTAAATAGGTCTTGTTTATTTTCAGTGGATGAAGGAAATGTGGAAGTCAGATCCGTGTTATGCTGCATACGGAGTTGACGGGTCTATGTGTTCATTTATCATGTATCTTAGTGAGGTACATTATGAATTTTTACTTTTTACTGCCAATTACCTGTAAAGTTTCTGATGGCTAGTCATCAGCATCCATTGTTATGGATAATCACCACAAGTGTCATTTTCATTGTGATGCTTAAACCATTACTACTAGACTGGCCAAATTGAAGGAGATTGCAGACGACAATCACCCCAATTCAAGTATTCTATCCTTTCATCACAATGTTTTCCATTGATGTATTTGGTAAAAATATGCTCTTATCAGGAGATTGGCTTTCATTTGAGACAATGACCTTGACCCTGTCCTGTCACCTTGTGACCTTTAACCTGTTATTAAAAGCTTTATCTGAAAACTTCAACTTTTTTCTATCATGATCATTTTTTCAACCTGGGAGCTTACATTTGACAACTTTCAAAACTTGCTTGTGAAATTTTGATTTGTGAAAAAATGGGGGCATGGCAGGGAAAAGCTATTCAGACTTAGACAAATTATGAAATAATTCTTAAAAAATCTTCACTTAATCACTGTTCAAATGTGGACCAGACTTGCAAGAATATTCCTTGGATGACCTTTTCAAAACCTGTTCATGAAATTTTGTTTTGTGAAGAAATATTGGCGTGTGCTTTTCATGAAATGATTCTTTAAAAATCTCCTCCTAATTCATTGGGCCAATTTGACCTAACTAGGCCAAAATAATCAGTTGGTGACCCTTTTCAAAACTTGTTCATGAATTTTTTTTTGTGGAAAAAAGGGGGGGTTTGACAAGCAGAGCTTACTAGACTTATAGAATTCATGAAAAATTTCTTTTAAAACTTTCACCTCCTAATCTACTGTGCGGATTTGCACTAAACTGAAAAGGAATGTTCTTTGGGTCACCCTTTGCAATACTTGTCTATTTTTGATTTGCTAAAAATTTGGGGCGTGTCAGGGTTAAGCTTAGCCCACCTTGAGAACTCATGAAATAATTCTTCAAAAATATTCTCCATCTTAACTATTTCAGGTACAGTCTCTGGTTTTTAAGTCCATGTAATTTCATACTTAAGAAAATATTGTGAAATAGAAGAAATTGCTTGTAACTAGCAAATTTCTTCTTTTCTCACACTATTTTCTGCCATTTAGGATAGTTTCATTTCAAACTGCACTGAATTTTCATTGTTGTGTCCAACATCTTTCGTATTAAATCAGTCCAAATTTCAAAGAAGGGGAAAGGATTAAGCACTCAAGCCATTTGGACCACATCTAGCAGGAATCAGTGCTCTCAATCAGCCGACGTTTAAGTATATTACGTGTAGATATTCAGAAAAATTGTCGGGAAGATCAGACATACATGAATGTTACTGACAGAATTGCCTTTATTTGTAACTGCAGGTGGAGGGTTGGTGTCCCAGATCAGCCTGGCATGGGCATGGACCAGCTCCCCCAGACACTGATGTTGAGTCTGTTAAGGTATGGAACATAGGAAATATAAGGCTACCATAGCAATCTCACACCTTGTACAATCTATCTTACCAGAAACAACCTCTATTAATTAATTCTCACACAATGATGCTTTTAAATGCCTCTAAATATGAAAGCTTTGGAAAACATTGTGGAGAATGAAGAAATTGCTTGTAACAAGTAATTTCTTCATTATTCACTATATTTTCTACCCCAAAAAATAAAGGTTTTAAAGGTTCCATCAACTTTAAATTTCAGTCTGCAAATTCGTTGAATTTGGACTGGTCTAAAATTTTATCGTATGGGAATGGGTTAAGCCATCCTTTAATTGAGCAACCATCATCTGAATTCTTTTTCAAAGAGCATTAGTGTTTGTCTTTGCTTAATTAAACCTTTCCTGTACAAAACCCGGATTTCATGTTGCTGTTACTTAAGAAAACATTTTGGAAAAGAAGAAAATTGCCTGTAATATTTTCTACTACATAGGATGGTTTCATTTAAAATTGCATCCAATTTTTATGCCGTTTGCAACCTGTCAGTTTGGACCATTCTAAAATTTAAAAAAAAATGGAAAAGGTTTAAAAGATTCATGCTACTTAATCCCACATTATTGGATCTTGTTAGGGTCACCTCAGTGAGTTTTAACAGCTTAGGATTAGGTGGAATTTAGGCAATTATTTATATGTAAATTCAAATTAATTTTCTTAATCATCACAAAAAGTTTTATAAATCTTATATTGATGGATCACTGGCCAAACCCACTGAGCTCAAACACAAAGTTGCACTTTCACTTCCTTATTAAATGGCTTAGCATATAAATGTTATAAGAAAAAAGGTTCGTTGGCAACTAAATGTCGTAAATACAGCTTGAATAAACTGTAGCTATGATGTTTAAGTCACAAATACAACAAAAATGCATCACAAAAATGGTGGCCAATATCAGACTTCAAAGTTCACTTTCTCTCCGAATGATCCCTTGATTCTCATAAGCAAATGTTTTTTCCTGGTCCTTTAACCCATTGCTAGTAGGCAAAATTTTAGGCTGGTTAAAATTTATGGGAGTTGCAGACAACAATTTCAAGTTTATGAAATTTTAGATTTTTTAAACTGTCTGGGTAGAAAACATTGTAAAAAATGAAGATTTTGCTTGTTACAAGCAATTTCTTTATTTTATACAATGTTTTCGATTATTTTATTCTTGAGGGGCGTCAAAAAGCGTTATTGTGTGGGAATTGATTAAGTAACTAAATGTTGAACAAATGAAACATTAAACTTCCCTTTGCAGTGGGATGAATGTGTTTTGATTGGTTATGTTACAAAGTACAAGTATTCCATTTATAATAAAACTACAACTTCAATGATGACTTGTTTGTCTAGCCTGCTTGTCACTATGACACATTGGTGTATGTTAGCCTGTCTGAATGTCTGCATATCTCCTACATAGATTTTAAATTGGCTTGCCACAATTGACCAATTGCAGCTGTCAATCAAATAATGCATTGACCAATCAAATCATTCATTCAGCTTGGAATTTTGCTTTGAATTCCTACAATGGCTGCCATTTTAGTGGTATATTTTTGTTGGTTGGGCGTCATAAACATGGTAACTACAACTTATTCAAGCTGTACTTAAGATGTTTAAGTTATCAACCAACCATTCTTCTTTTTGGTTACATCCAACTGACCTTAAATTTTGCAAAATGATGCCAGTTGAAATCGACACGAGATTTCTTGTCGTAGTCAGTGGGCGTGGCCAAACGGAGTTAGTGGGCAGTTACAGCGATTTGTCATTGAATGTTTATTTCTACCTTCCAGGCCAATATCACCACTAGCCTTGCTGGTCTGATGAACCTGCTGGTTGATCCAAATGAACGTCAGGGATACGCCTGGATCAGAATGAGAATTAAACGAATCTGGCATAAATGGGACGCTGCAATTACTAATTTGTCTAAAAAGCAAGATTTATCTCACAGAAAACAGAAAAGGGTAATGAAATGAAATTAATAATCTTTTTATGCAAAGGTCTTAGTTCACTAACAGTGATCTAATAGTAGTTGAGGGTTAGAGTTCAGCTAGAAGTGGTTTTGTGCATTTTTGCAGGACTCTTTACATATACAGTCCCAGCTTTAGAAGTAGATTGCAGTGGCTAAATTTACACCGTAATCCGTTATCTGACAATAAAATTTCAGTCTGTTCCAAGTTGAAAGGAGCTACAGACAACATCTCAAAGTGAGCTCAAATTCAGTACTAAATAGGGTTGAAAAGATTATAGGTGTGGAATAAGTTTGATGTTATAAGCAATATCTCCTTTTCCCACAATATTTTCAGAAGCAAGTCTTTCCACAGTTTCGAATTGTATGAACTGAAACCTGCCACAATGAATCTATATGATGTCTTGTGCATGAGACAAACACAATTTGAAGTGAAGAAGTGAAGGTGTTTTGCTAAAAAGTGATATTACAACTAAATCCTGTGTTGTTAGTACTCATTAGAATCACTCATTGAGATGGCTCTAATAAGTTCCAACGACATAGGATGGAGCAAAAAAAATTTGTACCCAATCAAACAAATCTTTCATATCTTTGGCAAAAATAAACGACCATTCTCTTTAGTGACAACTTTTATGGAGACCCTTGAGTGGTCACTTCATACAAGATTAACTGAACATATAAATGTATGACATCATTAGGTGCATTTGAATGCTGCATAATAATTTTTGTAAACTATCAGCAAAAATTTTAAATATTGTTTATATATTTCCAAAAATCGTTTTAGATTTTAGTTCATCTTGGTCTGCTATCCAAACAGTCTGGTTGGAAGTTTGCAGAGATGCAGTTTAAAGGTGGACCACTCGGGGAGCTAGTCCAGTGGTCTGATTTAATTACAGGCCTGTATATACTCGGACATCAGCTGACCATCACCAGTGAGGCTGACCAGTTGTCAAGGTTAGATTATGGCTTATCTTTTAGCTTACCCAAATATGAAGTTTTCTGGGTGAGCTTTTGTGATCTATGTCTACTATTTTGCCTCAAATGTCTTGCAACTTGGTCAGAATGTTTTTTCTCCACATAATCTTGGGCAAGTTAAATATTGGGTCATGTGGGGTCAAACATTAGGTCACTAGGTCAATTATTGGAAAAAACCTTGCATGCACTCTAGAGTTCATATTTTGCTTCAAATGTATTGACTTTTGGTCGGAAAGCATTTCTTCATAATCTCTCAGTCAAGCAAAAGGTTGGATCACATGTGGTCAAAAAATAGGTCACTAGGTCTTATCTTTAAAAAAAATTGTTTGCACTCTAGATGGCACATTTGTGATTTTGGTCAGGAAACTTGTCTTCATAATATCTCTGTCAAGTTTGATATTGGGTCACATGGGGACTAAAAGTAGGTCACTAGGTCAAATTTGAAAAAACTTGGGTGCATTGTAGGGGGAACATTTTTTGTCTCAAGTAAATTGATATTTTGTCAGAATATTGGTCTTAATAAGATCTAGGTCATGTTCAAAATTTGATCATGAGGGGTCAAAAACAGGTCACTAGGTTAAATCCTAAAAAATACTTTGTGTCACTCTAGAGGGCAAATTTTGACTGAAATGTCTTGATACTTGGTCAGAATGTTTGTCTTTTAAATATCTTGGTCAAATTTAATATTGGGGCTCATAGTGTCAAAATTTTGGTTACTTGGTCAAATCTTTGAATACTTTGTATGCACTCTGGAATTTTTTTTAATATACCTTGATATTTGATCAGAATATTTGTTTCTTTGATATTTAGAACAAGCTTAAATACAACTTTGAGACTACTAAATGTCTAAAATATCTTAAAACTTGGTTTAAATGTTATTTCTTCATGATATGTGTAAGACAGAATTTAGGTATTGTCTCTACCTTGAAAAAAAAAATGAGGTCATTTGTGCTTTTTGGCCATATTTTGCCACCAACTCTGGTGAGCATTTCAGGCCAATGGTCCTCTTGGTTTTCCTTCTTGAAGGATAAAGCAGTGCAATGGTGACAGGCATGTAGAATTATCTCTGGCATTGTTTATTGGTGCATGTAATGATGGGCTTATTTGTGTGTGAGTTAGTGTGTTTTTGTCCCATAATTGTGTGTCACATCTTTTCTCCATTAAAGATTGGATTTCAAAATAACTTGGCACAGTTATTCTGCTTGATAAGTACTAGTGCCATGCTTAAAGTTCACAGTCTCAACTGAAGGCTGTGTGACAAGTACTTAAGCAGGGGCATCCTTGTCTGGACGCATTTCTCGTTTCTGAAATCCTTTTCTTCATGAAAAAACAACGCAGGTAATTTTACCTATACCCACACAATCCTGGTCTTTTACAAATCATAAGTAAAAGAGTTGAAAAAACACTGTGGATAATACAGAAAAAGCCTTTTAAAAGTAATTTCCTAATTGTCTACAATGTTTTTTACTTTTAAAGATGCACTGAACACTCAATATTTCAGATTTTTGCACGTCATGGTAAAAGAGATCTATGCAATTGAAGTTTGAGGTAAAGATTTGGTAACCGAGCCGAAAGTTTTTAACCGCGGTCGTGGTTTGGGTATTACGCCAATATTGACGATCACCGATAGATTGACAGTGACATGCTGTTATTTCAGGCTTTTGCCATATTGGACAAATATTGACTATCAATTTAATTTGTTTGGTGTGATGAGATATTAATCATAATAATAATTACCCTGTCAAACTGCATCGTTAGTCTGCGATACATGGAAATTTAAATTTGGCTCAAAAACAAATCATCAGGAATTGCTGGTATAACTGGTTCGAGTTTAGTATGAAATGAAGAAGGGATAAAGTTTGGACTTGAAAATGACCTTGACTAATCAGGAGATTCGAGAAATCTGATTTGAGATAGCAAGTGCTGACTGTAATTCTTTTTAGTATTCCACCTGCTTTAGTTGTCATCTGATACTTCTTTTAATTTAGACTGGTAATGAGTTAAAGCTTGTTGATTTTAGTTAAATGTTAAAGGAGGTTTTCCCCAACCCAGTTCGTATTAGGCCTTGATGAAAAAAAGAGCCTTATCTCAGGTGAGGGCCATGGCCTCTGGCCCTCTTGTTTAATTGTACTTTTAAAAAATGTTGTCTGCTTTTCCATTGAATTTGGACATGTCTGAAATTCTGAAAGACTGTAAAGGGTTAAACAATGTAAATTTTCAATTTCAGTATCCTTTCCAAGTTGCCAGTTGCCAATTCACCATGTCAAAGTCGCAAAGAGCTTCCAGTTGATATAATATACCTTGATATAGTGGGCCTGAGGCAATTTAAAAAGTCTGTAAAGAATGGCTATGGAAAATTCAGGTAAGTGTTGGACAAAAATTTTTTCCCTTATTGAGATTTAATTGCAAACTTTTAAAGATAAACACATACTGTTTTTTACCTCCATACGGAGGTTATTGCCAATCTTTACCAATTTACCTCTGCCATAATGACAAGGTCCTTCAGCTATACATGCCTTTATTATATTGTCTGAGATCCTTATGGAGGCTTCTAATTGCAAAATTACAACACAAAGTCTGGAGTCCGTTGCAATGCTTTGATTTAGTGAATCAACTTTTTATTAGTCTAAATCAAGCTGTGATCTATTAAAAAATCAACAGAACTACAGTTAGGGGTATGTTTGCTCTTCAACACAATAAAGCAAGAGATGTGTTTCTGCTCTACAGCTACCAGCACCTTCTTCTTGAAAAGTGTTTGACTCTTTACTACAAAACCCTATGTTTGATATGCTTAGGAGAGAAGTTGGTCTATTAGTAGTAGTAGACTCTAGTGTCACAGGTCTCTGATTTGATCCCTGGCCTCTCTAGTCTTTTTGATGAGGTTTTTAACCCATTCCAACACAGTGGAATTTTAGACCGGTCCAAATTGAAGGGAGCTGCAGACGACAATTTCAAGTTGATTGAATTTTAATTTTTTTGTCTTTTTGGATAGAAAACATTGTGGATAATGAAGAAATTGCTTTATCCAAGCAATTTCTTCATTTTCCACAATGTTTTCTAAAGCTTTTTAGTTGAGGGGCGTAAAAAGGAGGGATTGAGTGGGAATGGGTTAACCTATCCCACACAATCACACTTCTTTGACGCCCCTGAAGGAAAGAGTCTCTAGCAAATTCTTCATTTTTCACATAGGTTTGTACCAAAAAAGACAGAACTATCTAAAATTCCAACAACTTCAAATTGTCAGCTGCAACTTCTTTTAATTGGGGCCAGTCTAAAATTTTGTTGTTTGGTAAAGGGTTAAACTGTGGACCCCGTCTCCATATGAGCTCAGTTGTTGAGTGAGATGTAAAACCTCATACAATCAATTATACCCTGAACAAATATAGATGCTGAAAATATTGAGTGAAACGGAGAAATTACTAAGGAGTTTCTCTCTCCCACACAATGTTTTCTACCCTATATGGCGCTAATCCAAAATTCAACTCAACTTTGAATTGTCTTCTGCAACCTCTATCAATTTGGACCTGTCTAAAATTCTGTCTTCCAGTAGTGGGTTACGAGATACAAGAATTTTTTAGAATGGTCAAGATTTAAAGAAGTTGCAAATGACAATTTAAAATTAGGGAGATTTAAAAGATTTAGTCTTACTGGGTAGAAAATATTTTGGATAATGAAGAAAATGCTTGTTAAAAGTAATTTCATCATTTTCCGCAATGTTTTCCATAGCTATCTTGAGGGGTCGTAAAAATGCGAGATTGTGGGCATGGGTTCAGCTATGTCAAATCAGGTGAACAAAGATTGTTTGTTAAAAAATGAAAACTTATTTATGGAATTATTCTGCATTCTTAATATGTTAGTCTTTTTAATTAATACCCCACTTGAGAAGAAAAGGGAGGTAAATTGGATTTAATGTCTGTGTGTATGTCCATCTGTTCTTAAGTCAGTCCATAGACTTAGTTTCTGTGCTCTATATCTTGAACTAGTTGACCTACAACCATGAAAATTAAAAAAATTGAGACTAATGAACCAAGGAAGTGCCCTATTGTTTTGGGGTCATGTAGGTCATAGGTCAAGTTCGCAGCTGAAGCTTGATTGAAACCCGTTTCCTTGCTCTAACTCATAAGCCATTGGATCTAGGGCCTGGATACAAATGTTATCCATGACTCAACGAGTAGCCTTTTGGGTAAAGTAGGTCAGAGGTTGTCTGTGCTACTAAGTAAGAAAATGCTGGTATTGGGGGTACAAATTTTGTAGCTTTGCTACAATCCTAATTACAATGAAAATCATGTTATTGTTGAATAGGGATGTATTTTACTTTGTAGCTGCTTACTGAGAGTGGTTGATTCCTTTGGCACGGAACCAGCCTTTAATCTACGAGGTTTTGCTAAACAGAGAAAGAAGTTGACATCTTGGGGTGGTCAAGACTTACAACCACAACAGTTCTTCACCATGTTTCGTATGTAACTTTATCATTTTACCCATTCCCACACCATGAAATTTTAGGCCAGTCCAAATTCAAAGAATTTGCAGTCGACAATTTTAAGTTGACGAAATTTTCAATTGACGAAATTTTCAAAATCTTTGTTTATTAGGGTGGAAAACGTGGTGGATAATGAAGAAGTCACTTGTTATAAGCATTCTCCAGAATCTTTTCTGAAGCCCTATTGATAGGGCGTTTAAAAGCATCATCAAGTCGGAAGGGATTAATTTTAGTTTCGTCTATCAAGATTCAAGCATTTCGATTGGCTGATAAATTTGTTCATACTTTTATGAACCTAATTTTGAGCATGCATCTGTTTTGTATGCTTGCGTGTAAAGTAGATGACAACAATTTACTCAAAACTAGGAAATACCTGTGCTTTTGGTTCATGGCATTAGATTATAAGAAATGAAGAGAATATTGTAATTTCTCTCGTCATGGGATTCCAAGAATGAGTTAAAAGCTATTTCCACATAATCCTGCTTTTTAACACCCACCAAGAAAACAGCTTTGGAAAACATTTTGGATAATGAAGAAATTGCTTTCTATAAACAATGTCCACAAAATGTTCTACCCTTTAAGATAAAACCAAGATAAATTCACGAATGTAATAAAAAATCTACTAAAATTAGATTAGACAAAAAAGAAATATAGACATCAAATTTAAGTCTTTTATGGCAGTCAGGATACTAACTGTAATCTAGGAAACGGCCGAATTCACTCTTTGCTTCTAGGAAACTGACAACGACCTGAAAAATTTATCCTTGCTCTTTAATTGATTCATAATTCCTTGTATACTATCTGAAAATGTAAGCCCATTCATAAAGAATGACCGCGAAAAACTGAATCACTGAATGTGCGAAATGATTAAGTTCACAACCTGTACAGGTACTTTTATTTATACTGTTATAAACAGTGGTGCATCCAGGCCACTTGATAGAGGGGATCCTCCGGGTTTGTCGTTATGTTAACAGTTAACATCATTTAATCAACTGCCTTAAAATGCCATCATTACGAATTTCATTTAACAAAATATGGGTATGGTTGTCCCCAGTATTTGATCTTAGACATAGTCGTCTCGGATTTTTTTATTATTATAACCTTCATTCTTATGATTTTGAATGTTTCCCACTACAAAGTTTAATCCTGTTTTGTACATGCGCACAACCTCTAGGTTACAACCTCTACAGTTACCTCTATTTTTACCATCTTAAACAGTGTTGCATCCAGGCCACTCGATAGGGGGGATCCTCTGGGTTTGTCGTTATGTCAACATAAACAGAAACATAGAACAATGTATATTTATGTCTCTGACATCAGTTAATCGACTGCCTAAACTTACCATCATTACCATCATAATTCATTACCAAAAAAAGGGTATGGTAGGCCTCGGTGTTTAACGATTTGTCGATCTTAGACATAGTCCAAAGTGAAACTAGACATTCCGCCGTCTCGGATTTTTTCGATTATTATAACCTTCATTCTTATGATTTTAAAAGTTACCAGCTACAAAGTTTAATCCAGTTTTGAACACATGCATCTGTTTGGTGTAAATTCTTTGTTTATTTATTGTTACTGTATTTTCAACAATTATATAGAAATTAGACCAAGTCCATTGCCGCGAAAGAGGTTCGAAGTTAGATCCACGAGACATTTTCTAAACTCGTCAGTTATCCTAGGTGTTCAACAACTCGTGGGTCTCCAAGGAGAGTGGCTATGTGGGATACTTAGATTTTATCCCTTTTGTGTAAAGATTGAAATATTTACGTCGGTGTAATGCTAAATTCAATTAGATTAATTCCGACAACTATCAATAATAATAAACATGTCTTGGATGAAGATTCTAGCATTTAAATATCTACAATTTGTAGACCTGTAGAAATTTACGGGATTATTAAATTCCGATAGCCCGGGAAGGTAAGGGTAGGATTTAATTATTCTCTGCAAGCTGAATTTTTGTTGGTTTCATAACTACAGTTGTTATCTTTTGAAATTTCGGAGGAGGATGCTCCTTAAACTATCCTTTGAATATTTTGTCCGAATTTGACAATTATGCTGTTGATCAAGTCAGTTATGGGCGAGAAAATATGGTGGGGATTCTGTCGGGGGGGGGGGGAAGATAGAAGTCTTCAAATATGATTTCATAATAAGGAAAGCATAACAGACAAATCAGAGAATGACTTCAACTATCATACAGATTGTTGATATACAGTCCTGACTGCATTTGAGGCCGTTTAGGCCTTTGATTTGTCTTTGAGGGTGGAAAACACTTTGGACAATGATAAGTCTACAGATTTGTTGACAAAAGGCAAGTCAAAGACCAAGCCAGGTTTGCTCAATCAGTTAGGCACTGTGCATTCAATCTTTGGGTTGTGAGTTTGAATTCCTACTTTGTACCCTTTCCAACAATTGACAAAGCTATCAGACAACAGGAAGCAATGGTTTGATGCAAACTTCTACGATTTAAATGAAATACTGTTGAAAATGGCATTAAACCACACACAGTCAGCAATCAATGACTCTAGTATAGTTGACAGATTTATTGTCTAAATAATTGCAGCTCACAGTCCAGACAATTCCTTTATGGGGTTCGTAGTGGAACAACATTTAAATGAGTCAACCAGTAGAGACATACAGAGAGAAGATATGGCAGTGGTTTATGGAAAAAATACATACATGTGGCAGGTAGGTCGCATGTTTTCATAACATACTTCTACACATTTTTTGATAAACAGAACATATTTTCAGGTTTGATTCATTTATTATTCATTACAGAGTTCTTGCTAAATCCTATGTTATTGGGCTTCAATAGAATTGTCTCAGTGAGACGGTTCCAATGAGTCCCAACAACATTAGATTTAGGTATGACATGTTTTGAGCAAATATGACCACTTCATCAAGAGAGCCTTTGATTTTGAAGAAAAGGAGATTTCGGTTATGGTCACTTTATGGAGGTGGTTGCTTAATAGATGTGGTTGCTCAAGCAAGATCGACTGTATATTGGTAATATCTTGTCTGTCCCTCCAAACATCGGTCCATACATCCAAATCTTGTTCACACATCTCCTTCTATAGTATTGACAAATTTGAATGCGTCACAGAAAAAGAGAGCTTAATGCAAAATATCTTGTCTTAGCAAGTTGTTCTCCATGGTGTATCCATCAGTTCTAACCATTATACCTCTGTAGCTCCCTTCTTAACCCATTACAAAATGGCAATATTTTAGTTCATATCTATATTGGAAGATGTTGCAGACAACAATTTCAAGTTGGCAAAATTTAAAGAATCTTTGTCTCTTAGGATAGTAAACAATTTCTTCATTGTCAACAATTTTTTCCAAAGCTTTTTTCTTGAGGGGTGTAAAAGAGCAGAAATGTGTGGGAAATGGGTGTTAGGTGGCTTATATTGTGACTTTTGCAGGGCCTTTGCTAAATGCAAAAATTAAAGCAAAATGGCGATATAATTGGATCTGGCAAAAACACTGGTGATAAAAAAAGTCTGTGGAAGCAAGTATCACTAGTGCTCCAAAGTTTGTATCAGACTACAATCAAGGATGATTATCTAAGTCTAGGTCTTAAATGGTGATAATCTTGTAGAATTTCAGTAAACATGCGAGTCAGTCAATGAACTAAGTGTGACAAACACTAATCTAATGTATGACCTAAGATACATGTGACAATTTCTGACCATGATCAAAAAGACTTCTTAAATGACAGTGTACATTACATAAATGAAATTCAACAAAATCAAAATCAGAAAAAAATCGTTAAATTGACTTATATATAAATAACCGATTCTCATGCACAAATCCGAGTAAATATTCTACTCTGGGGAAATTGTGCAACGTGGGAAACCCTCTCATAGCTCAGCAGATTTCATTGGTTTGAAACTCTGCATAAAAATTGGCTTCTTGGCGATAGATTTAGCTCAATTTTTTTCAATTTGGCGAAAGTAACGGCGAAAAGAAAAATCAGCCCAGGGAAGGCCTTGCTATGGTACTCTTGTTTCAAGGTTGAGAGGAACATTTAAGTTTTATTAACAAATTTTGCATTGTTATAGATTGAACAGTTTTTGTTGAGAGGCCTTGCATATTCCAGACTTAATAGGAAAACAAAAGAAAAAGAGCATGGGTCATATCACTGGTTGTTGACCAAAACGTAACTATAGCTTGAAAAAAGCCGTAGCTATGACATTTATGTTGCTCACCAATGATATTACAAATTGTGTTTTTCTGCATAAAGAAGAATGATTATGTTTGTTTGGTGAACAAGTCTTGCAGTGTAAGGCGTGGAATAGTTTATGTTGGAGATTAATCTGAAGTTTTAGTATTTCCAGGCTTTAATGATAAAACAATGCGTTTTATATCCCAATACAAGACAATCCTGCATTTTAACATGCCTAGAAATTATAAGCGTGTCTGTTTGGAGAAAACCCGAGGTATTGCTAAAGCCTTGGTGTTGTCGTTGCCGTTGGTGTCTTGTGAAAACTTTAAATTTTGTGATATCTCTGGTTCTATACTAAAGGCATTCACTTGAAACTTTGCACACTTGTTCACTATCAAAAGAGCAACCTATACTATCAAGGGGGATAACTCTAGATGCATTTTATCCACTATCCAGCACCCGATAGCCGAGCGTAGGCACCCGTAGGCATTCACTTGATGCTTTAATTACAATGTGAGTAAATGAGAAAGTAACTTTGGCAAGCAATTTCTTCTCAATGTTTTTGAACCTTTTTTTTTACACTTTTAATGCACTTAGAAATGTTGTCTGAGACTTCTTCAATTAGGACTAGTAAAAAATGTTGTTGTCTCGTAATGGGTTCAGCCAGTACCATGGCTCATAATGTCAGTGGTTCACAAATGTTGTAATTACACCTTTTGTTCACCCAAAGACAATATAACTAATTGTGTTTTTTTTTCAGGGTAGAGAAGAATATTTAAGCTTGGTGAACAAGTCTGGCATTTTTATACATGGAACAGTTTATGTTGAAAACAAATCTGAGGCTCTTGAAATTCCAAACTTCGTGAAAAACCATGGAATTCTTAATGGAGAGGATTTACATCTGCTTCTCAGAAAATCTAAAGTAAGTTGTTTTCTCTAATTGATAAGAGAAAATATCCTCCTAAACTGTTAGACCCTTCAGCTCCCAAATTCTGCAGGAGTTACTGCCTTCTGAATTATATAGAGGATAATTGCCTTTTTAGGTAGAAAATAGTGTGATCATTGCTTGTTACAAGCAATATCTGCATTGTCCGTAATGCTTTCAAAAGCTTTTTCCTTGAGAGGTGCAAAAAGCTGGATTGTATCGCAATGGCTTTAGGAACTACATAGGAAAATATAGTGAAAATATATATTTGTAAGAAATAATTTCTTTACTTTCAACACGGTTTCCCAAGGCTTTTTTTTTTGTATGGCCTAGCAATAATCAGACGATTGCGTCTTCATACAAAAATTGGAATCTCCCATTTATGAAGCAACATAATTTAGGCAGATTTTGATGGACATAGATTCAAATACTTAAGATATGTCACTGGAAAATCTAGGAATCCTGCAAATAATTTTTGACCTGGAACAAGTTATTTTGGAGGGGGGATAGGTATTTCAACATGGAATATATATTGGAGTATAAAGAAAGCTCAATATTTGGTGTGGTAGAATGACTGTTTTGTGTTTAGAAAATCTGTTAAGGCTCTCCTGTTTGGTTTTTTACGCCACTGTGTTTTTATACTTGAGAAAACATTGTGGAAAAAGAAGAAATTGCTTGTTTCCAAAATATTATCTACCCTATTGATTGATTATTTTCAAATAAAATTGACTTTAAATAATCATTTGCAGAGCTTTTGAATTTGGGAAAGTCTAAAAAATTTTCAATAGAGGAAGGGGGTTAAAGGCAATTGTCAGACTGCCCTGATTTTACAGTTTTGCCTAGGTTGATGTATATTGTTCTTACGAATGGCCATGATTTGTCACATATGCATATTTTAGTTAGCCTATTACCACACAATACCACTATTTAACACCCTGAAGATATATGGCAATGGAAAACTGTGGGAAAAGGAGAAATTGCTGGTAACAAGCAATTTCTCCTTTTCTCACAATGTTTTGTACCCAATTTGGCACTAATTTTCCAATTTTACCACAATTAAAAGGGTTGTCTGCAACTTCTCCAAATTTAGATCAGACTGAAAGTTTGTCATCTGGATAAAGGGTTAGCAAAAATTCATAACTTTACTTATATCAAGCTGTAGTAATAATGCTTCAGAAATTTATCCAAAATGCATTTTTTTTAATTTCAGATTTTCATTGGACTTGGTTTTCCATTTGAAGGCCCCGCCCCTTTAGAAGCCATAGCCAATGGGGCAGTGTTTATAAATCCAAAGTTTGCTGTCGCTAAAAATAGAAATACAGACGCATTTTTCAAAGGAAAGCCCACCGAAAGAGAGGTTAGTTATCATATGATAGATACTTCTAATAGACTACCTTACAGTTTGGAAATTTGACAAATCGCTTGCCACACCCACTGGCTCTGATAGGAAATTTGATGTGGATATTAACGGCGTTACTTAGCTAATTTTATGGCCAGTAACATGTTTGAAAAAAAGCTTGCCTAGTACTGGTGATACTCAGGAAGCACCTCATAAAGTGAATTTCCCTAATGAGCACTAAGATAGCCCATGGGTGAATACTAAGATAGCCGATAAGTGAGCCATAAGATAACCAGTTGAACAGCTTTTGGATAGGCATTTGTGAGCCCTTGGATTGTCTATTGTTTAGCCATAGGACAACCCATTTGTGAGCCCTGAGTTAGCTAACTGGTGAGCACTGAGATAGCCAGTTGGTAAGATAGCCAATTGGTGAGTTCTTTGATAGCTAGTTGATAAGTCCTAAGAAAGCCAACTGGTTAGCCGTAAGATAGTTAAGTACTGGTTTTTGTAAACATAATTTACCATATTTTACTACAGTTTTCAAGTCATATATCTGTATTCAACAGTGTCCCAGGAAAACTTAAGTTTTACACCATAACTGTTATAATATTTCAGTGAGTGAGTTGTTATTTAACCTTTCACTGTTTTAAAAAAATTGGACTTGTCCATATTTAAAGGGTAGCAGACGACGTTATAAAGTCAGTACATTTGAAAAAGTAGCCATCCTATTTGATAAGAAATATTGTGGTAAAAGAAGAAATTGCTCATTGCAAGCAATTTCTTCTTTTTCAACAATGTTTATAAAATCACAGGGATGTAAAAATCAGGTATTGCACAGGAAAGGGTTAAACTCTTTACCTTATTAATTTTACATTTCATTTGACAAGTTGGCATGGAAAAATATAGCTGAACCATTCCTCATTTATATATGGAATATTACAGCAGCTTTTCTCTCTTACAGGCCGTATCTGTCGAGTAGCTTGTGTAGAATACTATTTGACGAGACCAAAGGTTGAGTCAAATGGTATACTACACAAGCTACAAGACAAGAAACGGCCTGTATGAAAGAAAAACTGTTGTAGTATTTCTTTTACTATATACCAGAAAATGAGTAGAAATTAAAAATATCTATCTTACACAATTTGTAAACTTTGTAAATCCTAGAATGTTATGAATGGCTGATAAATATTTCAAATACGGAAACCTTCAAAGAGTTTGTAATTCTTCAGAATAATGACAAATCTTCTGTAAGCTACTCTATGAAAATTGACCTACACGAGTTTAACACGTACCTCCATTCTGTGTAAGAGCTCTATAACTCAAGAAGGATAAATTAAAGCCGTGTTAAAACTTCTCTTGGTTGAAATTTCATCACAAAAAATACACAAACCTAAAAATAGACTGACAGTGCCAAAATGTGTAAAATTAGTGGAAAACTCAGATAAGATGCAAAACAATATGATAGATATGTGTATTGGCATGTTTTATAAATGAATGAAGCTGAAGTTCACAAAAGTATCATATATCTTGACATTTGCATTACACAACATACTCGACAAATACGGATTTTGATGAACTCGACCAATACAGATTTTTTTTCTGTCAAGTTGTATCGGATGCTGAAATAAAGCCTGGGAGAGTTTAAAGGTACATATCAAAATTGTATATTGTGGCTGTCTTTTTATTGTTTTATATTAATCTATCCTTATATTTCTTGTCGTCTAAATGACCACATCTGTTGATCTGATGTAGAATACCAATCAATCAACCTTTAATGACATATTTCAGTTAACAAGCCAACATCCCTATGCTGATCAATTTGTGGTTAAATCCTATGTTTAAATTTTCAACACTGTGTTTCAGTTAACAAGCCAACATCCCTATGCTGATCAATTTATGGGTGAATCCTGTGTTTAAAATTTCAACACTGTGTTTCATTTAACAAGCCAACATCCCTATGCTGATCAATTTATGGGTTAATCCTATGTTTAAATTTTCAACACTGTGTTTCAGTTAACAAGCCAACATCCCTATGCTGATCAATTTATGGGTGAATCCTATGTTTAAATTTTCAACACTGTGTTTCAGTTAACAAGCCAACATCCCTATGCTGATCAATTTATGGGTTAATTCTATGTTTAAATTTTCAACACTGTGTTTCAGTTAACAAGCCAACATCCCTATGCTGAACAGTTTATAGGTGAACCCTATGTTTACACCATACAAATAGACCATGTTGAAGAAGTGCGAACAACAGTTCAGAAAATCCTAGATACAAATCATGTAAGAATTTATTTCCATTAACCCGTTACTAGAAAACAATTTTTAGGATGGTCTCTTTTTTAATTTTCATCACATTTATTTGCATTATGACATCAACTACAGAAAGAAAATGATGTCATCTTAGACTGCCTTAAATGGAACTGTATTTGACACCATCTGGTACAGATTTTCTTCCTGACGGGTCGGATTTTGTCTGTGTTTGGAATGTATATATTTCACTAGAAATATTGATATCAATACAATATTATTGAAATATAGTTGAAAGAGGCATAAAATGCACTACAATCAGTCTTATATTTGGTAAGTGTTGAATTATGTTCATGTACTTGCAAGGGGCAAAAAGAGTTATCTCTGTGGTAGCATGTGTGTGGATGGGTGTCCCAATTCTTTTCAAAAGCATATCTTCTACATTTGTGGATGGTTTTCAAAATAACTTGGGACATATGTTCCCCTCAAACCTTTCCTGTTATACAAAATTTTAGACATGTCTATATTAAAAGGTTTTGCAGACGAAAATTTTAATCTGATCAAATTTGAAAAATAATTAAGAAGGGTAGAGAGCATTGTGGAAAATGAAGAAATTGCTTGTTTCCTAAATCATGAATTGACAGGGACATAGAAACCAGGGATTGAACAGGAAAGGGTTAAAGAGTTCTAGTTTCATGGGTAAAGTTGAATTGAATACTTTCAAGTTCAAGGTCACAACTGAAGGTCAGTTGACAAGCACTGAAACTGGGGCATCTAAGTCTTTGATACACTTCTAGTCTCATTCATATTTCTTACAGTTTAAAGGCTATCTTCCATACGAATATACAGAAGAAGGATTTATACAGAGAATGAATGCTTACATAGAACATCAAAATTTCTGTCAATTTCAACGGCAGCTGTCTAAATGGCCACCAGAACAGGCAGTGAAAATACTTTTTGGAGAACCAGGAAAGTCCTGTAAGGATGTCTGCTGGGAAAAAAGTAAGTTATGGTTGTAACCCTTTCCCCATTTTCAAAATTAAGACTGGTTCAATTTGAAAATAGTTGCAGACAACAATTAAAACTGGTGGCATTTTGAAAAGCAACAAACATACCGGTTTGAAAATATTGTAGGAAAAGAAGAAATTGCTTGTTTTTCCACTATATTTTCTCAAGTAAAAATTGCAGAAATGTAAAAACAACTGATAGTGCAGGAAAGGGTAACCCTATTACCAGACAACATGATTTTAGACATGTCCAAATAAAAGGAGGTTGCAGACGAGAATTCAAGGTGCCTGTGTATATTGAAAAATAAGCACATGACAGGGCGAAAATCATTATGAGAAAAGAAGAAATTGCTTGCAACCCCCCCCCCCCCGGTTCTCCTTTGCTAATAATGTTTTTCATATCATTATTCAGGGGTGTAGAATTTCTGCAAGATTGTCTCCTTTCTTATTTCAAAAATACTTTCAAACCAAACTGTTCTGCATTATTTTCTACTTTTTATGTAAAGTGTATATTTTCCTAAAGAATCACAATTAATGAAAGTTATCCTAAATGAAAAGAAAAATCATTGTGATTTAGCCCATTCCCAAACAAATTTTCTTTAGACTGATCCAATTTCAAAGAAGTTTCAGATGACAAACTTTAGTTTGTGAAGTTAAAAAATTGCTTGTAGAAAACACAGTGAATAATGAAGAAATGGCTTGTTACAAGCCATTTCTACATCATCCACCATGTTTTCTCAACCTTAATTCTTGAGGGTCCTCATTTTCCACAATGTTTTCTACCCAGAAAGTTGAAAGTAAGATTGTCCTCTGCAGTCCTCTCATTTAAATTTGGAAAAGTTTAAAATTTTGTTGTGATGGAATGGGTTAATTAAGCATAAGACTAACCATAAAAGAGATTTTTTTGTTATTGTTGAAGTTCTGCATTTCTCGACCTTTCTCTCACAGATCTGATTTGTGAACCCAGCCATTTTCTAGAGACCAATGCTCATGAAGTGTTAATGCAGCATGGAGCCTCTTGTGCTGCCAACAAAACATTAACAGATATTTTCTTTCCGGCCTTGGACATGAAGACCAACGACTGCATTCTACAGCAAGAGGAGCTGTTATTTAGCTGCGTTGGAAAACAGGAAAATCTGCGGCGACTTTGTCCTTGCAGAAATTATATCAAAGGTCAAACAGCACTTTGTCAGTCTTGTACAGAGTAAATACTGTAAAAATTCTGTTAAAAGTTGATGCTTTTATAAATGCTCAATAACCTTTTTTTTATACCCCCCACAACGAAGTTATGGGGGGTATACTGGAATCAGGTTGTCCGTCCGTCTGTCCGTCCGTCCGTCCGTCTTTCCGTCCGTCCGTCCGTGGACATAATTTTGTGTCCTCTTCTCCTCCCACATTTTTTGACCAATTTCGCTGAAATTTTATCAGGTTGTTTCCTATCATATGAAGTTGTGCACCTGCAATTTTCATCTTGATCCAGTCGTTAGTGTCAGAGTTATGCCATTTTGAACTTTTTAATGGGGGGGTGTAGTCAAAATTTAAAATTGCAAAACTCAGTAACCATAAGGGGAGTTACCAAATTTGGTAAGTAACATCATCTTGTTGACCTTTTCAAAATATCGAACGGTTTATTTCCTGAGGTCAAATTTGACCCCGCCCCCTGGGGTTCAAAAATTTAACATAGGCTCATATTGACTTTTCGTGGATATAATTTTGTGTCATCATCTCCTCACACAGTTTTCTTTAACATAGGCTCATATTGACCAACCTTTCCTAATCAGTCAACTCTAGCAACAAACACAAAATCAGAAAGAGGTGGAGGGTTGGCAATGTTCATCCACCATGACATGCATGTGATTAAACAGCTTCAAATTCCACTCCTTCATAGAAAAGCCTTTTTAGCGGTGTGAGGGGGTATTCTCGTCAGCCCTTGAGGGCGACAGCTCTAGTTTTTAATACATTAAAATTTTACCATCATTAGGCCAATTTCAGAAATCGGAGAACTTCTATTAGACATCTTCTCACTGACTTGTTTACTTTGGCTAACTTTATACCATATATCCCAGGCTTTTTTTAAAAGTATCAATACCTTCGAATACGGGAGGAAACACAAGGAAATCAAAAGAATGAAAGAAATCTAGACAAACACTTAACTGTTACAATAGTTTTACTGAGTTGAAAGTTGGACCCAATTAGTTCATTGTGTATTGAAAATGAATTGGCACTTCAAATAGTGTTGTATTTTACTTTTATCGTGTTATGCTACATACACTGTGATATGTTTGTTAAAAATGGCTATCAAATTCTTGTTCAGAACCTATTTGTTGCTCCGTTCTTTTTTTGGAGAAAATCTGAGGTACTGCCGTAGCCAGAGAGTTGTGTGTTTGTCAAAAACTTTGCCATTTTGTGATATTTCTGTTAATATCATAGTTATTGGTCGTAATATTGGTCCTGGTCTGATATTTTGAGCTGTTGCTTTGCTGTCAAAAGAGCAATATATACAATCAAGGGGATAACTAAATATATTTTGATAGACATTATGTTTTATTATTGTAAATGATTTACAAGGATTTGTTATTTGTGTTGAATATGTTAATCTGTCAAAATTACTTTACAATTGACAGATCACTGGCTCGCCCACCAACTCCGCTGGCCATGCCCAATGACTCTGAGAGGAAGTTCCTCTTTGAAATGTTGAAGCTGTAGTTACGACATTTAAATTGCCAAACCAACAAAAATGCTTCACATAAATGAAGGCCAATGTAAGAGTTCAAAGTTCACTTCTGGTCTAAATCAATAATTTGATTGGTTGATTGTTTCTTTGATTGATATTTGAATTCTGTCAAAATGTGTCTTCCTCATATGAGTAATCAAAGTTTATTTATCTACTTATTCATTACTACAATAGTTTTACCCATTACAAGATTAAAAAACTTTTTATTATATATCTATAAAAAGTTCTACTAAAAAGTTCTACTAAAATATATACATTCCACACAGATAAATGGGATACGTCAGATCAAAATCTGTATCTGATAGTGTCTAATATGGTTCCATGTACTTGTAGAATATATAGATTTATTTTATTATTTCATCAAATTCATCTAATAAAAAATAGGTATATGATAAATGGTATATCATGTTATAATAATGATTCAACATCTTGTTTTTGCTCCTTGCTGCAGAGGAAAATTTTGATATTCCAATCGACCTTTTGTCTCATGAAATATCAAAATTTTCCTCTGCAGCAAGAAGCAAATACAAGATGTTGTATTGCTATCGGAACATGATATTCCCTATGTACTGGTCCCAACCAAAAATATAAACACTATGTCTAATACTTGTCCTTATTCAAAAGGATAAGAGAGAAATTTTTGATGGGTCAGAATTAAGATGACAATCTAAAGCAAGTTCAAATGCTAGTGTCAAATTTGGTAGAAAACATTATGAGAAAATGAGAAATTACTTTTTACAAGCAATTTTTCCCTATATATTTTGCAAAGGTATATTACTCTACAGGTTGGGACAAAAAAGAAGTTTTTTCTGGCAATGGGTGATGCTATGCTTTGTTAAGAAAAAGCTTAAGTAAAAAAAATACCATATTTGTCCTCATGATTTAATTTTGCTGCTAGATCTAATGTGTTAGATATCTTAGAAGCTTTAATGAAATCTGCTTATGAATTTTTTAATTTTTAAAAGATGCTTTAATTTTTTTACCAAACAGTTCATAAACTTATATGTTGTTCAGGAACATTTTGCATTGAGTATTAATGTTAATTCTTTTATTTTAACTGTTGAATTAATGCCAAAATGAAGATGATAATTTAAACATGAAGGTCTTTCATATACAAAGAAGTAGAAATATATGGCTTATATGGTGACAATAAATTTCCCACTATTTTTTCCCTAGAAAATTGTCTTTTGGTTTTGGAAACCAGTCCTGGAAATGACTAGATGAAAGAGACTTTTAATTTAACCCTTGTCATGCTGAATGAATAAATTTATCAGAATTCCATTTAAATCAAAGGACTGAAAGTACTGGATGGCTTGATTGTAATTCAATGGTATTTTTTTTTTAAATTAATTTCTGTGATCAATTTTTGCTTAAAATGGATTAGCAGGTGCTGTAGACAAAGATCAGGTTGCACATATGTGCAGGCTGATCTTTGTCTTTGCCTCCTGTCAATACAAGAATTTTCTCGGTTTAGCATGACAAGGGTAAATGATAAAGAGTTAAATAGGATATTGTTATTTTTTTTTTTTTTTTTTTTTCAATTTAACAAGCAAATTTGTCGGTTGATCTAGCTTTCAATTTTTAAGATTCTAAAATTTTGTTGTGGTGGTTAAACCTTTCCTGTTCAATCCCTGATTTTTATGTTCCTGTGATTTTATGATTGAGAGAGCATTGTAGAAAAAGAAAAAATTGCTTGTAACAAGCAATTTTTCTTTTCCCACAAAATTTTCTACCACATAGGATGGTTTCAATTCAAATTGCATCCAAATTTCGTTGTCGTCTGCAACCTCTTTCAAATTGGACCAGTCTAAAATTTCATAAAACAGGAAAGGGTTAACATAAATGTCTGCAAATGTCAGTGCTTAACATTCATTTCCTATCTAAATGAATAATTTGATTGGTTATTTGAGGTTTTATTGACATCCTTCAATTTGTACCAAAGTTTTATATGTATATATTTCCGTTGGATTATTTATTTGCACTGTTTTGTTACTGTATCCTATAGAGAGGATATATTTTTCATAGGGATTTCAATGAATATTGAAATGTATTTGAAAAGCTCCCAAGTATTCAAATTTCATTAGTATCTTTGTTTTATTACATTATTTCATGAATATGTTTATGATATGTAACCTTGTTATCGTAACGAAGATGATTGTTAGCCCTTTGAGCTGTAAATCTAAATGACTGTTGTTCAACACCCTCTCCCACATCAACATTCTTTTTGACATATAACTTTTGTTTGTTCCCAATGGTAGTGCCCCCTAAACACATAGCCAGACAACAAAATTTAAGACTTTTTCAAATTGAAAGGAGTTACAGACCACAATTAAAAGTTTATGAAGTTCCTAGATTGTTTCATTGTGTGAAAATTGTTTAACTCGGACATAACAGCTGTATTAAAATAATAATCACAATTATTTTGTAAAATAAAAAAAATGCAAACCACTGAATGGCGACGTAAATATCATACTAGAGCTTGTTTAAGTCTCCAAACCATCAAAATTGTTTCACATAAATGTCAGCCAATGACAGAGTTCAAAGTTCATATTTGGTCAAAATGAATTACTTGATTGGTCATTCAATTTATTTTTGATTGACAATGGTAATTGGAAAAGGGATGATCAATTTGAGGCTAGGATACAATGTTGTAATAGTACTTCTTTGCAAAATACTAGGAACCCATGTTTAGGCGCTTCAGCCTGTGCATAATGAATTCAATAATGTTGAAAATGACTTTAACCCTCTACTGTTCTTCAAAATTTTGGTCTTGACAAAATTCAAAGATAAAGCAGACAACATTATAAAGTGAGAGCAATTCGAAAAATGACCACCCTATATGATCGAAAATATTGTGGGAAAAAAGAAATTGCCTGATACAAGCAATTTCTTTTTTTTCCACAATGTTTTTTTTAAAGTATGATATTTGGATTGTACAGGAAAGAGAACAGAAGTAAACTTTGAACTTTGATTTTGGCGGACATATTTGTGAAGCATTTTAGTTGTTTTTGCAATTTAAAAAGTGTTGCTACAGTTTGAATAAACTGTAGATAGGACATTTAGATTTCTAACAAACCATTTAACTTTTTAGTTGCATGTTTCTTTTATGAATTTTCCAAAATAACGCCATTTAATATTGAAGAGAAATTTCTGTTCTACTCAGTGGGTATGGCAGGTGGAGTCGGTGGGTGGGGGAATCCATCAGGACATTGCTTAAAATCTTAATCATATTCATTAATATCTATTTATTGTATGTAACCTACATTATAAGAATATTTTTTTTTGTGCCATTCGTGAATAATCTAAGTCAATACACCAACTTATCTCATATTTTTTGTTTCCAAGGGGAAAAAAGTATTTTTTTTGTGTGTGTAGTATTATTTGAAATTGAACGGTTACACTGTAAAGTAGACTAAAAGAGACTATACCCGTTTCCAAAAGACGAAATTTAAGACTAGTCCAAACCCAAAGAAATTGCAGACGAAAATTCTAATGGATGGGATTTTTTACAAGCAATTTTTTCATTGTCTTCAATGTTTTCCAAACTTTTTCCTTAATCCATTTCCACAAAACAAAATTTTTGACTTGTTCGAAAGAAATTGCAGACAACATTAAAAAACAGAAACTTTGTCTTTTTGGGTAGACAACATTGAAGACATGGAAGCAATTGCTTGTTATAAGCAATTTCTTCATTATCTGCAATGTATTCAAACTTTTTCCTGGCGTAAGAAAGTTAGATTATTGGAAAATTGGTTAATTTATGGCAATAATACAATACAACCTTACAATATAAGTGTTGTAGATCCTAGGAAATATTGCTTTTGATTTTGCTATTTTCAAATTTTAGTGAAGTTTTACTTTCAATATTTGCCATTTCATCTGTCGTCTTGCTTTCTCTTTACCCCTTCCAACACAATGAGGCTTTTAACAAAAATCATTAGAAAAAACATTGTGTGTGTTCATGCCTGACAGCTTTAATCATCAATTAAAAATGGTGTGACTCTTTAAAGTATTTTTTTGTGCCATTTTATGAAAAACTTGTGTCATTATATTAGCTAGTCCTTTTTTTGTTATTATTTTTTAATGTTATGTTTTTAATTTGATGTGTTGCTGTTGATTTCTAAACAGGTTTTCCAAAGGAAAAATCTGATTAATAGATTTGTGAATGTCGATCAATAAGTGGGCAGTTGGCTGGGAGGGTGTTAACTTTACCAAATTTGCACAACTTGTCCTTTATTTCTTGACAGATTTCAAAGAAATTTTCACCATGTAAAAAGGACACTTACTGTCAAATTCTTGTTGTCAAGCTCGCTTGTGGTGAGGAAGACATAGTCACTATGACAAGTTGGTGTATGTGCATTAGTCCGTCAGTTAGTCTGTTAGTCTCTCCGTCCGAATTTTTCCGGACAATTACTCCTACATTTACGGATGGATTTCAAAATAACTTTGCACAATTATTCTCCATCATGAGTAGATGTGCTATTTGAAAGAAAATTTGGATAGCTTTAAGTTCAAGGTCACAGCTAAAGGTCTAACTCTTAAATTGTGATTGTCTGGAGCATTTCTCCTACAATTATAGATGGATTTCAAAATAACTTGGCACAATTTTTCTTCATCAATAGTAGAAGTACCACTTGAAAGAATTTTTTGGATAGCTTCAAGTTTAAGGTCAAGCTCAAGGTCAAACACTAAAATTGTGCTTGTCTTGAGCATTTCTCCTACAATTATGGATGGATTTGAAAATAAATTGGCACAATTGTTCTCCATCTTGAGTAGATGTGCCATTTGAAAGAATTTTTGGATAACTTCAAGTTCAAGGTCAAAGCTCAAGGTCAAAACTAAAATTGTGCTTATCTGGAGCATGATACCTACAATACTTTGCGGGATCAACAGGAGTTGTCCTTGGACAACCATGTAGTGTGAACAATGGCTCCAACAATACGTCACAGGTTTTGATGAAATTTTCACCAGATGTTTGTCTTCATGTTAATACACCTCATCAGTATTTAACGTCTAGAAAAATTAGGCTTGTAGTCAAAATTCTTGTGTGCGCAAGAACACCTTGATGGATTTTGATGAAACCATTGAAAGCTTTTTTTTGGGACAATTATTTCTCTTGTTGATAGTATTGCAACCCTTTCCCTGTTTTGCTAAATTTTAGACCTGTCGTAAAGTATTTGCAGACAGAAATTTAAAGTGGATTTAATTTAATAAAAAAACATTGACTAGAACGCAGAAAAAATTGTGTAGAAGAAGTAATTGCTTGTTATTAGTAGTTTCTTCTTTTTTTTCTACAATGTTTTCTCAAGTACATTTGTATACCATCACAGGGACGTAAAACCCAGGGATTATACAGGAAAGGGTTAATAAGAATTACTGCTCTTTGATAATGCTAAATGCTATTTACCATTTTAGAATGATAAATTCAAAAAGCTAGCAAGACTTGTAAATCATCTTAGCCCATTTCCATGACAACAAAATTTTCAACTTGTCAAAATTGAAAGAAGTTGAAGGTTGCAATTTAAAATTGATTAAATTAAAAGAAATGTTGTCTGTAAGGATGGAAATCATTATTGACAATGAAAAATTGCTTTACTCTTTACTGCTTTTTAGCTCACCTGAGCACGTAGTGCTCAAGTGAGCTATTGTGATCCCCTTTTGTCCGTCGTGTGTCGTGCGTCGTGCGTCGTCTGTCAACAATTTCTTTAAAAGACATCTCCTCCTAAACCACTTGGCCAATTGGAACCAAATTTGGCAGAAATGTTCCCTAGGTGGTCCCCTTCAAAATAGCTAAAAGAATTGAAATCCGTTAAAAACTCTGGTTGCCATGGCAACAAAAGTGAAATTTTAAAATAATCTTTAAAATCTTCTCCTCCTGACCCAGAAGGGGCAGAGCCTTGATATTTTGCATGAAGCAACAGTATATTGACCTCTTTCAAAATAGCTAAAATCCATGATCCTCGGGTCCACTGGGGCGGAGCCCGAAGGGGGTGGGGTTTATTTAGAAATAAAGAACAATTTTTTAAATGACATCTCCTCTAAAACCACTGGGCCGATTTGAACCAAATTTGGCAGAAATGTTGCTTACGTGGTCCCCTTCAAAATTAGCTAAAAGAATTGAAATCTGTTAAAAACTCTGGTTGCCATGGCAACAAAAGTGAAATTTTAAAATAATTTTTAAAAATCTTCTCCTGACCCAGAAGGCGTAAAGCCTTGATATTTTGCATGAAGCATCAGTATATTGACCTCTTTCAAAATAGCTAAAATCATGATCCTCGAGTCCCCAGGGGCGGTGCCCCACGGGGGGAAGGGTTTATATAGAAATAAAGAACGATTTTTTAAATGACATCTCCTCTCAAACCACTGAGCTGATTTGAACCAAATTTGGCAGAAATGTTGCTTACGTGGTCCCCTTCAAAAATAGCTAAAAGAATTGAAATCCGTTAAAAACTCTGGTTGCTATGACAACAAAAACTGAAATTTTAAAATAATTTTTAAAAATCTTCTCCTCCTGACCCAGAAGGCGTAGAGCCTTGATATTTTGCATGAAGCATCAGTATATTGACCTCTTTCAAAATAGCTAAAATCATGATCCACGGGTCCCCAGGGGAAGAGCCCCAGGGGTGGGGTGGTTTATATAGAAATAAAGAACGATTTTTTATATGACATCTCCTCTCAAACCACTGAGCCGATTTGAACCAAATTTGGCAGAAATGTTGCTTTTGTGGTCCCCTTCAAAAATAGCTAAAAGAATTGAAATCCATAAAAAATTCTGGTTGCCATGGCAACAAAAGTGAAATTTCAAAATAATCTTTAAAATCTTCTCCTCCTGACCCAGAAGTTGTAGAGCCTTGATATTTTGCATGAAGCAACAGTATATTGACCTCTTTCAAAATAGCTAAAATCATGATCCTCGGGTCCCCTGGGGCGGAGCCCAAAGGGGGTGGGGTTTATTTAGAAATAACAATTTTTTAAATGACATCTCCTCTAAAACCACTGGGCCGATTTGAACCAAATTTGGCAGAAATGTTGCTTACGTGGTCCCCTTCAAAATTAGCTAAAAGAATTGAAATCTGTTAAAAACTCTGGTTGCCATGGCAACAAAAGTGAAATTTTAAAATAATTTTTAAAATCTTCTCCTCCTGACCCAGAAGGCGTAAAGCCTTGATATTTTGCATGAAGCATCAGTATATTGACCTCTTTCAAAATAGCTAAAATCATGATCCTCGAGTCCCCAGGGCGGAGCCCCAGGGGGGAGGGGTTTATATAGAAATAAAGAACGATTTTTTAAATGACATCTCCTCTCAAACCACTGAGCTGATTTGAACCAAATTTGGCAGAAATGTTGCTTACGTGGTCCCCTTCAAAAATAGCTAAAAGAATTGAAATCCGTTAAAAACTCTGGTTGCTATGACAACAAAAACTGAAATTTTAAAATAATTTTTAAAAATCTTCTCCTCCTGACCCAGAAGGCGTAGAGCCTTGATATTTTGCATGAAGCATCAGTATATTGACCTCTTTCAAAATAGCTAAAATCATGATCCACGGGTCCCCAGGGGAAGAGCCCCAGGGGTGGGGTGGTTTATATAGAAATAAAGAACGATTTTTTATATGACATCTCCTCTCAAACCACTGAGCCGATTTGAACCAAATTTGGCAGAAATGTTGCTTTTGTGGTCCCCTTCAAAAATAGCTAAAAGAATTGAAATCCATAAAAAATTCTGGTTGCCATGGCAACAAAAGTGAAATTTCAAAATAATCTTTAAAATCTTCTCCTCCTGACCCAGAAGTTGTAGAGCCTTGATATTTTGCATGAAGCAACAGTATATTGACCTCTTTCAAAATAGCTAAAATCCATGATCCTCGGGTCCACTGGGGCGGAGCCCGAAGGGGGTGGGGTTTATTTAGAAATAAAGAACAATTTTTTAAATGACATCTCCTCTAAAACCACTGGGCCGATTTGAACCAAATTTGGCAGAAATGTTGCTTACGTGGTTCCCTTCAAAATTAGCTAAAAGAATTGAAATCTGTTAAAAACTCTGGTTGCCATGGCAACAAAAGTGAAATTTTAAAATAATCTTTAAAAATCTTCTCCTCCTGACCCAGAAGGCGTAAAGCCTTGATATTTTGCATGAAGCATCAGTATATTGACCTCTTTCAAAATAGCTAAAATCATGATCCTCGAGTCCCCAGGGGCGGAGCCCCAGGGGGGAGGGGTTTATATAGAAATAAAGAACGATTTTTTAAATGACATCTCCTCTCAAACCACTGAGCTGATTTGAACCAAATTTGGCAGAAATGTTGCTTAAGTGGTCCCCTTCAAAAATAGCTAAAAGAATTGAAATCTGTTAAAAACTCTGGTTGCTATGACAACAAAAACTGAAATTTTAAAATAATTTTTAAAAATCTTCTCCTCCTGACCCAGAAGGCGTAGAGCCTTGATATTTTGCATGAAGCATCAGTATATTGACCTCTTTCAAAATAGCTAAAATCATGATCCACGGGTCCCCAGGGGAAGAGCCCCAGGGGTGGGGTGGTTTATATAGAAATAAAGAACGATTTTTTATATGACATCTCCTCTCAAACCACTGAGCCGATTTGAACCAAATTTGGCAGAAATGTTGCTTTTGTGGTCCCCTTCAAAAATAGCTAAAAGAATTGAAACCCATAAAAAATTCTGGTTGCCATGGCAACAAAAGTGAAATTTCAAAATAATCTTTAAAATCTTCTCCTCCTGACCCAGAAGTTGTAGAGCCTTGATATTTTGCATGAAGCAACAGTATATTGACCTCTTTCAAAATAGCTAAAATCCATGATCCTCGGGTCCACTGGGGCGGAGCCCGAAGGGGGTGGGGTTTATTTAGAAATAAAGAACAATTTTTTAAATGACATCTCCTCTAAAACCACTGGGCCGATTTGAACCAAATTTGGCAGAAATGTTGCTTACGTGGTTCCCTTCAAAATTAGCTAAAAGAATTGAAATCTGTTAAAAACTCTGGTTGCCATGGCAACAAAAGTGAAATTTTAAAATAATTTTTAAAAATCTTCTCCTCCTGACCCAGAAGGCGTAAAGCCTTGATATTTTGCATGAAGCATCAGTATATTGACCTCTTTCAAAATAGCTAAAATCATGATCCTCGAGTCCCCAGGGGCGGAGCCCCAGGGGGGAGGGGTTTATATAGAAATAAAGAACGATTTTTTAAATGACATCTCCTCTCAAACCACTGAGCTGATTTGAACCAAATTTGGCAGAAATGTTGCTTAAGTGGTCCCCTTCAAAAATAGCTAAAAGAATTGAAATCTGTTAAAAACTCTGGTTGCTATGACAACAAAAACTGAAATTTTAAAATAATTTTTAAAAATCTTCTCCTCCTGACCCAGAAGGCGTAGAGCCTTGATATTTTGCATGAAGCATCAGTATATTGACCTCTTTCAAAATAGCTAAAATCATGATCCTCGGGTCCCCAGGGGCGGAACGATTTTTTAAATGACATCTCCTCTCAAACCACTGAGCCGATTTGAACCAAATTTGGCAGAAATGTTGCTTATGTGGTCCCCTACAAAAATAGCTAAAAGAATTGAAATCTGTTAAAAACTCTGGTTGCTATGGCAACAAAAGTGAAATTTCAAAATAATTTTTAAAAATCTTCTCCTCCTGACCCAGAAGGCGTAAAGCCTTGATATTTTGCATGAAGCATCAGTATATTGACCTCTTTCAAAATAGCTAAAATCATGATCCACGGGTCCCCAGGGGTAGAGCCCCAGGGGGGGGGGGGTTATATAGAAATAAAGAACGATTTTTTAAATGACATCTACTCTCAAACCACTGAGCCGATTTGAACCAAATTTGGCAGAAATGTTGCTTATGTGGTCCCCTTCAAAAATAGCTAAAAGAATTGAAATCCGTTTAAAACTCTGGTTGCCATGGCAACAAAAGTGAAATTTCAAAATAATCTTTAAAAATCTTCTCCTCCTGACCCAGAAGGTGTAGAGCCTTGATATTTTGCATGAAGCATCAGTATATTGATCTCTTACAAAATAGCTAAAATCATGATCCTCGGGTCTACAGGGGTGGAGCCCCGGGGGGGGGGGGTGTAGGCATGAAGCATCAGTTCACAGACTTCTTTCTTATTTCTGAAATTATAACCCATGGAAAAAGTTTTTTTCTTCTTTCAAATCAGCACTCAAGCCTTGGAATTTGTAATTTTGACTTTTGGATCCCCAGGTTCATAGTCTTTATATGTAATTGTGGCCCACTTGTTTCATAATCCTAACCTTAACATGAAATTAGACTGTTGAAAGAAAAAGAGCCTTTATCTAAGGTGAGCGCCCTAGGGCCAACGGCCCTCTTGTCAAAATATTAGACTTGTCTAATTTGTTAGAAGTTACTGGTGACTATTAAAAATAAGTGAAATCTGAAAAATATTGATTTTAAGGTTAGAAAATATTGTGGGAAAAGAGGAAATTGCTTGTGACAAGCAATTTCCTCTTTTTTCACAATGTTTTCTGAAGGAAAAATGATTTGGATGTAAAACAAGTGACTGTGTTGGAAAGGCTCAAAAGAATTTTTTTCTTTTTCAACTTTTTCTCTCGAGTATTATGAAGACTAAGGATTGAATGGGAATGGATTAAACCATTCCAAACCAAATAGAATTTAAGACTGTTTCAAAGTGAAAGATTTTGAAAATGACAATTTCATTAAGTTAGAATTTTAAGATTCTTTGTTTTCTTGGGTAAAAATTAGTGTGGATAAGGAAAATTGCTTGTAACAAGCAATTTCTTCATTTTCCACAATGATTTCAAAAGTATTTTTTGAGAGATGTAAAAAAGCTGGATTGTGTGGGAAAGGGTTAAAGCAAAAAGTACAGACATTTGTCAGTCCATGCATTTATAGAGAAGGTTTATTGGTCAAGCTTCTTTGCAGTGAGCGAAACATATTTGTCACTATGACAAGTCAATGTATGAGCTTTAGAGCGTCAGTCGATTTCAATTTGTCTAGACTTTAACTATACTTTATTTATGGATTTAGAAATAACCTGGTATAACTGTTCTCTTTCGTTAGTAGATGTGTTATTTAAAAAAATTTTTGGATAGCACAAAAGCAAAGTCACAGTTCAAGGTCAAACATTTAAACTGAGCTTGTAGAGAGCATCCACCTACGTTTGTGCATAGATTTCAAAACAGTTTTGGGCGCTTATTCGTGATTTGCCATTGGGAAAAAAAATCATATTGCATTAAGGTCAAGGTCACAGCTCAAGGTCAAATATTCAGCAGGCTGAACATGTTTTCCCTGGGAGACTTTTGGATTCTGAAATGATTGCTTTATGTTAATCGGGTCACACATTATCATGTATTTACATAATATTATATTGATCACCTTGAGAATCTTGCAAAATGGAAAAGTTTCAATTCTGGTTAGATTGTACAGAGTACACATTTTGGATTTTTCCAGTTTAAACATGGTCTATTCTAGTTGACCCATTACCAAACAAGATAATTTTGGACTCTTCCAAATCAAAAGAAGTTGCTGACGACAATTAGAATTAATTCTGTTTTATATTTTTTCAACTTTCTTAGTAGAAAACATTGTGTAAAATTAAGAAATTGCTTCTTTATTTTACACTATTTTTTCCTAATTGTTTTTCTTGAGGAGGGTCAAAAGACATCATTGTTCGGGAATGGGTTAAAGAGGCAATGTATGTACCTGTGAGTTTATTACTGTTGAATTTGTATGTTATTTGGATAAATTATTGTTCATTGTTTTGTAGATAAATCTTAGTCTTTGTTATGTAAGCACGCCAGTCTCTAAATCATGAGGTCCAGGGTTTGATCCCGGTCATGGCAAATATCCTTTACGATATTTGTCTCCCACCAATGAGAGATGTGCAGCTGGAGGCATTGAAAGGATGTAGTGGTAGTACTGGTGTGAGAAATACCAGGAATCCATGGTAAGGTGCTCTAGCTGTCGCATTTTGACAGAAATACTGTTAAAAGTGGCATTAAACCCCATTCAAACAATTTCATTATGTAGTCTTTCATTTAATTGATCAACAGATGATCTCAAGTTATAACCACCCTCACCAATAAGAAACCCTTTGAAAGCACTGTGTGAAAGGACAACCAACCAATTGATTGATCGTGAGTGTCAATCAAGAAATATATAGGCCAATCAAATTATTCAATCAGCCCGGAATTTAGATAAAAAACTTCGACATTTGCGCCATTTTGTGAAACATTTTTGTTGTTTGGCGACTTAAATGTTGTAACTACAGCTTATTCAAGCTGTAGATATGATGTTTAGGTTGCCACAAACAGATCTACTTTTTGTTACATGCTACTGACCATAGTTTTTGCAAAATAAAGCTGTTTAAAATCAAAGCAGGACTTCTTGTTGGAGTCGATGGGCGTTACCACATAACTAAGTGTGGGGGCGCAGTGATTGGTCAATTGCTGGCCACACCCACCTACCTCTCACAGGATGTTCCACCTCAAAATTAAAAGGCATTGTTTGGCAAAATTTGAGAACAGTAACTTGTAACAAAAAAGATAAATGGTTGGGTAGGGGACCTTAGTATTGTAACTAAAACTTGGATAAGCAATTAAGTCGCCCTACTTACAAAAAGTCTTTACAAAAATATAAATTCAATGTCAGAGTTCAAAGTTCACTTCTGGTCTAAATGAATGATTTGATTGGTTAATTGTTTTTGATTGACAGGGACTATCTGTCAATTTAGATGAGTACATTCCCCTTCTTAGAAAGAGTTTTGCAGCAAAGGTAGACTGTTCTAAGACATTGCATTGTCAAGTAAATAAATCATGAGAAATTTGGTAAAAACAACTATAAAATCTTGTAACTAAATCATAAATAGTGTTTTAACCCTTTCCCTCGTTGTCTACAACTCCATTCAATTTGGACCAGTTTTAAATTTTGCCATCTGGTAATGGGTTAACCCTTTCCCTTTGAATGACGCTTTTCCCAAGAAAAAAAGTCTTGTTTCAAGCAATTTCTTCACTATTCACAATTTTTCTCTACCCAAAAAGTAAACATTTTTTAGATATTGTATAACTTTTTAATTCTCGTCTGCAACTCAATTTGGATGGTCGAAGAATTTACCATTTGGTAATGGGTTGAGGTTTTGGTATGTATTAATTTTCAATAGTCTTCATTATATAGTTCTACAGTATACTTCCACAGTATACTATGTGGGATGGCAGCTTGAAGGGATGTGATGGAAGTACTGGTGTGAGAAATACCAGGAATCTATAGTTAGGTGATTCAGCTGCTGCGATATAACTGAAAGATTGTTGAAAGCGGCGTAAAACCCAATTCAAACAAATTTATTTAAAATTACAATTTGCATGTACATCTTAACCCTTGTCATACTGAAACTGGAATAATCCTCATTTTGACTTTAGGTTAAGACAAAGATCAGCCTGCAGATAAGTGCAGTCTGATCTTGGTCTACACCACCTGCTTGTCCCCTTGTTTGAATTATCATTTTTCAAAAGAAATTTTGACCCTTATTTAGACCTTCCAGTACTGTTAGTCCTTTGATTTTGAAGTAATTCTGTGTAGGATTTATAATTCAGTATGAAAAGGGGATAAATGCAGTACATATTGTAGTTTTGGCCTACATACATTCCTGTATTCCAATTTACTGAAGGTTTGATTCCCGGGTGCGACAAATATCCTTTTCGACATTTGTATCCTACCAATGGATGGATAATCGTAAACCTAAGTGGGCTGTCAAACTGGGGGCTCAGAAAGGATGTAGTGGTAGTACACCAGGTGATCCAGCTGGTGTGATATTACTGAAATACTGTTTTTAGTGGTATTAAACCTCATTCAATCAAATCACACTTCTGTATGAAGCATCTTCACAACTTTATACAGTGTAATTAGATTTTAGTACAATTTTGTCCCTCAAACCCAATGTTGTTGGTGATTAACCCTTTATTGTATCTCAAATTTTAGGCCTGTCCAAATTCATAGGTTTTGTAGACGGTAATTTGAAAATAATTTGACAAATGATTATTCAGTAGGGTGAAAATACTGTGGAAAAAGAAGAAATTGCTTGTTACAAGCAATTTCTTCTTTTTCAACAACTTTTCCTCAGGTATAAAAAACACAGGGACGTGAAAAACAATGGCTGAATAGGAAAGGGTTAATAAAACGATTCTATTGAGAACCTGCATTATAGGGTTTTGAGAATAATAACAGAATAAAATTTCTCCCCATTTTATAGCCCCTTTTGTTTCAATAGAAATACATTGTTACAGTTTTAATTGTTTTAGCACACCTGAGTTTAGTATACTCATTGTGAGCATTTGTGTGATCCTTGATTGTTAGTTATCCTTCACAACAAAACTAGGGTCAAAATTAAAAGAAGCTGTTGACGACAATTCCAGGTTGATGCAATTTCAATATTATTCGTCTTTTGTGATAGAAAATATTGTGGCTAATGAAGAAATTGCTTGATACAAACAATTTCTTCATTTTCAATTGTATTTTCCAGAGTTTTTTTCTTGGAAGTGTAAGAAGGAAGGATAATTTGGGAAAGGGTTAAGTGTTATAGTCAAATAATTTGCGAAATCATTTTTATCCTTTACTGTATTTCAAAAATGTAAGACATGTCCAAATTCAAAGGTTTTTGTGGACAATAACTTAAAGATGATTTCATTTGAAAAAGAGTCATCCAATAGTTGCTAGAACAAAATGACTGATAGTTAACTCATTCCACATAATCAAGCTTTTTGACACCTGTCAAGACAAAAAGCTTTGGAAAACATTTTGAAAAAAAAGAAATCGCTTTTTAGAAATTGCTTGTTATAAGTGTTTTCTTCGTTTTCCACAATATTTTCTACTAAAAAAGACAAAGAACTTTTAAATTCCACCAACTGAAAATTGTTGTCTGCGACTTATTTCAATTTGAACAAGTCCAAAATGTTATGGTCTGGTAATGGGTTGAGGAGGAGCCCTATTGGAATTGAATTTATCACTCTCCTGTACAAACCCGGGATTTTACGTCACAGTTAATTGTAAAACATTGTGGGGAAAGGAGAAATTGCTTGTAACAAGCAATTTCTCCTTTTCCCACAATATTTTCTACCACAAAGGATGGTTTGATTTAAAATTGCATCCAATTTTCATTGTCGTCTGCAACCTCTTTCAATTTGGACCAGTCTAAAATTTCTGAAAATGGGAAAGGGTTAAACAGGCAACAAAAAGATACCACACAGTCCTGTTTTTTGATGCCCCTCGAGAAAAGTGTTTAAGAAAAGAATGTGGAAAATGCAGAAATTGCTTGTTACAGGCAATGACTGCATTTTCCACATTTTTTCTACCTAGAATGACAGATTTTTGAAATTCTATTAACTTGAGATTGTCGTCTGCATCTTCTTTGATTTTAGACCAGTCAAAAAATATGTTGGAACAGGTTTATTAACAATTTCCCTGTGGTTTGGTCACTCACAAAATTCTAAGTCAACCTTTAGAAGATGGATTCAGGTGAGCTTTTAGGACTATCATGGTCCTCTTAGTTTGTGATGTGATAACTGGTTATCAGAAATGTCTCAATTTTTATGTTGCATTTTAATATTATAATCACTTTAGACTCTATGTTTTACTTTGTATTATTGTCAAAATCTTTTAAGGGGTCTTAGAATTTAGCTAATAAAATATTATTCTTAGTCCTTCTTTTTTTATTTTTAGCTCGACCGTTTCAGAGCTAAAAAAAACCCGACTTATTACTATAGGCAGGTCGTCATCTGGACCAGTCTAAAACTTTGCCGTCTGGTAATGGGTTCAACTTTGACTTTTTGTAATATTTCTAATATTACTGAACACATTCACTTGAAACTCAAAATACGGACAAAGCAGCTCACTCTTAATGCATTTTTCAATGAATTATATCCCTTTTTACGTAGACGTTCTACCCGCTTTCAAGCACTTGAACAGTCGGGCGATGGCGTCCACATGCGGTGCTCTTGTTTTACAAATCTGTTCCCATTATAATGACAATAAACGTTTGATTTCACTTAACCCATTCCTACACAATCTCGCTTTTGAGGCCCTAAAGATAAAATTATGGAAAACTTTGCGCGAAAAAAGAGATATCGCTTACCTTTACGCCGTAGAAGAATTACATTTAAGGGTGGTTCACAAACAATATCTCTTTCTCCCAATGTTTTATACCTTATCTGGCTTTTACTCACCGAATTTAGCCTCTGTTAAATTTGCACTGCAACTTTTTAGCTCACCTGAGCACAAAGTGCGAGGTGAGCTATTGTGATCGGTCGTTGTCCGTCGTCCGTCCGTCCGTCCGTCCGTCTGTCCGTCTGTCCGTCCGTCCACAATTTCTTTAAAAATCTTCTCCTCCTAAACCAGCAGACCATTTAAGCTGAAACTTTGCAGGGATGTTCCTTGGGTGAAGTTCTTCAAAAGTTGTTAAAAGAATTGAATTTCGTCAAAAACTCTGGTTGCCGCGGCATTTGAAAATGGGAATCTTTAGTAATTCTTTAAATATCTTTAAAAATCTTCTCCTCCTAAACCAGTAGGCCAATCAAGCTGAAACTTTGCAGGGATGTTCATTGGGTGAAGCTCTTCAAAAGTTGTTAAAAGAATTGAATTTCGTCAAAAACTCTTGTTGCCGCGGCATATGAAAATGGGAATCTTTAGTAATTCTTTAAATATCTTTAAAAATTTTCTTCTCCTAAACCAGTAGGCCAATCAAGCTGAAACTTTGCAGGGATGTTTATTGGGTGAAGCTCTTCAAAAGTTGTTTAAAGAATTGAATTTCGTCAAAAACTCTGGTTGCCGCGGCATATGAAAATGGGAATCTTTAGTAATTCTTTAAATATCTTTAAAAATTTTCTTCTCCTAAACCAGTAGGCCAATCAAGCTGAAACTATGCAGGGATATTCATTGGGTGAAGCTCTTCAAAAGTTGTTTAAAGAATTGAATTTCGTCAAAAACTCTGGTTGCCGCGGCATATGAAAATGGGAATCTTTAGTAATTCTTTAAATATCTTTAAAAATTTTCTTCTCCTAAACCAGTAGGCCAATCAAGCTGAAACTATGCAGGGATATTCATTGGGTGAAGCTCTTCAAAAGTTGTTAAAAGAATTGAATTTCGTCAAAAACTCTGGTTGCCGCGGCATATGAAAATGGGAATCTTTAGTAATTCTTTAAATATCTTTAAAATTTTCTTCTCCTAAACCAGTAGGCCAATCAAACTAAAACTTTGCAGGGATGTTCATTGGATGAAGCTCTTCAAAAGTTGTTAAAAGAATTCAATTCCGTCAAAAACTCTGGTTGCCAAGGCATTTGAATTGGGAATCTAGTAATTCTTTAAATATCTTTAAAAATCTTCTCCTCCTAAACCAGCAGGCCAATCAAGCTGAAACTATGAAGGGATGTTCCTTGGATGAAGCTCTTTAAAAGTTGTTAAAAGAATATCATTCCTTGAAAAACTCTTGTTACCGCGGCATATGAAAATTTGAATTTTTAGTAAATCTTTGATGTTGTTTTTTTCATAAACAACAAGGCCAAAGGCCTTTATATTTTGTAAAGAGCTTAATCATATGGTTCTCTACCAAGTTTTTAAATATTTAATCTCTGGGGTCCAAAATGGCCCCGCCCCTGAGGTCCGAAAATTGGAAAAATTCTTAATAAGAGCAATTTCAAAAGTCTTCTCCTCTTAAACTATAAGGTCTAGGGTATTCATATTTGGTATGTAGCATAACTAGATGGTTTTGTACTATATCACAAAAAGTTTTCATCCAAGGGTCAAAAACGGCCCTGACTAGGGGTCCAAAAATTTGGAAAAACGCAAAATTTGAGTATGTTGAAAAAAAATCTTCATTTTAAAGTGGAGGGCATTTATATTTTGAGTGTAGGATAGCCTGGCTTTTATCTATCAATTTTGATCAAATTATGCCTGTAGGTTAAAAAACACCCCTTCCCTGGGTGTCAAAAGTTCGTAAAAATGCTCAATTTGACCATGTTCAACAGTCTTCTCCTCCCAATCTACAAAGTCTAAGGCATTCATATTTGATTTATAGCATAACCAGATGGTTCTCTACTATGTTAGCTAAAAATCTTAGCCCTGGGATAAAACATGGCACTGCCCCAGAGGTCCAAAATTTTTGAAACACCCAATTAGAGCAACTTCAAAAGTCTTCTTCTGAAATATAGATGAAGGGCATTCATATTTGGTATGTAGCATGACTAAATAATTTTGTACTATGTTACAGGAAAATATGCTCTTAGGATAAAAAATGTCTCTGCTCTTGGGATTGAAAATTGCATAAATCGCATTGACAGGATTCTTCTTAAATAGAAATGGAGAAATTGCTTGCTTTCTCACAATGCTTTTTTAAACATTTTTCCCTGAGGGTGACAAATTCTGGGATAGTTTGGTAATCGATTAAACTATGAAGCCAAAGGCATTCATTTTCATTTTAAAGCATTACTGGATTGTTTTGTACAAAGCCCAAAATCTTATATTTGTTTTATTTATTTTGCTCAAGTTGTGTCTTTTTTATACAAAAAAGTACTGTAATTTGCAGATGCCTCAGGTGAGCGATTTAGGACCATCATGGTCCTCTTGTTTCAATTTGGACCAATCTAAAAGTTTGTCTTCTGGTAATGGGTGAAGAACATACTGTAGTCAGAAACATTGACAGTTTACTAATATCAAAGTACCGAAAGTACTGTAAGCTAGCAATGCATGGTTTTGATAAGTAATCTTCTATGTCAAGGGTATCTTGATGAATGAACGAGGTTAAAGTAACCCAGAAGTTAACCCATTACAACATAACAAAATATTAGACTATATCAAATTCAAAGAAGTTGAAGACGACAATTTCAAGTTGGTTGAATTTAAAAAATTCACTTGTCGGGTGGAAAACATTGTGGACAATGAAGAAATTGCTTTTTACAAGCAATTTCTTCATGGCCACAATGTTTTCCAAAGCTTTTTTTGAGATTCTTTAAAGGCAGAATTGGATGGGAATTGGTAAAATAGAATGCTCAAAAGAGTTCTCTACAATTTGAATAGAGTTTGCAATGTTCCTGAAATACTTAAGAACTACTTTTTATGGCGTTGGCATTAAATGGATTTACTAGTTAAGCCTACAATAGAAGTTTGCACTAGTTGAACTTTGAGAAGACCTCAAAAAAAATTCTGTTAACTTGATCTATCAAAGTTTTCCTTAATGTTATTCTTCAGAGTGTAAAATGAGGACTAGTGTGGTAACAGGTCAATTGATATAATCTCTACTTACTTTGCAACATTTTGAAAAATATTAGAGGGTCCTGGAATTTAAAGGAAAGACTATATGGATGATAGTTGTTCGATTGAGTGTAATATCGATTTCTCTTTCGTTCTGTGAACAAAAAAACTAGATGTTCACAAGTAGCGGAACAAGGAAGTAAAATAAGCTTTCAAAATATTTAACAAAATGAGATATATATCAAACTTCGATCTTTTCTTGGGGAAGTTTGGCTGTTTCTGTGTTTAGCTCCGTTGGCTGAAAGTAATGACATTGTGTCCGTGAGTGCATGCATGCGCACGTCCGTCCGTCCGTGAACATTTACTTTAAAAGTCTTCTCCTCGGAAAGTAACAGAACTTAACTAAATTTTACAGGAATGATCCTTGGGTGAACGTTTATCAGATTCCTCCAAAGAAATTAATTGGATGAAAATCATGGCTTCTATTAGCGGGGCTATTCACCATATATGGTGAAAACTTTGAAAATCATGGCTTCTATTAGCGGGGCTATTCACCATATATGGTGAAAACTTTGAAAATCTCCTCCAAAACCATTGGATGGATTTCAACCAAATTTAAAAGAAATGATCTTTGGGTGAACCCTTGTCAGATTCCTTCAAAGAATTCTAATCGGATGAAAAACATGGCTTTTATAGATAATGCTTACGTTTCAATAGATTGAAAATGAGCTTATCGGGCGGACGGCGTGTTCAGTTGAACTAAGGTTACTTCTTTATTCCCAAAATTTAGCGAACTATTGGGTTTAATCCATTCCCACATAACAAACCTTTAGACTGGTCAAAATTCAAAGAAGCTGCAGACAACAATTTCAAGTTGGTGGAATTATATACTTTTGCTAGAAAACATTGTGGATAATGAAGAAATTGCTTAATGCAAGCATTTTTTCATTTTCCTTCGAAAGAAAGCATCGAATGAAAAAATAGGATTAATATACTTTAACCCTTCTCTCAAGGTGGAAGGGGAAAGATGTTGTATGGAAATGTTCCCGTATTGGCGTGGAAAGGTACCGCAAGCTAACCTTTTGCACGTGGAAAGATTAGGGTAAGGTCTAAAATATATTTGAAAATAAGAAAAATCATTGAGCAATTTTATTTATTTATTTTTTTTTTTTTTTTTTTACATTAAGAAATAAGTCTTTTGAAATTCAATACATTGTAACGTTATTTAGTTTTCACATATCACTATTTCGTTGTGATTTTTTAAGACAACCCGTTTAAATCACACCGTGTGTTAATTATTCTAGATTACGACTTGTAACAACTTTTAACATTTTTTTTTAAGGATAAAAGTCGAAAATAACCTATATCCCATATACCCGTTTCCACCGAAAGTAGCGTATACCAGTCAAAGGCAAATAACTCTGACCGAAAAAAACTAGCGCGATAAGGTACCTTGAAAATTTGTCTACAACTCCGCGACATTTTATTCGGCAACATATATTGAAAAAATGGGCCTATGATGCACCAGTGACCTTAAGCTTCGAAACCATAGCTTATTTCTTATTCTCTTTGCTACGTTTGACTGATCATATTTTTATCATATTTTTACAAAATAATACCGTTTAATATCTAAGTTCAACTTCCTGTCTGAGGTCAGTGGGAGGGGCTAGCGATCCATTAATTATTAGTCTTATCAAGCATGTGGTTATTATTATCATCACAATTATCATATTTATCATTAATGCTATTATCATTATCAACGATGCTATTCATTTTCCTCTTAGATGTACACTGTATTGAAACATGATTTTCCGATTTTTGAAATTGCATTTATAAAATTGCCCTTTATAAACGCAATCCCCACACGTGTATTTCCACTAACTGGGGGTCTACTTTCATTTTCGAAATCACAAATTAGGTCGACTTGCCATAATTAGGCTATTTAGATATAAAGAGAACGTGCGAACTCAGTAATGCGAGGTATTTACACCCAACGATCTATATATGGATAAGATCTTGTTTACCATTTTTGAAAAACTGGGCGAACACCTTTAGTGGGAAAATACGAAACGGATAATTTTAGTTGGAAAATACATATTTACAAGTGGGTAAATTAAAGGAATTGATACTGCGTTTACTATGCAATGTGTTCACTTGGAAAGCTTATCAGAACTCCATTATTTTGTGTTTGCGCTCTTAACGGGATAGATTAAGGACTATGAGTTTAGGTAAATATTTTTATCTATTGCTCGTGGTATGTTATCATGGAGGTCACTTTGCTCTTCGTAGTTGGGTGACTACAACATCGTAACTACAGCTTATTCAAGCTGTAGTTACGATGTTTTGATCGCCCAACCGACGAATTGTGATTGAGATACCAAAACGGTTCACCTGACATTAAAGCTGATGATCGGCTACCATGAAATGACGCAGCCTGGACTGTAACTATAGACTTAAATAACTGTATATCCTGGACGATTCGACAGCGACTCAATCATGAGGTCAAGGGTTCGATCCCGGTCTCGGAAAATATGCTTTCCGACATTTGTCTCCCTACAATGGGTGGATTGTCGAAAACCTAAGTAGGATGAGCAGCTGGGGGCTCGGAAAGGATATTCATGCAGTAATCATATTAGCATTGAAAAAAGAAAGTACAACAAAGCATAGAGAAACATTGTGAAAAAGAAGGAGGAAATGCTGGTAACAAGTAATTCCTCCTTTTTCTCACAGTATTTTTCATAACTTACTTTCTTCAGCGCGTCAAATGCGAGACTATGTGGTAAGGGGATAATTTATATATTTTTTGCTATATGGTGTTTTCAAAAGTACATGTAATTGCACAGTAGGCATATTGTGACGAATGTCAGTATTTTTATTGAGTTTGACCTTATCATTGAGTTTGACCTTATTCCTCTCTTTATTTCAGTGACCTATCGATAAAATCATGGCAACTATCGCATTCTTTTTGACAGCTATGCTTTTTGAGGGTAAGCCTTTGAAGTTTTATGTATTTTGATATCCCGGTATCCGATAACTTCGTCGTATAAATCTCTAGAGTGAAAACATATTTTGCCATAAATTAATGGCACAAAATGAAGCGCTTGGCTCATTTGAGACTTTGCTTGACTTTTCCGACCATAACACATGTGCGCCAATTAAAAACTCTGACCAGACTGTGCATCCGCACAGTCTGATCAGAGTTTTCGCTATGCGCTCTGTAGATAGATACTGACCAAGAGCTTATTTAGACGATCACCGAATATTCTACATGCACTAAGTAGCTGTCCAGCCTGCTCGGTGCCTGTGTTTCACGCGCATTTAAAATGGTTGGAAATGTCACGCTTATTTGAAATGGTTGCATATGTAACTCACATTTGAAATGGTTAAAAATGCCACGCACATTTGAAATAATTAGAATTGTCTCGTACGTTTGAAATAGTTATAATTGTCACGCACATTTAAAATGGTTAGAATTGTCACACATAATAGAAATTATTAGAATTTTCACGCACATTTGAAATGATTAGAATTGTCAGTCACATTTGACATGGTTGGAAATATCACGCACTTGCTCAGTTTTTATCATTAATTAGGCGAAATGGTATTTTTCCAGTTACTGGTCCAGATTCCGCTGTATTGGATTGTGTATACTACAAAACTCTATAAGGCACTAATTTCGGGTGAATATTATATACCAAAGGGATGGCCGTTTCTATGTTAGAACAACTTATGTCCAAAACCATTTACGTGAGAAAAATATTTATATATTGTACTATGTTTTTATTATTTAAATGATAAATGATTGCAACAAAAAAATGTTTAAACTAAACTGGTCAATATAGTAGACCGAACATCTTTAATGTTAACACAGTTGTACGAGAATCTGTAACTGGATGGATTTTAAAATAAAGTGACTGAATGAATTTGTATATTTATCAGTTCCTACGATATAGCACGGGCCTATATACATCTTTAATAGCAAGACAGGAAAACTTAAATTGATGGACTGATTTTTAACAAACAATTATTAGAATCATCGGAACAAATTTTAATGAATTCTGTGGAACGCGGTTCGAAAACGACCAGTATGAAAATAGAATCACTTTATGACGTTTGGAAAATGGCAATGTTTTAATGGCGTCATATTTTTCTGACAATTGCTACACGCCTACGGAAAAACGCTTTTGAAAAAATTGTGCGAAATGACATTGCTTGGTACATGCAACTTTTTCATTATCAACAATATTTTACCCCTTAATACAGATTCTAAAAATTCCATCAACTCAACATTTTCGTCTGAAATGTCTTTAAATTTGGACCAGTTGAAAATATATTCGTGTGGTAACGGGATGATGTACAAAAACAGTTGTAACTTTGTCTATTTTGAAGATATTGACATTTTTGTAAATCGAAAAGATTGAACGAATTAGAAGGACATCATATATCGTAATCACATCCTGAATAAGTTGTCATTATGAAGTTTTTATAGGTTTCTGACTGTGTGTAGACTTGAGTTCATTATTGGCATTCCGATTCTATTACTTTTCAGTGAATGTCTATGGATTGAGTCTATCGCAATTACGGACGAGTGTTATGCCTCCACAATTCAAAACTCCGCCCACTTGGCCTGATAGTTCGTATTATGATGAGTTTGGACCGCCCATTTCTTTATCCTGTGATCTGGTGCCAGGAATTCCGGCGACTGTAATATGGTTCAAGGACGGGATCCCTCTGAAACGAGCTTCACTGTATGTAAATACCCTCGTTTTTTTAAGGTTTCTGCCGTAGCTTTTGTCCAAATGAGCGACGCCCCGGGAAGACAGTTAATTAAAGACCCTTTCCCTTTTGGCGAAATTTTAGACCTGTCTAATTTAAAGGTTTTGCAGTCGAAAATTTAAAGCAGATTAAATTTTAAGAATTTCCATTTAGTATGGTAAAAAAATATTGTGGAAAAAGAAGAAATTGCTTGTGACAAGCAATATCTTCTTTTTCTACAATATTTTCTAAATTATAAAATCAATGGGACGTAAAAAACAGGGATTGAACAGTAAATGGTTAAGGGGGATAGTACAATGACTGCTAAGAGCCCCGCCTTGTTCTTTAATAAGCGAGGTGGATAGCAACGCTACACTGGGCCACAGTTAACCTCGAAACCGAAAGACAATTAGTTTGTTAGTTGGGTCAGCCCAGGGATCGAACCCGTGATCTCGAGGTTTGAGGTCATAAGATTTGAATTTAGATAGATGTACCAGAATTACCCAATCGCTGGTGTCAATCAAATAACCAGACGACCAATGAAATCATTCATTGAGACCAGCAATATGTTTTGATCTCCGACATTGACCGCCATCTTTGTTAACCTATTTTGTTGGTTTGGCGACTTAAACGTCGTAGCTACAGCTTATTCAAGCTAAAGTTACGACGTTTATGTCGCCAACTAACTCTTCTACTTATTTAATACATACTACTGGCCATAAATTCTTCAAAATATCGCCGTTAAAAATCGGAGCAGGACTTCCTGTCGGAGTTGGTTGGCGTGGCCAACGGAATAAGTGGGCGGGGTCAGCGATTGGTCAATCAAGGAAACACTGCCGATAAAAAGTAAATCGATTATCCAATTACATCATGCATTCAGTCCGTAGTTACGATGTCTGTTTCCAACAGCTTTATAAATCGTATTCGTCGGAGAGCGACATAAAAGTCGTTAATTCAGCTCTGTCTTTTTTTATTTATTTTTTTTTTCTTACTACATGCTGTAAACGGAACCTACTTTTAATTCAGCTCTGGTGCGTTTTACGATTCGAAAGGAATCGCCCAATTGACCATCGCTGACCCCGTCCACTTACTCCCTAGGCCCCGACCATTAACTCCGACAGGAAGTTCCGCTTCGATTAAACGGCGTTATTTTGCAAAACGTATGGCCACTAGCAAGTAATAAATCAAAGTACTTAAAGTACTGTAAGCTATCAAAGCATGGTTGAATTTAGTTAACCTTTCCCTTGTTGGGTAGAAAACATTGTGTACAATGAAGAAATTGCTTGTTACAAGCAATTTCTTCACTGTCCACAATGTTTTCCAAAGTTTTTTTTTCTTGAGATGATGCTTAAAAACGAAATTGAGTAGGATTGGGCTAAAAAGCATGCTTTTGAAAGGGTTACCTACAACTGAAAATAGTTTGCAATGTTCCTGAAATACGTAAGAACTACTTTTTATGGTGTAGGCATTCAATGGATTTGGTGGTTAAGCCTCCAGTGGCATTTTGCACTCGTTGAACTTTGAGAGGACCTCAAAATTGTGTATGTTAACTTAAGCTATCAAAGCTGACGCTTTGCTTGGTAAAAAGCAAATAGCTGGTTGGCGACATAATCGTCGTTCTTACCTGCACAATGTTTAAGATTTTACCACATTCAAAATGTCGTCTGCAACTTCTTTTAATTTGGATATGGCTAAAAATATTTTGTCTGACAATGGATTAAATGCAATTTTACTACATATGACTCTTATGTTCAAATTTAGATGCACTTTTAATTGGCGATGTAACTTCTTGGATATGGATCGGCGGTTTAAATTGTTGTTGTAAGGTAATCGGAATATTGCATAGGAAAGTTGTTTTTTTACAGATTGGTGCTAGAAAACAAAAACCAAACTTTGACATTTCGGATCCCAGTAAGAAACCAGACTGGTACATACGAATGTTTGGCATACAACAAGGCAGGGAATATTAGTCACTCGGGCTACATCTATATATCAGGTATAAGAATATTTCAATATTTGAGCTTCAGGAATTGATTTGATTGTATGGGGTTTAACTCCACTTTCAACACTATTTCATTTATATCAACAGTTAATAACTGCTTCAAGTGGTTAGGATGTCCATTTTCGAAGCCGGCTCACTGGTAAGAACTGACATGGCCAGTTGGTGAGCCGCCAGCTAGATCAATGAATGGTTACTGTAGGCCCATCTCTGGTAGGCGCCCGGCAGCATAGAGAAATGATTCGGAGGGTACTGTGCACACAATGAAAAAGTGTCTCATAAATCAAAACTGGCCGGCCTTTCTAATTAGGGTGACACTACAATAAACGAAGCCTTTTATATTGCATGGGTGGTATACCTACCTATGACCCTATGATATTAGTAGTGATAAAGTTTGATCTTCTTTCGAAAAACACGTTAAGGTAAAAAATGACTACAGCAATTCTTTTTCTAGTTGCTCCACTATTAAAGTGGTAATCTTATTCAAACTTGTTTAGAACAACCTGTAATCCATTAATTACATATACATGTAAATACTTTCATCGAAACATCATCAGTTTATGGGGGCTGACACTTTTTCATTATTTCATTTCAGAACGGAAACAGGATATCCGACCCCGTGTTGTCTTGACGGACCCCGATAGTTTAGTAAAACATGCCATGATCGGAGATAATATAACAATCAGTTGTACGTTCGATGTTGGTGGGTCAACTACCGGACTGTTCGACGTACGTTAATCACTGTGTGACTGATATCTTTGTTTTTCTTTTTCAAATTTGAATTAGTCGGGAGTATCCATCGTTGAAGAAGGGATAATTTTGTTTGAGAAAAAGTATTTGAAAAAAGCCGAATAATTAGACTACGATTTAACTTCTTGCTACACATTCAACTAATTCAATTGTATTATGAAACATTGGCGGAAAAGAACAAATGATTGTTACAAGCAATCAATCTTTTTTATCGCAGCCTTCTTACTCTTGCTTCGTGAAGTCGTCTACCACCGCTTTCTCTAAAGACAGTAGGGAAAAGGGAAATCGTTTGAACTCAGAGATTCAGACAGAGGGGGTTAATTGGGTTTTAGATAGCAAAGTTTTAATATTGCACTAAACCATACTTTGTGGGTACTATTTCGAAACGGCATGTGGAGACAAATCGAGTGAGTGCCAACAACTTAGGATAACAAATTTTGATTCCCTTTACTCGTTTCTTTATTTTGATTGCCTTTACACGTTTCTTTACTTAGAGCTTCAGTGATTCTCGGCATGTAATGAACAGTGATTATTTGCTATAAATAGTTCGTGTATATTTCAGTTCAACATGGACTGGTCCAGGGACGGACAATCTGTCAACGATACAAACCATACAACCTGGGGAATAAACCAGACACAGTCTAACGACCAAATTTTGTCTCTTACTATAACCTCATTCAAGGTGAACTTTGATTCTTTTGCGTCAAAATCTTTTAATTCACTTTACCCTCATTCATGGTACACTTTTCTTGTGTTACGACAAAACTATTCAACTCACGTTTTTGATATCTGTCTGTCCTGCGTTTGGTTGAATGTGTTGCGTACCTGTGTGCGTGCGTGCGCGTGCATGTGTTTTGAAAGTTCCCTCATCACCAACCAGTATATCTGCCGGACAGCTTGGATGTAACAATTATTTATCAGAACTTTTCGCAAAGTCCCCGGTAACAACTAGGAATCCACAAGAGCTGCTGATTACATGGGTATTTCTTTAGATGAGAAATTTCAGAACCGCGACCTTGTGTTTTAATACTTTAAAATTTACCTGAATAAGTAAGCTTTGCCACGATATAACAGAATTTCTGTTACAAGTGAGCCACAAAATCATACAAATAAGCTTACATATTAGTTTATGTTTGTCATTAATCGTTAAATTAGATGGATATAATGTATCTATTCGATAGCTATTTTGAGCCATTTCGGAAGCCTTTAACCCATAACCAGAAGGCAAAATTTTAGACTGGTCCAAATTGAAAGGAATTCCAGACGAAAATTTTAAGTTAATGAAACTTAAGATTTTTTTTCAAATTTCTGGGTAGAAAACATGGTGTAAAATGAAGAAATTATTTTATTTACACGATGTTTTCCCGGTTATTTTTCTTGAGGGGCGTCATTAAGCGTCATTGTGTGAGAATGAGTTAATGAATTGACGATGACGCCCACTGGCCTCCGACAAAGCAGCTCGACTGAAATACAAAGTGGTTTTATTTTGTAAACCAAAAGCAAATTGCCGGTAGTTAATCTAAACGTTGTAACTACAGGTTGAATCAGCCGTAATTACAATTGACGCTTAAGTCCTCCACATATGAAAATATTTTAAACATAATTGTTGCAAACCAACATTCCATTTCCGATAGAAATGAATGATCTGATTAGTCATTCGGTTTCTTTATTGACAGCGGCGATCTGCCAAATCGGTGAATGGTAGTCATTTCTTTTACCTCTTACAGGCTACAGATTATGGACCGTACGAGTGTGTTGGAATGAACCATAAGGGTAACGACTCACGGACAGTCTCTATAATTCCTCCTATAATAACAAAGAGTAAGTAATACATCAGACCGGAGACGGAGACTAAGCCGAGGTCGTATCATCGTTTTACGACCAAAATTTCGTAAATACAGTTTTTATACATCGTCAGGGACATTTGTCTAAAAGCAAATCTTTAGTTGGCGATGCAGTAAGCAGTATTTACGCCGTTAAAGTCGTCAAAGATGACGTTAAAACATGCTTAAAATAAATGTCAGAGTTTTAAATTTACTTCCGGTCTAAGTGAATGTGTGTTTGGTCAATCGTTTTAAAGTTTTGATTAGTGCGGCGTTCTGTCAAAGGCAAACAACTAACGTATTTCCCGGACGCCTTTTCGTAATTTAAGCCATTCCTACCTAAAAAATTTTATACAGGCCCAAATTGAAAGAATTTGCAGATGCCAATTTTAAGTTGATGAAATTTCAAAAATTCTTTGTCTTTCTAGATTGAAAACATTGTGGATAATGAAGAAATTGCTTGTAACAAGCAATTTCTTAATTTTCCCCACTATTTTCCAAAGCTAGCTTTCTTTCTTCAGGGAGTAAAAGGCGGGTTGTGTGGGAGTGGGTTAAAACAAAGTTGTTATTTTTAATGTTTACAGATAAACTTCCAGTTGCCCTTATAATTATTGGGGGTAGTTCTGCGGGTGTTGTTTTAACGGCTTTGATCGTTACCGGAAGTATGTATAGGAGATATAGGAGGAACCGGAAGTACGAACCTCTGGAATGGGAGAAGCCGGATGTAGCAAATTATGATGGTAGGAACACATATCCAACCAATCGGAACACACTCGCCATTCTCGTTAATTGTGGGAATAGACCTCATACGTATATAAGGCGGACATTATGTAACAAAACTATGCGTCAGCCCGATTAGCTCAGTTGGTAGAGCACTTGACTTCAAACCTCAAGATCACGGGTTCGAGCCCTGGGCTGACCATATCAACTAACAAACTAATTGTCTTTCGGATGAGACGTTAAACCGAGGCCCCGTGTGACGATGCTATCCATCGAGCATGTTAAAGAACCAGGCGGAGCTCTCAGCAGTTTCGTCCTGTATCCTTGCACTATCCCCCGTAACAACTAACCGTCTTCTGGGGGCGTCGCTCATATGGGCATGTGCTACGGTAGCGACGATAAATAAACGGAAATACACACACACACAAAACTGCGCATTTTGTTATCCGAAAACAGTGTAGGAAAACGAAGTACGAAATCTCGGAAACCCCGGGTGGTTCGGAAGTTTCAAAATTCTATGATTTACATCCGAGGATTGAACGATGAGTTCCGATTGGTTTGATTCGTAGAATTGAACGAGGAGTTCCGATTGTAGATTCGACGTTTTTCACAACAGAAGAAGCTAGAAATGATATCTGCATTTGTACATGTATTCGTTAATTCAGAATCTTCAAGTGTTCAAAAATTCTCTCAGTAAAATAGGCACCGTCGCTGCGGATAATTGACCAATCGCTGGCCCCGCCCACTTACTCCGTTGGCCCCGCCCATTGACTCCAGCTGGAAGTTCCGCTTCTATATTTAACTGCGATATTTTGCAGAATCTACGGCCAGTAATATGTAACAAATTAGTAGAACGTTGGGTTACGGATCGCTGGCGACGCCCATTGCCCTCCGATATGGCGTTTTAATAAGGTTTCAAAAGACAATATCATATAATATATCTTGCCAGTTACAACAAAAAAGACTAATCATTAGCAGGCGTTCTTTTTCTATCTGTAGTTATGGCATTTAACTCGCCATGCCAACAAAAACGGTCACCATTGAACTTCCAGTCTTAACGAACGATTTGATTGGTCAAAAGATTTTTACTGATAGCGGCGGTCAATTATCTATCTCAAAATAAACGCTTTGATTTCTGTTGTAATTCTGTAACCTGTAGCTATCAGCTGGTTATCATCATAATTATTATTTTCACTGTCAATTTTCAGTCCCAAAGCGAGAGATCAAGTTTGACGTATTTGTCTCTTATTCACATGAAGATTTACTCTGGGTGAAGGACAATTTATTTAAAGAATTAACAGACCGTAGTTACGAAGTTTGTCTGGATTTCAAAGACTTTGTACCAGGTAAGAAAGTGTTTCTTTCTTTTTTCAGGTCATAAGTGTTTCTTTCTTTTTTCAGTGTTTATTCTTTTTTCAGGTCATAAGTGTTTATTTCTATTTTCACATCAAAAACCTGCCTATGTTATAGAGTAGTAAATATATGATTGATCGATTCCTGCACAATCCCGCTTTTTTACTCTCCTCCAGGAAAAGGGTTTTTGAAAACATTGTGGAAAATGAAGAAATTGCTAGTAACAAGCAATTTCTTCTGTATCCACAATGTTTTCTACCCGGAAAGACAAAGAATTTTAAATTTCATCAATTTTTAAAATGTTGTCTGCAAGTTCTTAATATATAAACCAGTCTAGAATTTTGTAGAGTGAGAATGGGTTAACTATTGATCTTGAGGTCACTTATTCGAGCCCTGCCGTAACCGGATGTATTCACAGGCAACTCGGGATAAAATAGCTAACCCCAGTATGCTGTGAAATGGACACCATTTGTTTTACAGCTATAGTCTTTCTTTTGGGGACGTGAACCTAAGTGGGATGACAGCTGGGGGCTCGGAAAGGATGTAGTGGTAGTACCGGTGTGAGAAATACCAGGAATCCATGGTGTGTGCTCCAGCCGCCGCGACATGACTGAGATACTGCTGAAAGTGGCGTTAAGCCTCATTATAACAAAGAAATTTTGGAGGGACGTAACAACATACATGTCTTATTCAATTTATTTGTTGAAAAATTAAGGTTGTATTGTTAATGAATATCAAATCCGTGTCCATCAAAATTTAATACCAGATTTTCTGTTCATAGATAACTCTTTTAACCCATTCCCACACGACCCCGCTACATTACGCCCCCCCCCCCCCCCCCTCCCCTAAAAAACTTTGAAAACAATTATGGACTGTGAAGAAATTGATTGTTGCAAGCAGTTTCTTCATTGTCCAAAAAGCTTTCTATCCTAAAATATAAAGAATTTTAAGATTCCATCAACTTACAATGTTGTCTGCAACTTCTTTGAAATTGGACCAGTCTACAATTTTGTCGTCTCATAATGGGTTAATAATTCCGGTTTTGAAGAATACTCATTGAATATTTCCTGTTTATCCTCTAGGGATGGCTACGTCTGAAAACATTATAGATGCTATTTACTGTAGCAGAAAGACCATTGTTCTGATGTCACGACATTTTCTGAAGTCAACCTGGGGACAGTTCGAGCTGCAGCAAGCACATTATAAAGCAATATCACAGGTGAAAAACAGGAACATTTAAGAGATTAAGAGAATATTTTTTTGTTTTCATGGAGGTATGAACCGAAAAAACTAATCTCACCGTATGAATACGCGAAGCGGATTCATACATTGTGTGATTAGTTTTTTCGGTTCATACCTCCATGAAAACAAAAAAAAAACATTCTCTTCATTTCTTATAATTTAATAGCATCGAGCCAAAAAAATCAAAAGCCTTACAAATTTTGATACCTTTTTGTATGGAACTATTTTATGCGGAAGCATACAAAATGGATGCGTGCTCAAAATTGTGTTCATGGAGGTATGAATTAAATTTTTCGACCAATCAGAACGCTCGTTTTTGATAGACGAAACTAACAATTAAATTATTTATTTATCAAATATTCATCCTAAGGTCAAAAATATATTATTAAGGCAAATATTTGGACACTCTGATATGCAATGTTATCTGTAACCTTTGTACTTGGGATCGCCGTCATAGCGCAGCTGGTAGCGCATTAGACTCCCAATCTTCAATGATGGGGTGTTATGGGTTCGATCCCCGGTGGCGGCATATATCCTTTCCGACATTTGTCTCTCGTCAATGGGTGGATAATCGTAAACCTAAGTTGGATAGCAGCTGGAGGCTAGGAAAGTATGTAATTATAGTACTGTGCGAGATATACCAGGAATCCATTGTTAGGTGCTCCAGTCGCCGCGATATGACTGGAAAAATGTTAAAAGCGGCGTTAAACCCCATTCAAACAAACAAACAAATTGGTACAAGTTGGTATTGATCCATTGACGGATCTCGCTCAATCAAAAAATCGATCGACCAATCAAATTATACCCTTAAACCGGGAGTCGACATTTGGACAATGGTCGAAATTCATTTGAAGTATTTTTGTTGGTTTAGCGACCTAAACATCGTAACTACAGCTAATTATTTTTGTCACAGATTACCGACAATAACTTTTGCAAAATAACGCCGTTTGATGTCTGGGTCGAACTTCCTATCGGAGGTCAGTGGGCGTGGCCAACGATCGATCAATTTACATATTTAAACGATAGAACGATGCTGACATGTTTATTTGTCGACACAGCAATACTGACAATATCTGGGATATTTCCGCTTTACAAGAATTTTCTATGAGAAATCTAGACTTTCCTCTTGGGATTTATTCCTAGTTCTATTTTTTCTCATCCAGCCAGAGGATGCTCAAAACCTGTGTGCTTTTGGCATAGTTATGCTTTTCGTTTGATGAAATCCAAACTACTTTCAAACTAGCCTATATTATTCGGGTGATATATACATATATATATATTTTTTTTTTCGATTCAAAAATCATCAGTTATCAAACATATAGGCCTAATGAAGGTCATGGGTTCGAGTCTAACCGTCACCGGGGTGTGTTCGTTAGAAAGACACTTAATAGCTAGGCCCCAGTGTACCCAGCTGTAAAATTGGATAGCAGTTGGTTTAAGCCACTGCCTCTTATGTCAGGCACGTGATAAGATTTGGAACGTGAGTGTTCGAGAGTGACTCTATAAGCCAAGTTTCGTCGCAATCAAACTAAAACAAATTAGTATAAACTAGAAATATAATAATTTTTCAGAGAAAAGACGTCCTGATTCTTATTAAACTTGACGACTGTAAGGTTCCAACAAAGCTGATGGGTAAAACTTTTTTAGACTGGACAGATGACAAAGTTCTACCACATTTCTGGCCCAGATTGTTTGAGGCGCTCGGGGAACCAGGTGGCTATAGCCCGGATGATGGACTCCTAACTGCCGGTAACACTCGGGAATCAACCGATAATACCCCGGATGATGCACTCATGACAGATTTAACAGAAGAACCTGTTACAACGGAGGAAGATTTCCTCGATTTACCATTGATAACTGACATTGGATTAGTAGAAACACAAAATGAACAAGATAGAGACAGGACTCAAGATATTAACGAGAACAATTTGGTTAATACGCGGACATTTTTTGCCACAGAACGAAGCAGAGATGATTTTATCTTTGCTAAAACTCAGTCTGATTTTACTAGTGATCAAAATGTGTTAAGTACGGATCAAGTTATTGATTTAGTTGATGATGCTTTTGTTTGCGTTACTTGATGGTTTATCATTGAAACAAAGGTTTGCGATATTTTGATCATTTGCAGGACTTTTAACGGAACGCATATAATTAGGCTCAGTTTTTCCAGGTTGTTTGGTGGTAAAATGAATCTACAGTTTATATTTCAACATCAAAACAAAAAGGGGAGAGTCTGGGATTTAGAGCATTAAAAAAACATCAACATTTGGCGATGTCATGAGGTCTAAATCAATCTTGCACAAGCATCAAAAGATGGTTGACAACAATTAACATTTATGAATTAAATTAAATTTAAAAAAATTGTAAATCCAGTTTTCTTTCCGATATGTTATGTTATTCCTGGTTGAAATGTGGTTGTTGGAATATAAAATAAAGTGACATAGTTTTTCATCGAAATGATTCTTTATCGATTTGCTTCTGGATTATTTTTAAAACTAAATCAATTCTTTGGATATTAGTGAGATTAAATGGAAAATAATATATTTTATTGCTTTATTTAAGCCCAGTTGATCAATCGCGACTGTTAATCAAATTATAAGTCGACAAATGAAATAATTCGTATAGAATGGAAGTTCAGTTTGAACTCCAACATTGGACGCCATTTTGTGAGTGAATCAATTTCTTTGGTTTGCTACTTTAACGTCGTAACTACAGCTTATTAAAGCTGTAGTTACGACGGTTAGGTCGCCAACCAACATTCTTCTTAATTGCAACATGCTACTGGCCATGATATTTTGGAAAATAACGCCGTTAAAATTCGATACGGAACTGGCCTTTTATCGGAGTCCGAAAGGGCGGGGGGCTAAGGAATCAGTGGGGTCAGCAATTTGACAATTTTAAAAACTCCAAACACCCGTAGGCCTATTTCCATAAAGCTGTGAAAATAAAAGCCTAACAAGACCTATGATAAACTCTAGCTATTATCGTCTTCACAAAGTACATGTACTAATCAAGTTCTATTTCCATACCCGAATGAATATTAACAAGAAAATTTTGAGGCATGAATGATATTTTACTGTGAATTTGAAATTACAGAACTCGATAGACACAGCTCAGTCGACGGATCGCTGGCCACGCCCACTGACCTCCGATAAGTCAGTTCGACTGAGGTAATAGACGGACATTATTTTATGAAATATCTGGTCAGATGAAGAAATAAAACACAAATCATGCGATGGATAAGCTTGGATTAGCTGTATTTATGGCGTTTAAGTCGATAAACCAAAATATAATTTAAACATGAGTCGTGGTTCAAAGTTTACTTCCGGTCTAAATGAATGATTAGATAGGTCAGTCGATTTTTATTGACAGCGCCGGACAATACAACAATTTGAAATGTCTGAAATACAGATACCTGTACAGTGCATGATTTAGAATTTTTACAGTCGTCTAGGGAAGCTTCGAGACTCAGTGGTAGTCTGTAAAGCGTACAGTGAGATACTGGTTGGACTGTGTGGATTAACAAGATTTTTCAAGCTGTAGTGACGACGTTTGGGTCGCAAAATGATCACTTTCCTTTTTTGGTATGTGCCGTTACTTGCCACTAATATTTTGAAATAACGCCATCGTTTAAAAATCGAACTGGGATTTCCTGTCGGAGTGAGTTGACGGAGTCAACGGTATATTGAGTTGAACTAGCGATTGGTCAATTTATCAGTAAGGCTATATCAAGAGGTTTGTATTGTATTGATATGACGAAATTCTGTTCTTATTTAAATACAATTTTGATTAGTTACTGTTTGAAATTTGACGTTTGAAACGGGAAATATTATGCGACAAAACCCCCTATAACTGAATCAAAGTTCATACAGCTTAAATTAGGTATTTTTGTAATTACCTCCCTTTATAACATGAAGCATCCTTTCTCACAATTATTTCATTGTATTCAATTCATTTTATGATTAAATTCGAAAAAAGGCATTTTCCTTTTGTATATTATTGTAGATACTTCTATAAAAATACATTGTTAAAATAAAAGAACAACAAATGGAAAATATGTAAAAGATAAACCTATTTTGTTGTTCTTCGCTTAGGTTTAAATATTCTCCTAATTCACTCTGGTAACACGACGACAAGGCTATAGCAATTATTATACGCTCGGCTTCTATGGTGCTTGATAGAAGTTTAGTATATTTGAAGCTGCATATAAGGCAGTAAATAACTCACCTCAATAAATCAAATCAGGCACATAATATCTAAACGTACAGTAAATCATACGTTGAACGACCACGTAAAGGTAATCCAAATGTGGTCGCTTAATAAGAGAAAATTGTCGCTTAGTGTACTTTTTCTAACAAAATATATGGTATTAATTCGATGGCATAGATAAATTATTCTCGCTTAATGATAGATAGTTAAATACTTTATTATATAGATTTGATCTATATAGATCTTCATATTCAACATTTTACAAACAGTATCAATATGGTATTAGGACAGGTGGAATGATTTCTCGGATTGTTAGTGAGAAAAGGGTAAGACGTACAAAACAGCATTTTCACTACATGTTTAAGGTCTTAAAACTACGGATAATTCTTACTTTGAGTTTACCTTAACATTTTTGTCATAAAAGAGAACGATGTGATAAAAAACATACACATAATAGGCCTACTATGTTGTTGGGACTCATTAGAATACCAATTGAGACGATTCTTATGAGTTCAATCAAAATAGGATTAGGCGTGATTTTACTTTTTAGTCAAATGCCTTCACTTCTTAAGAAAAAAAAAGGTTTTATAAAAGAGAATTCGATTATGGACGTGGTCGCTTGATTGAAGTGGTCGCTCACGCAAGATCGAGGCTACACTGTGCATGCGTCTGACTACGATATGTGCATTTGGCGGAACGCGACTGTCCATCAAAAATCGATTGTCCAATGAAATTTTTATTTGTGTCGGAAGTGCCGCAATGTTAAACTCCAACATTGTGTCTGATAGATTAAGCCTTTACTGCTTTTAGCTCAGAGCAAAGCGTAAGCTTTGATAGCTTAAGTAAACAGACAAAATTTTGAGTGCAAACTGCCACTGTAGGCTTAACCATGAAATCCTTTAAAAGCCTACGCCATAAAATTGGTTCTTATGTATTTCGGGAATATTGCAAACTCTATTTATATTGTAGAGAACTCCTTCAAAAGCATGTTATTCAACCCCTTTCCACTCAATTCCGCTTTTAAGCATCTCAAGAAAAAAGCTTTGAAAAACAATGTTGACAATGAAGAAATTGCTTGTAACAAGCAATATCTTCATTGTCCACAATGTTTTCTATCCAACTCGGGAAAGCTTTTCTAAATTCATCCATTTTGAAATTGTCGTCTGCCATTTCTTTCAATTTGAAACGATCTTAAATTTTGTATTAACTCATGGCCGGATTACTTTAACCTCGTTTATTTATCATGATAACCTTTTGCAATGAAGATTACAGAACAAAACTATGATTTGGTAGCTAACAGCACTTAATGTAGACCCGATATGAAAGCCTGCGGTTTCCTAGGACCCGTATGTTTCTGGTCACTTTTCTCTTCCATCGGTCAATATTGCACTCTATAGTTCGATTTTTTTCAGTGGCTCCAGGCATCATGCTAGCGTTTTAAATAGAGATTTCATTGACTCCCTGATCGTGAAATTCTTAGGGTCAATACTGAAAAGTCATTTCTTGGTCAAAATGAACACCATTGGGAGACTTGTCTAAAGCCCAAAATAGGTTATATATCAGAGACACAGTCTCTGTGTATATGTCTACTAAGTTTTGAATTTTTTAGGTCAGAAAATCACGGATTACAAGTCAAACATGAGAGGTGAATGTCAATTTATTTTGCTCTTTAATGCATTTATGCTTTAGGATTTTACACTATTATTTGACAAGGCGATCCAATTTATCACCAACCCGATTTATGAATGAACGGGTCGGTCCAGAGCAGACCACATTTGTGGGTCTCTAAATTAGACAGGAGTGACCCCTTATTCATTCGATGACTTCGGTCACGACCCTCGAGATACTTAAAAGTAAACATGTGAATTCGAAGATCTGTCAAAATGGGTTTATTAAACATAGGGTTTGAAAAAATAGGAATTGCTGTGGCAGTTGGAGCATGTGGTGTTATAGGAATGTCGTACATGGAATGGAAAGCTACCAAACGTGAGTTTAAGACATAACTCTTTCGTCCCCATATCGTTCCGTACCCATTTTCGTAAAGGCTGATTACATAGGTGTCTGAGGGAATAATGAGCTATCCAGGCACCTGGTTGTGATTCTACCCAATCTCAACTATTAAACTTCATGACTGATTGAACAAACTAGGTCGCTTGCATGTACACTCTTATACTTTTGTGATAGTTCTACCCACATCATTCACTCCCACTAACTGGAAATAAGTCCAATACTCCAGGCATTTGACAAACCAATCTGGGTCTGTTTGCCCTAAAACACGTTTGCTCTAAATACTTCTCGCCATAATTCCCATTCACCCCGGGTCCGTTCGCCCTTATTCCTGTTCCCCTGGGTCTGTTTGCCCTATTTTTATTTATATTATAGATGCCCAGGAAAATATTCTGGTAAACATTTATAATATATATTTTCTTTTAAGAGATGTTTAGGTTTTGTAAGGTAGTTATTTCATCCCACTTCTACTCATTTCTAGACAAAAATTCAGACTGATCTAAAGTTGTCGTGAGTGAAAATTGATTTCAAGAACATGTTAAGGTTAAAGAGAACTATATTTGAAAAGGAGAAGATGTGTTTATCAAATTTGCTTTTTCAAATGAAGTTTTCTCGAGTTATGTTTTATTACCACAATTATTTGTTTAATAATAATTTGGATAATAATAGACTGTTTCTGACGAAGGATAGAATAATGATTGACATGATCAATTAGTTATCAAAATTTATTGCAATTTACAAGTTACCTTTAATCAAAACAATGAATGAATAAACAATACAGAACCACGTCCCAGACGTTCAAGATGTTTAAAGAAAGATCGTGGGGAAAAAAGTGGGAATTGAAGTATGAATGTTTATTAAATTAACTCATTACCAGACAAAAAAAGTTTGTATAGGTGTAAATTAAAAGCTGTTGCAGATGACAATTCTAAGTAATTAATCCCAAATTACCCTTTAATGCTTTAAAGCATTCTGAATAAAGAAGAAATTGCTTGCCACAAGTTGGAATTTATGTAATTTAGAACATGGAAACACAATAAAACTATTTACGACACAGTCATAGTTGAAAAAGAAAGTTTTTGAAAGCATTGTTGACATTATATAACAATAGAAAGCATTGTGAGTGAATGATGAATTGCCCACTGATTGCCAATTTAATTGTCCACTGGACCATACAACACAGAAACCTTCCTCAACAACTGTGTTGTTGAAATGTCCTTGTTACAATAAAGATCCCTTGTCTCATTTATCTGATGATTATATGCTGTCTAGTCTGAACCTCTAAATTACACTTAATACACAAACTAATATCCATGTTGTGTTGTATGCGTAAGCATTATATATGTGTGTATTTCCGTTTATTTATCGTCGCTACCATAGCTCATGCCCATATGAGCGACGCCCCCAGAAGACGGTTAGGTGTTACGGGGGATAGTGCAAGGATACAGGACGAAACTGCTGAGAGCCCAGCCTAGTTCTTTTACGTGCTCAATGGATAGCTCCGTCACATGGGGCCTCGGTGTAATGTCTCGTCCGAAAGACAATTAGTTGTGTTAGTTGATATGGTCAGCCCATTATTGATCTTGAGGTTTGAAGTCAAGTACTCTACCAACTGAGCTAATCGGGCTGACTGCATTATATGTATATTCATACTGGGTGTATATATAGCCATATTTTGGATTTTTGTAGCAAACTGCATTATGAAATTAGTTAATGTGATTATTTCAAGTTTGTCCATCAACTTAAATCCACTTCAAGTATTGACAAAATGTAAAACATAATTTTTAAAGGAATGCTGATTGAATAAACAAATCAAGCGCACCCAAAAGAAATCAAATTGCTTCTTTCAGAAGAATGGCTCTGCAGAGTGGGCGACCCAGGCGAAAAAGTCGCCTGGTTTTATAAAACTTCGCCTGATTTGCTGATCAAAGCGAAGTCGAAGTCGCCTAGAATTTTCGGGAAGTCGCCTGGATACGATAGGTGATAACCAAATCTGGCCCAGTGGCTATAAAAGTAGGGGACAGTGTGCAATTAAACAACTGCAGGTCGGAAGCCCTTTGATCGTAATACAAGCGTGTGTCGATAGTCGCGAGGCCAGCAGATTATCAGAAAGAGGGATATGTTCTGGCAGCTAATAGTCAACATGCTCGCTTAATTCACACCTACGCTGATTGGTTTCAGCAATGCTTTGTATACTATCGGCACCAGAAATCTTTATTTAAAATCCGTTCCCGTCTTAAGTTTTTATTATTTCTGTAAATTAAGTTAGCATCAGTCTACGAGATTCGTTGCTTACTTTCACATAATGAGAATAATGGCCGACATTTACGGACGCCGTGTCATTTACCAGAAGTCAAAATTTTGTTAAAAATTTGAAATCTATGTGAAGAATAATTCTGCCGAAAATCTTCGTCGAGTAAATTCATTTTTTCATTAGAATCCTTCAATTTGAATTATCGGCTTTAATTGTAACAAGTGAAGAAAATTATGGCAAACAATTTAAAGGCTGCTAGTGCTACGATCTTTTCCTGAGTTTCTTGTAATGATACATTCTTTTCAAAAACTAAATTTCACTTACTTGTGTTGGTAATAATTCCTTTAAATAACATGTAATCCTATAAAATTGAGCAAATTATCCTGTGTTAACTTTAAACCTCTGCATGTACAGAGTCTGGTTTTGTGTACTCAGCAGTAACCCTTACCCTTTACACACTATAACTGACTTAATCACAGAGGACCTTTTTTGACCAATTAATGACAATTTTTATCCATTTATATGTTATCAGGTCAAGTGGACAGACTTTAACTCATTACCACACAATCCCCCATTTTGACATCTTGAAATGTTTTTATGGGAAACTGTGGAAAACGGAGCAAATGATTGCAGCAAGCAATTTATCCTTTCCCCACAAGTTTCTACCCTCTTTGGCACCTTCTTTCTTATTCAAGCTCACTTTGAAATGTCTTATTTAGCTTCTTTCAATTTGTTCCAGTCTGAATTTTTTCTTTTGGTATTGGTTTGATTAAATACATGTTGTTACAATAAAATCTTTTCTCATTTTCTGCTTCAAATAGGAACACTACTCGTTTCATTCAGACAGTCTGTACACTATTTGCATTTTTTTTTTATTAGTTGACTTTTTTTATCATATGAATCTATTATGAAATATTAGAAATAATAAATTCAGAATCAAACTCTTGCATTCTCAAACCTAAAAGATGAAAAATACAAAAGTATTTGTTCACAGGAATAAGATCTTTATTGAGGACTGAAAGGATAGGTAGTATTTTCTATGTTTATTGCATAATACATAATATAAAATGCAACTACTTGGTTGTAAAGCTATTTTATTTTCTGATAGAAATGAGGAATACGTGCAAAAACTTAATTTTTAAAGCGATCCACTTCTCCTGAAAGTCTCACCACTTCTCCCCATTTTGAAAAACTTCTCCCAATTCTCAGACTAGTGAGAAGTGACTTCTCCCCAAATTCTGGGAGTCTGCAGAGCCCTGATTAGACCTTGTTTGACTTCGAACAACAAAATTAATAAATACCTGCTTAAACTGTAATTGGTCACTGATTGATATTGAAGTGTGTTCGATGTTATTAAATAATTCAAAATTCGGACGATTTGCCATTTCAATAACAACAGGAATATGCAATTTCGAACGTTTGAGCCATTTATCTGTATAACAAAGCATTTTTGAAAAAAAAAGTTTACATTAAAGTTAATTGACACAAATACACTAAAAATCATACTCATTTTAAAAGGGGGGGCGAACATAGAAAAATAGGGCGAACGGACCCACTTTTGGGGCGAAAGTATATTTAGGGCGAACAGACCCGATACCTTGACAAACTATTAAGTCTACTTATGCACACATTAACATACACCCAACATTGTGACTGTGATAGGAGCCAAATGTTGCACACAGGGACTTGACACAATTGATTTATTTCATATTATATACTTAAAAATAGACATTTATGTATATAATGTAACAGCTTTTGCCAATCCTTATTTGCCTTCTAAATTCCTATTTTTATGCCCCTGCATAGATAGATTGGGGGCATATTGTTTTACCGGTGTCCGTCTGTCTGTCTGTCCATCTGTCTATCTGCAACTTAACAGTTTCCTATAACTTCAACCCTGATTAAGTTACAATGCTAATATTTGGTTTGTAGATGGGTCTCAACAAGGCGTAACTGGGGAAGGTCATTTCATTAAGGTCAAAATTTTAACGCTTTTCCCTAAAACATTACTCAAAAACTTAACCTGCCAACTAAACATTTTGCTATAACTTCAACCCTGATTAAGTTACAATGCTGATATTTGGTATGTAGATAGGTCTCAACAAGGCGCAATTGGGGAAGGTCTTTTCATTAAGGTCAAGGTCAAAATTTTAACCTCTTTTCCCTAAAACGTTACCCAAAAACTTAACCTGCCAACTAAACATTTTCCTATAACTCCATCCGTAATTAAGTTACAATGCTAATATTTGGTATGTAGATAGGTTTTAACAAGGTGCAGCTGGGGAAGGTCATTTCATCAAGGTCAAAATGTTTACCCTTTTCCCTGAAACAAAGAAAAAAAAAAACAATAAAAATTACCCGTTTCTAAAGAATTCCTGTTTTGCGGGCATGGTGTTTCACAAACACATCTTTTTTCCATCTGTTCTTCTTCTATTTAGCTCACCTGAGCACAACATGCTCAAGGTGAGCTTTAGTGATCATCCTGTGTCCGTTATGTGTTGTGCGTCAGAAGTCATCAATAATTCTTTAAAAATCTTCTCCTCTGCAACCATTAGGCCAATTTCAACCAAACTTGGCAGGAATGTTCCTTGGGTGACCCTTTTCAAAATTGTTTATGGAATTTTGATTTGCCAAAAACTAAAGGCCTGGTAGGGTGGGGCTTATCATTCTTTAAAAATCTTCTCTTCCTTAACCATTGGCCGATTTGGACCAAATTTGGAAGAAATATCCTAAAGAGACCTTTTTCAAAACTCGTTTGTGAAATTTTTATATTTGAAAAAATGGGGTGTGGCAGGGCTGGGCTTAACAGACTTAAAAAAAAGCATGAAAATTTTCTTCTATTCAACCAGTTGCCCAATTCGGAACAAATTTGGCAGAAATGTTCCTTGGGCCATCCTTTTCAAAACTTGTTCATGAAATTTTGACATTGGCTGACATTTATTCAAAGCATTTTTGTTTTGTGTATAAATTGTTGAAACTTCAGCTCATTCATGCTGTAGTTAAGACATTTAGGTCGCTAACAAACTATTTTACTATTTTGTTCACTGTTGCTGGCCATAAATTTTGGAAAACAAGATTTTTTGATGTCTAGGTCCAACTTGTTGTCAGAGCCTAGTGGGCGGGGCCAGCATTCCTTCTATTCTTGTTGAGTTAATGATTAATGATTGCTTCTGCTTTTTCAGATGGATTCCTCAGCTCTGCACCTGTCAAGAGTTCTATGGATATTCTTCATGGCTACACACACGCAAAATCCATATTTGGAAATGATATCAAGCCTTCACTAGTTGACACATCACATCAGTTTTACAACAGAACAGAGGATGAAGCAAATGTAAATACAGCATTATTCCATCCTTTTAGCTGCAGCCATCGTGCAGTTGGTGGCATGTAAGACGTCTCCTCATCATGAGGTCCAGGGAGGGTTGATTCCAGGTCATAGCAAATATCCTTTCTGACAGTTGTTTCCCACAAATGGGTGGATATTAGTAAACCTAAGTGGTATGAATAACTGAAGGCTTGGAAAGGATGTAATGGTAGTACTGGTGTAAGAAATACCAGGAACCAATGGTTTGGTGCCTCAGCCGCCCTGATATGACTGAAATACTGTCAAAAGTGGTGTTAAACCCCATTCAGTCAATCAATCTGTTCTTTGACCTGATACACTTAGGAAACAAAGTTCCATTTAACCCACTACCAAAACGATAAAATGTTAGACTGGTGCAAATTTAAAGCGGTTCCAGATGACAAAACAGTTTGTTTAACTCATTCTCAAACAGTGACACTTTTTGACGTGCTTTAAGTAAAACAATTGGGAAAACATTGTGGAAAATGAGGAATATGCCTGTAACAAGCAATTACTTCATTTTCCATAATGTTTATCCCCAGAAAGATGAAAGAATCTAAACATTTCATAAACCTTAAATTGTTGTTTGCAACTTCTTTCAATTTGGACCAGCTTAAATTTTTCCCATCTCGTAATAGGTTAAATATGAAAATAAGGTTCCTATGGAGTAGAAAGTATTGTTAGAAAAGAAGAAATGTCATCACAATGTTTTCCAAAGCTGCATTTCATGGGTGCGTAAAAATGCAGGATTGTGTGGTAAAGGGTTAAACATTTCCACCCATTTAGGCTTATTTCTTCCCCCCCCTGGCAAAAAAATGTTCTGGAAAATATTGTAAAAAATTAAGAAAAATTAAGATATTGCTTGTAGTGAGCAATTTTAATCCATGTAAATTTTAATTATACTGAACTTTGTTTGAGTAGAAATGCTTACTCTGAAGAATTCTGTTAAATTTTTAATCTGCATTGGTGATTGTATATGGACTACTAAGTTTTTTTTTTATTAACCCATAACCACACAATACAGCTTTTTGACACCCTTAAGAAGCATGGGTATGAGTATGGAAAGCAGGCAATTTCTCCTTTTTTCACAAGGTTTTCTACCTTTTTTGGCACATATTTTCCAAAATAAGCTCCCTTTGAAACATACATGTAGTCTGCATTTTCTATTAATTTCAACCAAAATTTTATTGTCTAGTAATAGGTTAATGAATTGCTTTGTTATTGATAGAGGCCTTCAAAAATAGTCACTTGTTGAGATGCTAGTTCTAACTTGTAAATGACATTTTAAGTTTTTACTCTTGTGCATTCTAATTTGTCTGATGGTAAATATTACTTTGATCATAAATTTATTTTTCCATTCTATTCACAGCTGCCTATAAGGTTTACAGGAGATAAGAAGTCAGGGATTCTGTACTCTTTCCTTTCAAAAGAAAAAAGTGTAGATAAAGTGGAAATGTAAGTTGTATAAACCAAAATTTTTAGATACAGTAAATCAAATCAATCATTTCAACTGGAAATGAACTTTAGACTTGGTCATTTATTTTAAAGCAATGTTGTTGTTTAGGTCGCTTACTAACTTGCCTTTACAGACTGTGGACCTTACATCCTTGTGATTTTATTATTGAGAAAACATTGTGGAAAAAGAAGCAATTTCTTCTTTTCCGTAATATTTTCTACCACATAGGATGCTTCTTTTTCTAATCACTCGCGCTTTTCATTGTTGTCTGAAACCTCTTTCAATTTGGACCAGTCTAAATTTTCCTAAATGGCAAAGGGTTGAATTTGATATTCTTGACCACATATTTTACAAAAGGATTTTGTTTACACTCTCGGTAAAACTATGGGAGGTTAGTAATCTGTTAGTTAACCAAGTACAAAACAACAAAATTTTAGATTGGTCCAGATTGAAAGAAGTTTATGAAATTTTAGATTAGTTTTAATGCATTGAAAGCAGTGTGGTAGAAAACAATGTGGAAATGAAGAAATTGCTTGTAACTTCATGGTCCACATTGTTTTCTCAAACTCTTTTTTTAGGGCAGTAAAAAAGTGGGATTGAGTGGGAATAGGTTTCTGCTGTCTATTTAAGAATAGGTATGAAATTCTAACTGTTTCCATTGAATTCAATTTTACAGATGGCATGTGCAAAGACTTGATGTAGAAATTGCGGATACGAGTAAACGGTGGACATTTTTTATGGATCCTAATTCAAAGTTAGAACGTTATAGTGATATACCGTCGGATATAAAATCCTGAAAGTGATAAATATGGCTTGCAGATTAATTAGAAATATGAAATTGTGCATGGGAGTGTAATCAATGAAACTCGTTGACAAAACACTGTTGAAATGAACTAGGGTAAAAACTATGCAATTACGTTTATAATATTGTATGACCAATCATTGTCCGTCACCCCCCAAAAGTCTGTTCGTCTACAATGTCTCCAAAAAAGGGTCAACATTTTTTCAAGAGTGTTACTCCCATGCGGTATTATACCTTAGAAAACATTGTGGGAAAAGAAGAAATTGCTTATTACAAGCAATTTCTTCTTTTCGGACAATATTTCCTATCAAATAAGATAGATACTCTTTGGACACACTTCATAATGTTATTTGGTACCCTTTTGAATTTGGACAAATCCAAAGTTTTGAAAAAAAAAAATTAAAAAAACAGTAAAGGGTTAATCTGCCAGTCTCCTAATCCATTGATAAATCGTAGACTTGGTTATTTCGAAATACTGTTAAAAGCGGCGTTAAACCCCATTCAATCAATCAATCTTGGTTATTTCCCCTATATCTGTCGATACCAGAGACATACTTGTAAGTTTTCCATTTATGATTGGAAGTTATTGAGTTTCTATGAGGCTCGGTGGTGTGTATTTCCGCCTATTCATTGTCACCACCGTAGCACATGCCCATATGAGGGGCGCTTCCAGAAGGCGGTTAGTTGTTACGGAGGATAACGGAAGGATACAGCAAAAACCTTCTGATATCCCTGCCTGGTTCTTTAACGTGTTCGGTGGATCTTATCGTGCTGACTCGGTGGTGAATTCATAATCTGAAGGAAGTCTAAGGTTGCTGGTTTAAATCCCCGCCGCGCCGCAAGTCACGTGGGTATGTAATTTGGCGAGACGTTTCAGATCCCTAGTGTAGTACTGGTGATACCAAGGAAGTAGATGAATACGCGAGCTTCATTTCGATATGACTGCAAGTCCTAATTGAAAACAATTAGGAAAATATTTGGAAAACATTGTGAAAATGAAGAAATTGCTTGAACCAAGCAATTTCTTCTTTTTCCACAATGATGTCTAGTCTAAAAGTTGAGAAAATCTAAAATGTCATAAACCTTTAATTGCTGTCTGCTACTCCCTCCATTTTTAACCAGTCTAAAATGTTGCCGTTTTGTATTGAGTTAAACCTCATTCAAGCAAACAAAATATGTAATAGCAATACCATTCATGAAGCTGAATTATTATAATGGTAAAAATGGTAAGGAAATAGACCTTCCATTTTATTTGAGAGTCTGATTTCTACAGAACGTGATAGACCAGTACTACTATCGACTTTAACAAAGCCTGTTAAAGTCGACAGTGGTATCAGTCTATAGAACGTGAAAGACTAGGGCACTTAAGGTATTCGAAAACTGTCGTCTGCAACTGTCTCGATCTGATCTAGACTAGTTCCATCGTTTGCTTTGACCATGCTGCTTTAACCCATTCTCTCACGATGGCGCTTTTTTACGCTCCTTAAGAAAAACAGTTGGGAAAACATTGTGGGAAAGGAGATATTACTCGCATTGGTTTCTAACCAAAAAGAAAAAAGATTTTTAAAATTTCACCAACTAAAAATTATTGTCTGCAACTTCTTTCATTTTGCACCATTGTCTAGTAATGGGTTAAAGAGAATACTGCTTGCTAGTGGTTGTGAACACAGCCCTAAAGTGGGTGTTTCTTTGGAAACCCTTCTCTAAAGTTTTGAAAACTTTAATTCTACCAAAAACTGATTGTCATGGCAACAGGAATGTTGAAAATTAAGATTATGACGGTATTATTTTGCAAAAATTTAGTTTGTTATTGCTTGTTTGTAAATTATTGGAATGTAAGTATGTCTTTCTAAATTATACTTTATTAATACATATTTGTAAATTAGAATTTGAAAATTTATTCTTTTAAATTTGTAATTAGTTAAAACACTAATTTCATAGATGGCTGTATAAAAAGAGTACTTTAGGCCAAAATCCTTGCTTTGGCTACTTTAGAACAAAATCCGTGCTTTAGCAGGGGTCAACGCTATCTTTGCTTCAATGGGATCCCACAGGAATCCCTACCTATTACCTCAGGGTTTTCTCCAGATAAGCAGGGATTCCTCCTTGATATACGTTAACTCATTCACACGCTATCCTGCCATTCGAAGCCCAACTTGAAAAAAAAAGCTTCGGAAAACATTGTGGAAAATGAAGTTGCTTCTTTTCGACGTGCGTCGTCTGTCGTGTGTCAACGATTTCTTTAAATGACATCTTCTGCCAAACCACCAATTTCAACCAAATTTTGCAATAATAATTGAAATCCGTTTAATTGCAATGGCATGGCAACAATAGTGAAATTTAAAAAAATCGTTCTGCTCCTGGGCCAGAAGGCGTAGAACCTTGATATTTTGCATGAAGCATCAATACACCGACCCCTGTCAAAATTGCTCAAGTCATTACCTCAGGGCTCTCAGGGACATAGCCCCAGGTTGGTTGAGCCTATATAGAAATGAAGAAGGATTATCAAAAAGACAACTCTTCCCAAACTACTGGGCCAATTTTACTTTTGTCCCTCTTAAAAATCAGTAATCCGTTGAAAGAATTGGTTGCCATGGCAACTTCAGTTTAAATTAAAAAAAGTATCCAGACCAAGTTGGTATAGAGCATTGAAGAATTAGAATCTTATTTAGGCCACATTTGTCTCCCACCAAGGTATTGATAATCGTAAACCAAAATGGGATTAGTAGCTGAAGGCTATGAAAGGATATGGCAGTTCTGGTGTGAGAAATACCAGCAATCCATGGATAGGTACTCCAGCTGCCGCGATATGACTGAAATACTGTTGAAATTTGCTTTAAACCCCATCCAATCCAACAATGAAACAATGAATCAGATGAGCGCTAGGGCCAATGGCCCTCTTGTTTTAATTTCACATACTTCGGACCAAAATTTAAATTTATGAATCGCTGCTATCAACGAAAAATCGATTGGCCAAATCATGTCTTTAGAATGAAGTGAACTATAAACTCCTAAATTTTGTTTTAATTTTTATTTCTTCGGCGACTTGAACGGCGTAACTACAGCTTATCAAAGTTGTATTTACGACGTTCATGTCTCCAACCAACCTTTGAATTTATGACCTCGACCATATAATTTACAAAATAATGTTTATTACTGACGTGTTTGAGGTTAGTGGGCGTGGCTAGCGATCCGTCAATTTCGGTCCTCCATTAACTGCAATTTATCCATTTCCACACCCCCAATTATACGGTATTATAGTGATGGAACTTTTGTGTCCGAAAGTCTATAATTCCGGGGGCAAAGATTCACAATTTATTGTCTCTTTATTTCACCACAGCAAACCATGTATATAAAATGGTATCAAATAGAATCATCTGCATACATCAATAAATAACTATTTCGAACTTTTCTATTAATTTACATCGTTAAACAAACTTTACGAGGCTTAGACTACTCAATTTTGAGTCGTATTCAAACAACGCTCGTTCTTCACATACTGAAAAAAGTCCGAATTTAATTGTTTGTTCGTTCTTTTTAGAATTTATCTCATACGCACATGATTTCTATATCGGTTTCACAAGTACGTGTAATCAACCAAATACATAAGCAAACCACATTCGACTTGACCTATCCCCACACACTCCCGCTTTTGACGCTCCTCAAGAAAAAAAAAACTTTGGAAAACACCGTGGAGAATGAAGAAATTGCTTGTTCATTCTCCACAATGTTTTCTACCCCAAAAGACAAAGAATTTTTAAAATTGTAGAACTATAAATTGTCGCCTGCAACTTCTTTGAATTTGGACCAGTCTGTTATGCGGTAATGGGTTAATAAAACAACATAAACCAGCAGAGCAAAGTGCTTGCAAGAAACATTAAGAAGAATAGATGAAACAGACAATCATCCACGAAATCCGTTGCTTCCTGTTTCGAAATCGGCTGTTCCATCACTGGCTCCACCTCCCTCTTGTATCCATACGCTTCCTGGAACTTCTTATCAATACCAAAGTTACCCGTGATAATATCAATGCTCGCTTTCCTGATATCTCGGTAGACATTCTGTCGGTGGCTCCGCCTTTTTCTCGACCACTTCACCAATGAGGTCAACACTTTAGGCATGTCCTTCTGGTCGTGTTTGTTAATAATCTTCACCATTCCGACAGACAGTGTGGTGATAATCATGCTTGTGATTAGCTGGATTATGATATAGATCTGCAGATAGGACGTGGTCTTAGAGATCCTCGGCATGGATCCGCTGATTGTGTTCAGGAGTACAACAAACGTGAGGAACATTGCCATGCAGTATCCGGCTTTCTCTCCACTGGAGGCTGGGAGCTTGAACGATACCAGATTCATTATTGATAACGTTAGAACTGGTGTTATAATCGTCAGTACATAGAACAGCGACCGCCTTTTGAGTTTCAGCGTGATCACGTGGTGTTTGATGTCTTCAAATCCCGTCACAATTCTATCCGTTAGAAACTCAGATAGTCCGTCAATTCCCATTCATTGTTCTCATTATAGTGTTTGATGGAGATGATTTCTCCGAAGACAGCCGAGCTTGCCATGTTCTGTTTTTGCAGTGGCAGATAGAAAGGACCAAAACGAATCTTGCATTCCTGCTCGTCAAAGGGATACTTTGTAATATCGACAGCGCAAATAGTTCCGAGGGCGGTGAAATGAATAGCCCAGTTCATTGTACCGTTCGGGTGTATTAGAACATTCATAGACTCTTTCCGTAGACGCTCGTTCCAATCATCGACAACGTTAAATATGCCTACATCCGGGACCCAAACTTTAGACGGCGGTAAAAAGGAAATATCAATTCCGCCATATTCCGACTCATTCCAAGCAGTTGTTTCGTGATGCCACATAAAATGTAGTACCATATCGTGGATGAGAATCTGTCGGATTTCGTCAAATTGCTGAATCCCAACTAAGTAAACTGCGAATGCAACATCGACGGCTTCAGATTGGTTAATCTTCGGTCTTAGCCATCGTTCGTTATTGCTGATTAGATGTTTATTCAAACGCACGGCATCGTCAATCGTCGCACCTCTACCGAATACTGGTACTACTCCACAAACAAAAAAGATGATCTTCAAAAGAACTACTTTCCCCATCATGATTCAGTATTTTCAAGAACTTCAACAATCAGCTTCCCGGCTTGAACTGAATTATTTTGTCAGTTACTAGGGTTCATAAATTGCCCAGGGAATAGTGATGCTTGGTCGATAGAATGGATTAATGACATGACGGGCACACAAAAATGGGCCATTCAGAAACTTGGTTGACATTTAGGGCATATAGAATTACAGGCACTTGTGGTTCTAGACCGAAACCATTTTCGCTCATCATTTTCAATGTAAATTGGAGCCTGTGCGAGACATTTCCTGCCATACCACGTGCTCCAAGTCAAGCCTCAGGTCAGCCTGTGCATCCACACTGTCTGATCAGAGTCTTTACTATTCGCTAAATATGAAGACACTGACCCAAAGCTTCTTTAGACGACCAGCGAATATTCTAAATGCCATGAGTGGCTGTCCAGGCTGCTTACTGTCTGCACTTAACGCACATTTGAAATGGTTAGAAATGTCATACAAATCCCCAATAGGTCTTTGATCACAGTTTTCTACTCGTCCGCTCGTCCTATACAATATTTTCATTCTTTGTCTACATATTTAGTGTGAGTGGAATTTGAGATATTAAATGTCATTATTAGACACCCCAAAGGATAAAAAGTTTATGGCCAATAAAAAATTGCTTGTTACTAGTACTTAAATCATTATCCACAATGTTTTCAACTGGAAAAGACAAAAAAGATTTAGAATTTCATTAATTTGGGCCACTCTGTAATTTTCTCGTGTGGTAGTTGGCGAAAGCTATATATTCTCATTGTGTAGGACAATTGAAAAAATTTAGAAATTTTCAAGTTGCTCGAGTCGGTGAGGGTTTAACGCAAAACGTTTGCAAGTGCCTATGAATAGTGTTGCATGTACATGTATATGGAACTTAACAATAGTAAAATGCCACTGACCCTTCGATAAGTTACATAGAACTGCTGGTCCCACTGAATGGGAAAAAAAAAATTAAGGGTAAAATGAGATGTAGAGGGGTAGCGCAAAAATGTCTTAAAAGACTACAGAGAAATGCACTTACGATATGATTGCGCTAATCTATCGATATTTTAAAGAATTTACGCGCTTTCATATGGCACAGACGACTAATCTTAGACTGATATTGCAGAGAGTATGTACATTTTTGAAAATAAATGTCTTATTAAGTAGAAAATCTAGTGACAAAAAGAGAATTTTTTGTATCAATTATTTTCGTTGTTAATCTTCTTCGTCGCTTCAGGTTGCTTAATTGTGTGGTAATGGGTTAATGAAATAATTGGACAAGTAAAAATAAGAACCCGAGCAATAGCAGTCTTGGATCAAGTGTGTTCTGTTAAACACGTTCAAATGACTAGAACAGTCCCATTTCCAACAGAACCGTTTCGCTAATAAATGCTTATTAATGTCATTGATAGACTGAAGAATCACCGACATTGTTGTATCGTCCTTGTGGAATTCTTTAACTATTCCGTAAGGCGTTACCAATGTAGTAACCTGACGTCTGCCCTAGAAAATTCCCATATGGTTACCGTATAACTACATATTTTTGTGGCCAGGTCAGGGGACTCAAAGACTACTGACATAAGGGTACATGTACTTTGCTGAAGGTTTGGGAGTCCATATTATAAACTATGAAAGATTTTTACCTCCCCCCCCCCCACCCCACCCCCTTTTTTTATAAATACTGAACCTACAGAATGTACCTTTAAAATTAAACGGGATAGATTTGATGAGTTAAAGTAAACCGAGCCTCAGAAAAGAACTGAGAGTCCTGGCTGCCTGTTTGTGTGTCTCAGATACGTAAAACACTACTCCGTAAAAAATGGATGTATTATTTGAATTTCAAAAATAATTAGTCCCTAATTACCTGCAAAATTTAGAAAATAGAATATTGCCGTGCCATTAATATTCTTCGCGAGCAATTGTTGACATCCACAACTAAGTATCCGCTATAATAGAACGTCGCCTAACCATTTATTACCTGCTCTATCAAAAAGAGGCGCCCATAGAGTCAGCTAACTGTACGTTGCCTAACCGTTTATTATCTGCGCAATCAACAAGAAGCCACAACAACGTATCAGCGAAAAGTACGTTGCCTTACCGTTTATTATCTGCGCTAGCAAAAAGTGGCACCCACAACCTATCGGCGAAAAGTACGTTGCCTTACCGGTTATTATCTGCGCTAGCAGATAGTGGCACCCACAACCTATCGGCGAAAAGTACGTTGCCTTGTCGTTTATAATCTGCGCTAGCAAATAGAGGCACCCACAACCTATCGGCGAAAAGGACGTTGCCTTGTCGTTTATAATCTGCGCTAGCAAATAGTGGCACCCAAAACGTATCGACAATTTTTAAGGACGTTGCCTTGTCGTTTATAATCTGCGCTAGCAAACAGAGGCTCCCACAATGTATCGGCTAAAAGTACGTTGCCGTATCAAATAATCTGCGCTAGCAAATAGAGGCTCCCAAAACGTATCGGCGAAAAGTACGTTATCTAATCGTTTATAATCTGCGCTAGCAGATAGTGGCTACCACAACGTATCAGCGAACTGTACGTTGCATTATTTTTTTTTATATGCGCTAGCAAATAGTGGCGCCCATAACGTATCCACGAACTGTACTTTGCTTATCGTTTTTTATCTGCGCTAGCAAATGGTGGTGCCCATAACGTATCCATAACGTGTCTGTGTATTGAACTTAGTCGCACCGTGATTTATCTTGTTGCCCCTTTGATTTATCTGGGAATAGACATCCACCAGTTTCCACACACTCCCGTTTTTTTTTTTTTTTTTTTTTTTTTTTTGTGGGGGGTCTTAAGCTTTTGAAAACATTGCTGAAAAGGGGAAAATTGCTTGTAACAAGCCTTTTCCTTTTCTTACAACAAGTACTACCCTACAGGCTTTTGAACCTTTTTTTTCAATTTGCATATATTTTGAATCGTTATCTTCAACTTAGTGCATTTCGAACCAACCTATGGTTGGTGGTCTGTTGATGCGATTAAGCTCAAGGCTGAGACAATCACTGGTGAGCGATTCCCGCTTTTGAAATATGGTGTACCATTTGGGTCAAAAGTCCCCTTTAAGTCGCATTAGCGCAAAGAACGCGAACACGCATAAATGATATAGGTAAACCCGTTTAATGTAAGCGAGCGCGCTTATATTTTGAAAGAGCACGCGTCATTTAGCGCAAGCACTTTCAAAATATTAGCTTGATACGCGTAAAAAGTAAACACCTTCATATTGTGCGCGCACTTGTAATTTAGGCGTACGCGCACGTTACCCTTGAACGTTTAGTAATTATGTGCACACGCTTAAATTTTGTGACTGCACCTGAATTATTTACGCGCGCACGCGGTTTTTTAGCGTGTACTTTTGACCCATTTAGTATGCCATATTGAAATCCACTTTTCATACAAAACAGGGGTTATCATTCTGGACGCCATGCAGCTTCCAACGTGCCTGTGATGCGAGACTTATCCATGAGAGAGCGAGCAAATTTGTAAACTTTGACTAGATGATAGCAGGTTAAGCAGTATGCGCATTGAGGTCTAAATAAGAGTGAGTAAGCATAGATATCTAGATAAGAGAGGTTACACAGTGCACGCATAGAGGTCAAGATCAGAAGGGTTTGCGCATTATGCGCACAGAGGCATGCAATTGGCACAGAGAGGTGTAATAAGAAGAAGTTACGCATTTAGCCACGGAAAGATCAAAATGTGACTGAGGGGGTAATGCAGTGCGCGCATAGCTCTAGGTCTTAGTAAGGGGAGATACACATTACGCGCGTTATGGTATAGATAAAAGGGGTAACGCAGTACGAGCATAGAAGTAAAGATAAGGGGAGGGTCACACAGTACGGGCATAAAGGTTCAGATAAAAGACGCGCATAGAAGGGTTATCCAGCACGGGCATAAGGGTGTTTGCTCAGTAGAAGCATAAAGTTCTAAATAACAGAGGGTTACACGGTACGCACATAGAGGTTTAGATAAGAGATGGGTTGTGCAGTATGCGCATTGCTGCATAAATAAGAGGGGGTTACACAGTACGCGCATAGAGGACTAGATAAGAGAGGGTTGCGCAGTATCGAGCATAGAGACATAAATAAGAGGTGGTTACGCGGTACGCGCATATAGGTTTAGATAATGAGAGGGTTTGCGCAGTATGCGCATAGAGGCATTATTAAGAGGGGTTACGCAGTACGAGCATAGAGGTCTAGTTAAGGTTGGGAGTTGCAATACGAGCATAGGAATTAAATAAGAGAGTTAACGCAGTACAGGTTTGGATAATATAGGGTTATGCAGTACGCAGATTGAGGTCTGAATAAGAGATGCTACGCATAACGAGCAAAAAGGATTGAATGAGAGAGGATTATGCGGTACGCGGCTTGGTATCTAGATATGAGGCGGTTGCGCAGTACAAGCATAGAGGTCTAAAAAAGAGGGGGTTTAGCGGCACGCGCACGGAGGTTTAGATAAGAGGGGATTAAGCAGTACGCCAATAGAGGTCTAGATCAGAGAGGGGTACGCAGTGCGAGCATGTAGGTTTAGATAAGAGGGGGTTTAGCGGTACGCGAATTGAGTTCTAGATAAGAGGGGGTTACACAGTACTCGCACTGGGGTCTATATTAGAGGGGGTTAAGCAGTATGAAGCGTCAAAACGAGATTATGATGAGTAACCTAAAATGGGGATTTGGGTCAGTATTCACTCATCTAAAATGCATACATTACACCATCTGCTACAGGTCTGTAGGAATCATTATAATATCGGGGTGGCTTATAGGAACAATTCAAGATTTGGATGGGTTACTTTGAAAACTTCAACATTGGGGATGTGGGCTAATTCATGAATTGGGAGGTTTTCTACATTTGTAAATGGGCCCATGGAAATCTGGGCAAAACAAAATGTTTTTTTTTTTTTATTTTTGTCTGAATTATGTAGGGATAAAGCAGAGTCCCCCGTTTCTGCGGCGTTATGTTATCATTGTTGGAGCGATAGAGTGCACTTGCAAGTATGATAATTTACAGGGTTTCTTTTCGAAAAACATCCCGTTTAGCACACAGTTCTCGGTTCTATTATCAAACATCCGTAAATAATCCCCTCCACCTCAACGGCTTATGCTGCGCACAGACTGATCGAAATGTCAAAACCTTAGGCTAGCTCTAAAAAGATACGTGTAGTTCTTTTTGGGGGGAGGAGGGGACCAATAGACGGATCCAAGCTGCTAATCAAATAATGGGCTGACCAATCATATCATTCAGATAGACCTGAGGAGTGAACTTTGAGTGCCAACCGATCTATGTCAAGTTCAGAATCTTTGTTGGCTTCACGACTTAAACGTTATAACTACATCTTAGTTGTAATTACGGCGTTTAGTTCGCCTACCCGCGACCCATATATATGTTACATGTAACCTTAGTCGACTGCTATATTGGAGGTCGGTGGGCGTGGCCATTGATCCGTTAACTGCTTTGATCGACTGTCGATTTTGCATGAATGATTATTGTCGTCGTTTGGGCAACAAAATCCCCGTAACTATAGATTATTCAAGCTGTAGTTACGAGGGGTTTGGTCGCCCATCGCCGATATAAGACCTTACCCCATTTTGTCGTGATAATAACAACAAGGGATCTTAAAACAAGTAGATATAGTTGTAATTGATATGTTATTTTCATGCAGCAATTTTCCGTCTTTGACATATTAATTACTATTGCGGCGAGATTTACGTTCGGTTCAAGTATTGGTAACAGCCAATTAAAACGTATCGTGACGTCAGATCTCTCAGGGGTCAAAGTTCGTGACAGTGTGCGATAGGTTTGTAAACAGTGAACATGGAGTTAATTAATCAACCGGAATGTAACCCCGATTAAAATGGATGGAAAAGTGAAACTTTTGTTGTAAAATAGTTTGAATTGTTAGGAATAGATACAAACAATGGAAGTCATGGAGTATCCGCTTATGACAAAACGAAAGAAAACGAAAAATAAGGTAAGATTTTATCTCGTCTGCAATGGGGCGGATTTCGTCTGTAGTGTTGACAGATTTACACCTAATGACAAAATAGATGCAAAATTACTCCCACTATCTTCCGTTAATTTGCGTAGCATAAGAAATAGATGGAATCAGGTCCGAAGAAAGCTTTTTATTCGTGGTGGAGGTATACTGGAAACGCTTTTACTGACTGTCTTTCACCCGTCCGTCCGACTGTCTTGCCGCAATTTTGTCAAGAGCTTTTCTCATACAGTCATAGGGTAATGGGTTAAAATTTTGATATGTTATGATAAATCATCGTCAAGAGTATTATCTCAAAGTATTGTAGGCACTGCTCTACAATCGTTTTCTACACAGACAGAGAAAGATGTTTGCAATTTCTTTCAATTTTGACCTGTCTAAAATTTCACTGTGTGGAAATTGGTTAATTGTTTGAATGGGGATTAACACCACTTTGAACAATCTATCAGTTGCATCGTGGCCAAGTTCACTTATTCATGTGCTTTTCTGATATCATCAATACTAGACTGTGGCTCAGAAATGTCTGTTTCCAAGGACACACCCTCATGACTATAGGGGTGTGTTGGGGATTTGAACAAACAACTCTGGACTTCTCTCAGATTGTGAGTTCATGGCCCTAACCAAGGAGACAGGACCCAAACGCAACCCAATCTCCTTGGTACCTTTTGGAATCATCTTGAGGAGACAATTCCAGTGAGTACCTACATCATAGGATTTGTTTAACCCTTTACCTTTTTGCAAAATTTTAAATCTCTCTTAATTGATAGAGGACAGTTTCAAGTTGTTTTTATTGGAAAAATGATCAACTACTAGGGTAGAAAATATTGTTGGAAAAGAAGAAATTGCTTGTTAGAAGCAATTTCTGTTTTTCCCACTATGCTTTCTTAAGAACAAAATCACAGGTGTGGAAAAAAAACCAGAAATTATATGAGAAAAGGTTAAGTTTTTTGAAATAAATGAATCTAACATTCAAGTTATAATACCCTTTGTCTGTATTTCAGATGAATTGTAGATCATTTTTTGCAAGGTACTAAATGTTGCATTTATTTTTCTCATCAGTATAAATATGAATTGATTCATGTGTACCTTAGAGAAGAGTTGTTAATTGAAAAAGATTTAATTATGTCAGTTTGTTATCCAATATAGATCTATAATATTAATGTGTTCTATTTAATGCTCAAAAAGGTGATAGAATACTAGAAATCAATTACTTTAGTCAAAACTTCGGATAGAGTGTGGGATTTGTTTTTCAGAAGATTAAATGTCACCATTTGTTAACCCCATACCCTTGTTGTAGGTACAGTTCAATCCTCTTAAATGAATCTTGGACAAAGCAATTCAATTTGTTTTTCTTGAGGGACGCCTAAAAGTGTCACAGTATGGGAATGGGTTGAATGAGGTTTAAATCAATTTAGCTCATTACCATATCACCGTCCAAATCCAAAGGGTACAAATTAAAGTTAATGAAATCTTAAAATCTTTGTTGTATGGGGAAGAAAATATTGTGGATAATTCATTTTCCAAAGCTATTTTCTTCTGCAAAACAACCTTAGTTTAACCCTTTCACACACAATGACACCTTTGGATGCCCCTCAAGATAAGTAATTTGGAAAATATTGTGTAAAATGAAGAAATTGCCACTTGTGGTCATGATGAGCACATGTGATTTGGCTGTGTCCGGGTCCCGGGTCTGTTATCAACTTTTACCTTTTGTGCACTCTAGAGGTCACATTTTTTGCACAAATGCCTTGGAAATTAGCCAGAATGTTTGTCTATAGTTTGAAAATGAGTCATGTGGGGTCAAAAACTAAGTCACCAGGTCAGATCATAAAATAAATTTGTGCATTATAGAGGTCTCATTTTCAATCAAAATGACTTGATATTTGGTCAAAATGTTTGTCTACATAAGATCTAGGATGAGTTTGAAAATGGGTCAAGTGGGATCAAAAACTAGGTCACTAGGTTAATCTTAGAAAAAACATGTATGCTTTGTAGAGGGAACACTTTGGCCCAAATGTCTTGGTATTTGGTCAGAATGTTTGTCTGCATGATATCTCAGATGAGTATGGGTCAAGTGGGGTCTAAAACAAGGTAACCAGGTCGAATCTTAGAAGAACCTTTTGTGCTCTCTAGAGTTCACTTTCTAACCCCTTTCCTGTTTTGCAAAATTTTAGACCAGTCCAAATTCAAAGGTTTTGCAGACAAGAATTTAAAGTTGATTTTATTTGAAGAATAACCATTTAGTAGGGTAAAAAAATTGTGGAAAAAGATGAAATTGCTTGTCATAAGCAATTTCTTCTTTTTCCACAATGTTTTCTCGATCATAAAATCACAGGGACATAAAAACCAGGGATTAACCAGGAAAGGGTTAAACGTCTTGATATGTGGTAAAAAAATTTGTCGAGATAATTAAGATCTCGGACTAGTAAAAAAATGGTGGGGTCTAAAACTAAGTCACTTAGTCAAATCTAGAAAAAAACTGGTGCGCACTGTAGAGGCCCTTTATTTTTGGCTCAAATGTCATGGTTTTTGGTCAAAATGTTTGTCTGCATGATATCAAATTTATGTCAAATAGGGTTTAAAACTTGTTCATTAAGCCAAACTTAAGAAACACCTTGTGTGCAATCTAGAGGCAAGATTTTTGGCTCCAACTTTTTGATACTTAGTCTGAATGTTTGTCTGTAAAAACAATTGTGAAAACATTGTTTAAAATGAAGGCTTGTCACAAGCGTTTTCCTCATTAACCACAATGTTTTTAGCCAAAAAGTTTAAAAAATCCAACATTTAATAAGCTTTAAATTGTTGTCTGCAACTCCATTGAATTTGGACCAGTCAAAAAGTGTTTGCAGTCTGGTAATGGGTTAAAACTTCTTTCCCACTATAGACAAAAGTCAAGGTGAAGCATGTCGCATATAACTTGCAGACAAGTACCATAGTGTGTTAAGAAGTTGATGGCTTAGAAAGAAAGCTGTGGTTGTCCTGGGTTGAGGCAGGATTAGGTGCATTAGCCACTTCATTATAACTGAAAAACTGTTGAAATTGGCTATAAAGACAAGTTTTTGAATTGTGATTATTTGAAAGAAATGGACTGGGTTTTTAGCTCACCTGATTACAACATACTCATGGTGAGCTTTTGTGATACTTCATCATCAATTCAGTGTTAACACCTTACAGGTCACAAATTTTACCCAATCTTTCTCAAACTTACTGAAAATGTTTGTATAGTATTATTAAAAAACCCTATTGAATGTGGTGGCATTTTGACCAATATCAAGGAAAAAGGGGCATTAATGATAAATTCCTGGTTTCCACTCTACAGGACACAAATTTGCCTTAGTATACCTCAAACTCGGTGTTAATTGTTGTACATGTATAAGCTATTGAATGTGAAAACATTCTGTCTAGTATCAAAGGAAAAGGGGCCATAATGACAATTTCCTTATTACCGCTATAGAGGTCACAATTTTTGCTTGTTCTTTCACATACTTGCAAAAATGTATGTATGATCATCAGAAATAACCCTATTGAATATGGTAACATTTGATTCATGTCAAGGGAAAAGGAGCCTAAGTGTCAGTTTACTTGTTACCACCCTAGAGATCACAATTTTGGCTCTGCCTTCCTAAAACTGTCTGAAAATTATTGTATAGTCATGAGGAAAAAACCTGTTGAATATGAAAATATTCTTACCAATACCAAGGGAAAAGGGGCCTTAATTGACAATTTTCTTGTTACCACCCTATAGGTCACGAGATTTGCTTTATCTTTCTGAAACTAGCTGAAATTGTCTGTATAGCCACGAGGAAGATCCTTTCGAAAATATAGTTACAATCTCCCTAATATCAATGGAAAAGGGGCCTTATTAACCATTTCCTTGTTACCACTCTTGAAGACATGCTTGTATGGTCATGCAAGAAGATCTCTGTTGAATACATTGACTCTCCATCTTTTATCCCATTCCCACATAGAAAAATTTAAGACTGATCCAAATTGAAAGGAGTTGCAGACGACAAATTCAAGTTTATGAAATTTGACATTTTTTCATCTTTCTGGGTAGAAAACATTGTGTTAAATGAAGAAATTGCTTGTTACAAGCAATTTCTTCATTTTGCACAATGTTTTCCCATGTGTTTTTCTTGAGAGGCGTCCAAAAGCGTCACTGTATGGGAATGGGTTAAGAAGTATAAGGGGACCTTTGTGACAATATCAGTTTTTTTTTGTCATTCATTTACAACCCTTTGACACAATATTAGTAATGTTATCAAACTTAACCCTTTCCGGTTTTGGAAATTTTAGACCTGTCCAAATTCAAAGGTTTTGCAGATGATATTTTAAAGTGGATTTAATTTGAATAAAAATCATTCAATAGGGTAGAAAACATTGTGGAAAAAGAAGAAATTGCTTGTTACAAGCAATTTCTTCTTTTGCCTGAATGTTTTCTCAAGTATAAAATCACAGGAACGTAAAATCCCGTATTTGAACGGGAAAGGGTGAAGTTGCTTAATTGGCGTGAGAAAGTACTCAGGTGAGTGATCTAGGGCCATCTTGGCCCTCTTTTTCTTAGCTGGTATCAAAACAAGAGAGGAGCTATAAGGGATGGAGAACTTACTAGGCACATTATTGTTAGTTACAAAACTTGTAATTAATTTCCATTTTATGTTAACCTACAAACAACATAAAAATTACTATGACATTAAAAATGACAAGACCATAACTCCGACATGATATTTGATGAACGGCTTAACCCTTTTTCACACAAATCCCTTCCTTTTTGACCCTGAAGAAAAGATTTTGAGGAAATAATGTGGAAAATGAAGAAATTGCTTGTTACATGTTCTACATTTTTTTTCTACCTTATCCCATTCCCACACGATATCTCAAAATACTCCCCTTCAGAAAAAACTTCGGCAAACATTATGGAAAATGAAATTGTCCACAATGTTTTCTATCCAAAGAGACCAAAAAAAGAAAGAAGAAAATTTCATCAACTTGAAATAGTCGTCTTGGACCAGTCTAAAATTTTGTTGTGTTGAAAAGAGGTTAAATGACTCAGATATTTGAAATTTTATCTACTTGAAATTGTCTTTTGTAATCTCTTTGAATTTGGACCAGTCTATGCTTTGTCGTCTGGTAATGGGTCACAGTCATCAGTCACATCAACTTGAAATAGAGAAAAAGTTGCTGTAACATGCTGCAAACCACCATTCACAGAATGTGGAATAAAAAATAACACAACTTAACCCTGTAACTTAATTCTCTCGTCTAAAAGTTCCATTGCATGCAAATAGGTTAACCCATTCTTACACAGTTACGCTTTTAAATGCCCCTCAGTAGTAAAGCTTTGGAAAACATTGAGGAAAATGAAGAAATTGTTTGTTGCAAGAAATTTCTTCATTATCCACAATGTTTTCTTCCCAAAAGACAAAGATTTTAAAGATTTCATTAACTTAAAATTGTTGTCTGCAGCTTCTTTGTGAATTTGGACTGGTCTAAAATTTATCGTGTGGGAATGGGTTAACACATTTTTACCACATCTCTTTTTATTCAGTGCGCCAAAACATCAAACAATTATTATTTAGCCAATGGTCTATATGCCAGATTATGAATGAAAAATTTTGGCTCTCAATTTCCAAATGGTAAATGCTTTCAGACATTTGAAAGAAGGGGATTAAGTTGATTGTGTAATGAAAATGACTCTTCACAAGTTAAAAAAATGAAAGAGAAGAAGTAAAAATATTTGGCTACCATAACACCAAATTTATGAACTCAAAGTTTTCAAAGTACAACCTAAATGGAACCTTAATTCATACAGGTAAATATGTCATCTTTCAATCACATGTTTCAGGATTATACAAGTCAAAATGCAATTTATTGTGATTTTAGTAGATTTAATGCAAAGAAGAACATTTATCATGAAAATGACATTTATAACTTTCGAAAAAGCCGATACTTTTCCTTTATCTCATTTTCACGAAAATCTGTCAACCCATTTCAACACAATGACTCATTTAGACATATTTGCAGGCTTATCTTGGTCTACACCTCCTGCCAAGACAGGAATATTCTGGGTTCATTATAAACAAGGCTTAATCAATATTTGTCTATCACCAATGGGTGGATAATCATAAACCTAAGTGGTATAGCAGCTGGAGGGTAAAAAGAGATGTGATGGTAGGTGCAATATATACCAGGAATCCATTGTTAGGTGCTCCAGCCTCGGCGATATGACTGAAAAATTGTTAAAAGCAGCATTAAACCCTGTTTAAAAAACAACAAAAACAAATCACTTAAAATCTAGACTTTTCAGTGCTTGTGAGCATCAAAAAGCTTCATTGTGTTGGAATGAGTTAAATGGAGAAAGAGCCAAAATCTGGCTTTAATCAGCCCTCTCATTTTACAGCAACTATGTCAAAGATTATATTTAGAATCACAGGGGTTAACCCATTCCCACACAGTGACACTTTTTGACACCCCTCAAAAAAAAAAAAAAAAAAAACAATTTGGAAAACAATTGTGTAAAGTTAAAAATTGCTCGCAACAAGCAATTTCTTCATTTCATACAATGTTTTCTACACAGAAAGTTGAAAAATCTTAAATTTCATAATTTTTTAATTATCTGCAGCTCCTTTCAATTTGGACAAGTGAAAAATATTCTTGTCTGCTAATGGGTAAAATTGTAGTGCTGAGGATCTGAGCATTAGCCTTTTAGAATTTCTTTAATCAAAGTTATGTATGTTTGGTTATTGATAGGAAGGTTTTTAAAATTGTATCGTTTTCTGTTATCTTTGCAAGGACGCTTGTACATGAAGGTATATTTACATAGTTTATATAGACATTATAATCTTAGTAGAGCAAAGTTAACCTTGTTCTACCACTGTGAATTTATTATTATCTCAATCATGAAACATAATTGGGAAAAGAAGGTTAGTTATCAATTTTCAATGTTTTTCTAATCTATTCCCACATTATAAAATTTTAGCGTGGTCCAACTTGAAAGAAAATACAGTATTTTAGATTGATAAAATTATAAAATACTTAGTTGTTTTGGGTAGAAAAACATTGTGGACATAGAAGAAATTACTGGAAACAGGCAATTTCTTCTATGTCCAAAATGTTTTTAAAAACTTTTTAGTTGAGGGGCGTAAAAAGGTGGGAATGGGTTAATTCATCACCATGCAAGGTCAAAATTTTAAACATGCTTAACCCTTTCCCGTTCTTTGACATTTTAGACTGGTCCAAATTGAAAGAGGTTGCAGATAACAATAAGAATTTGATGCAATTTGAAATTAAACCACCCATTGATGTAGAAAATATTGTGGGAAAAGGAGAAATTGCCTGTGATAAAAATTCTTTTCTCACAATGTTTCATATAATATATAAGACCCATTTTTTAATTCAATTGCAGTTTGAAAGGTAGTCAGCAAATTTAAAATTTACTGTCAGGTAATTAGTTAAATAAATACATAACCCATTTTTGTCGTAATTGTAAAACTTGGGAGATTAATCAAACCAATTAAATGAAAATCAAAATTGTTTTGATAAATGGGTGTTTCTTCTGAGTCATGATTTCATTATTTTTTTAAAAGTAACAAGCGATTTCTTCCTGTTCCACAATGTTTTCCCAGTTGTTTTTCTTGAGGGGCGTCAAAATATGTCACTGTGTGAGAATGGGTTGAAAGAGGTTTCAATATATTTGTTACACAATTTGGTGTTCAATAGAGCAAATTTTATCTATACTTCACATGTTTTCAAATGAAAAACTTTAAAACCATTAAAATCACAGCATTGGCAACTGTGCTATTCTATCACCAGTTAGTGTCTATACCATTGAAGGCTGCGGCCATATTGAAGTGGTAGCCCCTCAGGAATCCTAATCATAGGGTCCTGGGTTCGCTCCCTGGTTGCAGCAAATATCCTTTCCGAAATTTGGATTGGTAATTGAAAACCTAAGTTAGAGGAGTAGCTGGAGGCTTGGAAAGGATGTAGTGGTAATACTGGTGAGAGAAATACCAAGAAACCATGGTCAGGAAATCCAGCCACAGTGATATGACTGGAACACTGTTGAAAGTGGCCTTAGACCTATTCATTCAATCAATCAATTAGTGTTCTAAGTTTATAAGCAATAAAACTTCATTTTTATCACTTGCAATTTGTGAGCGGAGAATGATGCAAGTCAGTCTTCTTCAGTGTCATGGGTTACGATGCCCAGCAACGGCACATATCCTTTCCGAAATTTGTCTCTCACCAATGGGTGGATAATCGTAAATCTAAGTGGGATAGCAGCTGGAAGGTAGAAAGGATGTAGTGGTAGTACTAGTGCGAGATATACCAAGAATACATTGTTAGGTGCTTCAGCCACTGCAACATGACTGAAAAATTGTTAAAAACGGCGCTAAACCCTATTTAACCCATTCCAACATAATCCCTTCTTTTTACACCCCTCAAGAAAAAAGCTTTGGGAAACATTGTGGAATAAGAAGAAATTGCTTGTATCAAGCAATTTCTTCATCATCCACAATGTCTTCTATAATCCAACAAGACGGATGAAATTGAAATTCGATCAATTTTATATTGTTATCTGCAGGTTCTTTCAATATGGACCAGCCTAAAATTTTGTTGTGCAGAAATGAGTTAAACAAACAGTCTTCTTCAGGTGACATATTATAAAGGATTATATTTGAGAATATGTCATACTACTGTTCCTCAGGAGAAAAAAAAAAATAAATCACTAGGCAGTCAGTACATCATGACTACTGCATGAATAAGTTGTAGATAATGGATTTGTAGGTTCATAAAGTTTCTTAACTTATCCCACACATTGACCCTTTTTAACGCCCCTGAAGAAAAATAATTGGGAAAACATTGTGGAAAATGTTTTCTACCCAGAAAGTTGAAAAAAACTAAAATTTCATCAACTTTAAAATGTCGTCTGCAACTCCTTTCAATTTTGAACAGTCTAAAATTTGCCTTTTGATAATGTGTTAACCTTTCTCAGAGTTTATTATGTCTATGGTGGAGAAAATTAGATCAAAATCAAAATAGTCAATGTTGGGGGCGTACTGTATACTTTTCAGTTTTATACCTGAACAAATACTTCAACAATAATAAATATTGAAGGATGATAAATGTTGAAATAACCTTTTAGCTAAAAGGAAATCTCTATTATAAGTTGGCACTTTTTTCATGATGTGCATGACAGAAATGATTTATTTAAGAAAATGTGAAAAGAAGAGAAACTGTGTGTGATAACATATTTTATTTTCTCTCAAATTCTTCCTATTGTATAAGATAACTCTGCTTTATATTACATTCGACATTAAGTTTATTTTATGGTCTTTTTTCAAACCAAAGTTTGCTCAACGTCTTATCAATGACCTATCATCATCAAGTTCTTAGTTGGCTGTTAAAATATGGCGAGAGAAGAGCCACAGCCCAATGACTTATAACCCTCACGTGTACCCATTCATACACCCGGGTGGAGAGGAGTAATGTGGAGTTAATATTTAGCTCAGAAAAATACTCATGGCGCGGGCGGGATTCGAACCCAGGACCCTCCAATCCCAAGTCCTGTGTTTTTTCAGTAGACCACAAACTCAACTAATAGAAACTACCTCTTTTAACCCATTCCCACACATTGGCATTTATTGACGCCCCACAAGAAAAGCAATTGAGAAAACATTGTATTAAATGAAGGATTTTCTTGCATTTTCCACAATGCTTTTTACCAAGAAAATTGAAAAAATCTAAAATTTCATAAACTTTAAATTGTCGTCTGTGACCTCTTTGAGTTTGGACAAGTGTAAAAATTTTAAGTCTTGTAATGGGTTAACTCATTACCAGATGACACAACTTTAGACTGGTAAAAATTGAAAGAAGTTGCAAGCAAGTCTCCTTTTCCCATGATGTTTTTTTTTTATCAAAATATTGCTAAAATATGAAAAAGCATCATTGTGTGGTAATAGATTGAGCCAGAGCTGTTTAACCCTTTCCTGTTTATGAAATTTTAGACTGGTCCAATTTGAAAGCAGTTGCAGACAACAATGAAAAATGCATGCAATTTGAAATCTGACGATCCTATGTGGTAGAAAATATTGTGGGAAAACTGAAACATTATGAAAATTAATAAGAACAAAGCAGGCTTTTTTTTTAAAATTTTTTGTTTCTGTCAGTGTGTCCACCATTGGTAGATCTCTCTTTATTTTCCCTCTCTCTCTGTTTCTCTCTCTCTATTCTTTTCATTTCTGATATTGTTACAAGCAATTTCTCCATTTTCCACAATGTTTTCTCAAGTATAAAATCACAGCGACATAAAATCCCGGGGTTGTCAAGGAAAGAGATATACTATAATTTTTCAAAAATAAATATAACCAGCAATAAATACTTTTAAGTGCTTTTAACCCTTGATTCTAATGCAATTCTGTTGAGGATTTTATTCAGCATGATAACTGTTAGCCCTTTCCCTCACAATTCTACTTATTACGCCCCTCAAAAAAAAAAAAAAAAAAGCTTTGAAACACATTGTGGACGATGAAGAAATTGCTTGTAACTAGCAAACTCATCATTGTCCACAATGTTTTCATACCTTAGAAAGCCAAACATTTACAAAATTCTATCAGAGTACAATTATTTGCTGCAACTTTTTTGAATTTGGACAAGTCTAAAATTTTGTTGTGTAAGCAATCAACAAGTCTTAACCCTTGTCATGCTGTAAAAATTACCTTACTGAACTGCTGTTAAACAAAGGGCTGAAAGCACTGATATAACTTGTTGTTCAATAATCAATATTTTTTTAGTAGACCAAGATCAGACAGCACTTATGTGCAGGCTGATCTGTGTCTAAACCTCCTGCCAAAACTGGCATATTCGGGGTTCAGCATGACAAGGGTTAACTTTGTTGAGTGGTGATGGGTAAGTCACATGGTTTGTTTATTTGTATTTTTTTGCTTTTCCACTTTTTTCCCAAAGCTTTTTCTGTGCAAGTTTTTGTATTGTGAGATATTGTTTTAGTAAGAGTCAAGATATAAAATCTGTACCCTCACACATGAAAAACTTCAAGAACATTATGCCAAAAGGATTTATGCCCAATTACACATTGGAGAATTTTGCATTTCTGAAGTCTTGAAGTTTTGAATGCTTCATTAATTTGGCATCAGCTGCAAAAAAGCTGCAAGAAGCTTGGCCGAGCCTTATAGTAAACCCTTATTACTGGGATCAGGATAATTCACCTTTATTTTTATTAATCCTTGTCATTCTGAATAAAATCCAATCTAATATTGCATAAGAATCAAAGGGCTGAAAGCACTGCAGATCCGGTTTTCAAAGTAAATATTTAGTTTTAGAATTGGTCTTGTGAACAATTCTGTCTTTAAAAGAACAATCAGTTGGTGTAGACTGAAATAAGACTGTGCATATGCACAGTCTGATCTTTGTCTATACCTCCTGCCAAAGCAAGGAATATCGGAGGTTCAGCATGACAAGAGTTGAACTATTACAACTTTAACCCATGACCACACAACCAAATTTTAGAGTGGACCAAATTGAAAGAAATTGCAGATGACATTTCAAATTGTGCTGAAATTGGAAAATAAGTGTCCCGTAGGTGGAAAACATTATGAGAAAAGGATAAATTGCTTATTACAAGTAATTTCTCATTTTCCCATAATGTGTTCCACAATCATATTTCTTATTTCGTATTTTAGGTATAATTGTGGGGTAACTGGTTAACGCACTAAAGAAAATAATATAGAAAATATGGGAAAAAATGAGGGAAAAGGAGGAATTCCTTGTTTTGCTCATGTTTTGCCCTATTCTGCTTGTATTTAAGAGATGAAGAGTATATTTTTGTTTTCATGGAGGTATGAACCGAAAAAACTAATCATACTGTATGAATACGCGAAGATTTTTAAAGTTTCAACAATTTAAAAATGTTGTCAACTACTTAGCCCATTACCAGATGACAAAACTTTAAATTCATCCAAATTGAAATGAGTTTCAGATAGCAGTTTTGAGTTGATGTAATTGTGTAGTATGGGTTTAAAAAAGTGGGATTGTGTGGGAAGGGGTTAAATTGTTTCGATTTTTTTTACTTGTCTAAAATGTTAACATCTGGTATTGGGTTAAATGCAAGTCTGAAAAAAAAATTTTGTTCAGCCGGTTAACCCATTCCCACACAATCCCTCCTTTTTATGCCCCTCAAGAAAACGGCTTTAGAAATCATTGTGGAAAATGAAGAAATTGCTTGTCACAAGCAATTTCTTCATTTTCCACAAAGCTTCCTATGCAAAAAGACCAAAAAATTTAAAATTCCATCAACTTGAAATTGTCGTCTGCAGCTTCTTTCAATTTGGACCAGTCTAAATTTTTGTTGTGTTGGAATGGGTTAAATCTAGGGGTAAAGAATTACCATCCTTGTTTACGTTTTACACATTACCAGCTGACTTGAATCTTGAATTACAGAAGTTTATAATATGATATAGACAACAGTATAGAAGTACAAGTTGTTGTATAGAATGATGAAAGGTCTCTTTTAACCCATTTCCATACAATGACCTTTTTGGACCCCCCTCAAGAAAAACAATAGGGTAAACATTGTGTAAAATGAAGAAATTGCTTGTAACAAGCAATTTTTTTTTTATTTTCCGCCATGCTTTCAATCCAGAAGGTTGAAAAATGTAAAACTCATAAAATTTAAATTTTTGTCTGTAACTCTTTTGGACTAGTCTAGAAATTTTGCAGTCTGGGTTAAAGGAGGGGATCAATGTTTCTGAAACTTGGAAAAAAAATGCCCCAAAGTACTCTTAAACAAGCATTTAACCCATGTCATGCGGAACCCCGAATATTCCTGTTTTGGCTGGAGGCATAGACAAAGATCAGCCTGCACATACATGCAGTCTTATCTTAGTCTAGACCACCTGCATGTTCCTGTTGAGCAGGAGTTGTTCATAAAATAAATTGTCTAAAGAAATATTAGTCCTCTGTCAGAGCCTCCAGTGCTAACATTCCATTGATTTAATTCTACCCTGCTAAATTGTTTTTCTCTAATTATATCCATTTTAAACTTTCGTATGCAAAACCTTTGAATTTTGGGCAGGTCTAAAACTTTGCAAAACAAGGATGGGTTTACATAATGCATAACATTATTCAGAGGAAGTATTCCTCAAATAAGAGTATAACCCTACCTTTAAATTCTTCAAATTAAACTTCTTTAACCCATTCCTATTCAATTCCACTTTAATACTCACCGCAAGAAAAAAGCTTGGAAAAAAACATGGACTTGTGGAAAATGAGAAAATTGCTGATAACATTCCCACTTTGTTTTCTACCTAGAAAGTCTAAGAATTTTAGAATTTAACAAACTGAAAATTATTGTCTGCAATTATTTCTTTCATTTATGGCTTGTCTTAACTTTTGTTGTCTGGAAATGGTTTGAAGAAAAAATCTCGATTAGGCAGTGTATTATGAACTAAATGTGTGATATTTAATTTCACCCTCTTAACTGTCAAGTGATTGTATTGCCATGCCATATTGCAATACAGAATATTTTTTTACCATCTCTTAACCCATTATCACATGAAGAAATTTTGGACTGGTTTGAATTGAAAAGAATTAACAACTTACAGAGGACTACTTAAAATAAATTAATTTTTAAAAATCTTTGTCTTTCTTGGTATAAAATATTTATGGAAATGTAGAAATTGCGTGTTACAAGCAATTCCTTCATTTTCAACAATGTTTTTTCAAAGCTGTTTTTGTTGGAGGAACTTAAAAAGTGAAATCTAGTTGGTAGTAAAGTATTTTACTTCCATTACCACATTTTATTGCAGCAATTTAAAAAATGTGTCGTAAAGAGACGTAAATAGAAATACACGGTATCAGGGTTTACATAGTGCATTACATAAGGGGAAATGATTTGTTTGTTTGTTTTACGTTGCTTTCAACAATCTTTCAGTTATATCGCAGCGGCTGGAGCACCTAACAATGGATTCCTGGTATTTCTCACACCAGTACCGCGATCACATCCTTTCCTAGTTTCCAGCTGCTATCCCACATAGGTCTACGATTATTGACTCATTGGTGGGAGACAAATAGTCGGAAAGGATGAGTGCCGCCATCGGGGATCGAACCCGGGACCTCTAGATTGAAAGTCTGACGCGCTACCAACTGCCCTATGATGGCAGCTAAGGGGAAATGAAAAGAGGATATTTTTTTACGATAGATACAACATCTTGTATTTGCTTCAGCTGCAGAGGAAGATTTTGATTTTTCATGAAACCAAAGCTTTATAAAGAGATTATGTTACAATAGTGAATAAGTGATACAACATCTTGTATTTGCTTTGAGCTGCACAGAAAAATTTTGATATTTCACAAAACCTAAGTTCGAGTAGAATATAAAATTTTCTTCCGCAGCAAGAAGCAAATACAAGATGTTGTATTGAAACATAATATTCCATTTATATATACCTATTTACCTATCAAATGAATTTGATGAAATGATAAAAAAATCTGTATTTCTACAAGTATTTCCCTTCTCCTTCATTACTCTGATACAGATCTTTTTCTGAATTGTCCAATTCTGGCAGTGTAGAATGTATATATTTTACTAGAAACTTTTATAGGTAAATGATAAAATACATAATGTATATAAAGCCTGAATGGCTTATGTGCAAGGGTTCTCATCTCAGGTTGCATTGTTATCTTTTCAGGATCAGATGTTATTTAACTCTTTCCTGTTCAATCCCTGATGTTTACGTCCCTGTGAATTTATCATTTAGAAAATACTGTAGAAAATCAGAAATTGCTTGAATTAAACAATTTCTTCTCTTACCACAATACTTTCTACCCTACTGAATGGTTATTTCTATGCTCCCCGAAAAATTTTCGGGGGAGCATATAGTCCCCGGCTAGTGCGGGTGTCCGTCCGTCCTTCCGTCTATCCAACGTCATATCTCAGGAACCCCTGGGCCTAATTGGATGAAACTTCATATATAATCTCCTTAGGAAATTTCCAAGACATCTTTTTTAAATTTTCTCAATTCAAGGCTGCGCCATGGAAAAGGGGCCTTAATGTAAAAATTAGTTTTTTGCCAATTTCTCCTAGTCTTATAGTCAGAATTTTATGAAATTTCATATTTGAGTAGCAAATCAGATCCTCTTGACCTTAGACTATCAAAAATTTATGTTTAAAAAAATGTGTCATGGGAAAAGGGGCCTTAATGTTAATAGCTTTACGTAAGCTCTCTTTTTGTCCTGCAAAAACTTATTTTAGCCAAATCTTTTGATTGGTTAGATATAGTCTACATATTTCACATGTGCATTGCTTGTGACAAACCCTTTTCGTTGGTTCTAAGTTCAAGGTCATCAGTCAAGGTCAAGGTCATGTGTCAAGGTCAGAATTTAAAAAATTAAAACTTTAAAATTTGCCATAATTTTGCAATGGTAAGTGATATAGCCTTCATATTTCAAATGTTTAATACTTGTGACAAGACCTTTTATTTGAAAACTAAGCAAGGATCTCACCCAACTTCAAGGTCAATGATTTTCATCATAAAAACTCAAAGTTGGCCATAACTTTTAATTAGAATGAGAAAGGGTCTTCATATTTTACATGTGCTTTGCTTGTGATAAGGCCTTTCTGTTGGTACCAAGTTCAAGGGCATCAGTCAAGGTCAAGGTCATTTCTCAAGGTCGTTTTTGCCAATTTCTTCTAGTCTGATAGTAATAATTTTATGGATTTCATATTTGAGTAGCAAATCAGATCCTCTTGACCTTAAACTATCGAAAATTTACGTTTAAAAAAAACGTGTCATGGGAAAAGGGGCCTTAATATTAATAGCTTTAGGTAAGCTCTCAACTAGTCCTGCAAAAACTTTTATTGGCCATAACTTTTGATTGGGTACAGAAATAGTCTTCATATTTCACATTTGCATTGCTTGTGACAAACCCTTTTTGTTGGTACTAAGTTCAAGGTCATCAGTCAAGGTCATGTCGCAAGGTCAGAATTTAGAAAATTGAAACTTTTAAATTGCCATAATTTTGCAATGGTAAGTGATATAGCCTTCATATTTCAAATGTTCAGGATTTTTTCTCTCAAGTAATATATATAGAGGATAATCATTTGTATCAGTGTAAGATTGATTTATATTTCATTTGGAAAACAAATAAAGCTATATTTTCATGAAAAGTGAAAATATTTTGTTTTTCATGAAATGAAATATTCAATCTCACTAGAAAAACAAACGGTTAAACTATTTCTTCTAAACAAAAATGAGACAAAATGTGAAAATTTTGGGACAAATTTTCTAAAAGTCCCTAATTTTGCATGTGATTACTATGCAACAGCATAATGTCATTTGTTTATTTCTAGGCTCTGCTAAGATTATGCTCAAAAAGATTTAATGAACAAAAGCACTTGAAAATTCACTGGTTTGGCGTAGAGTTAATCAAATGATAACCTACCATTATTTTTTGTTTATCCACCAAAAAGCATTAAAAAAATGTTAAATTCACCTAAGCATGAGCTATTGTTATATTAATTCACTAATGACAAACACTGGATGAAAATATTATGTCCAATAAACATGTCTTTTAAAAGGCGCTTGATGTGATACCAGTAATCGGTCCTAAACTTTTTCTCCACAACCCTGGGAGTCCTTCAGCATATTATAATAACCTACATACAAAAGATGTCATGGTAAACTGTTTTAAGTAAATTTTTACTGTTGATTTAAAGCACACTTAATTATCAAGCACTTATTCGGGGAGCATAACCCGTCACTGATGGCTCTCGTTCAAATTAAATCCAAATCAAATTTTCATCTGCAAAACCTTTGAATTTGGGCAGATCTAAGTTTTGCAAAACAGGAAAGGGTTAACCCATTACCAAAATTTCAGACTAGCCTTAACTGAAGGATGTCTCAGACTACAATGTAAAGTTTGTGAAATTAAAAAAATATCATCTTTTAGAGTAGAAACCAGTGTGGATGTTGAAGAAATTGCTTGTTATTAGTAATTTCTTCATTGTGCACAATGTTTTTCTAAACCTTTTTTCTTGAAGGGCATAAAAAAGCAGGATCGTGCGGGAATGTGTTTAAGTCTTTCTGAGCCATTACCTTTGCTGTCAAGCATCTACAATTTAATTTGATGTTTGTTAAGAATTTAATTCTTGTATAAATGCCAAGCTCTTTAAGAATATAATTGGGAGGAGCAATGTTTTTTAGTTGTGAAATATCCCAGTCATTATATCTAATGATAAGAAATATACATCCGGATTTCGCCCGTTGCATTTCAATAACAATGTTGTGGGATTTTTTTCACTTTATCACATTCCAACACAATAACTCTTTTTCACCCCCATGCAAGCTTTTGAAAGCATCGGGAAACATTAAGAAACTAGTTGTTAAAAGCAATTCCTTCATTATCTACAATGTATTCAATTTAAAAATACAAAGATTTTTAAAATTCTATCAACTAATATTTGTCTTCTAAAACATTTTTGAATTTGGACCAGTCTAAAACTTTGTCATATGGTAATTGGTTGAGACCAGCCCTTATGAAAGAAAATTGATTGTTAGTTTTGTTTTGGTAATAAACAACAGTTAGATACTTTAACCCATTTCAACGACAAAATTTAGACTGGTCCAAATTCAAAGAAATTGCAGACAACAGTCCTTAGTTGATAGAATTCAAATGTTGGTTTGAAAACATTGTGGATATTGAAGAAATTTCTTCATTTTCCACAATGTTTTCCAAAGCTGTTTTACTTGAGGGGCGTCAAAAAGCGTCATTGTGTCGGAAAGGGTGGATTGAAATACACCAATTACCAGTGTGCCTTTAGAAGATGTCATTATGACGAATGCTCCGCACAAGAAATATACCTGTTTTGGCAGGGGGTATACATATATGTGCAAGCTGATCTTTGTCTACACCACCTGTTTGTCCTTTTTTAACTCATTCCCACACAATCCCACTTTTTGATGCAAAAAACAAGTGCTTTGAAAAGTATTGTGGAAAATAAAAAATTGCTTGTTACAAGCAATTTATTCATTTTCCACAATGTTTTCTACACCAAGAAACAAATATTTGTGAGATTTTATGGTCTTAATATTGTCATCTGCAACTTCTTTGAATAAGGACCAGTCTAAAATTTTGTTGTATGGTAATGGGTCAACCCATTCCACAAGAGCCCTCCTTTTTACGCCCCTCAAGAAATAAGCTTCGGAAAACATTGTGGAAAATGAAGAAATTGCTTGTATCAAGCAATTTCTTTCATTATCCACAATGTTTTCTATCCAAAAAGAGGAAAAAAATTAAGATTCCATCAACTTTAAATTGTTGTCTGCAGCTTCTTTCAATTTGGACCAGTCTAAAATTTTGTTGTGTGGTAATGGGTTAAGTCACAGTAGATTATGAAATTATATAAGTCCTCTAAAGAGCTTCTTGTGCTTTCAGTCCTTTAACACATTACCAGAACACAAAATTTTAGACTGGTCCAAATTGAAAGAAGTTGCAGATGACAATTTCAAAGTGATGGAATTTTATTTTTTTTGTCTTTTTAGGTAGAAAACATTGTGGATATTGAAGAAATTGCTTGATACTAGCAATTTCTTCATTTTCCACAATGTTTTCCAAAGCTCTATAATTGAGGGGTGTGAAAAGGAGGGTTTGAGTGGGAATGGGTTAACCCATTACCAGAACAGCAAAATTTTATATTGGTCCAAATTGAAATTAGTTTCAGGTGACAATACAAAAGTGATACAATTTTGGATTTCTTCAAACCTTTGGGTAATAAACTTTGTTGGTAATGAAGAAATAATTTTTAACATACAATTTATTCATTTTCCACAATGTTTTCCAAATCCTTTTTTGCTTGGGGGCATCTAAAAGCCTCATTGTGCAGGAATGGGTTGCTTTAAATACATTTGAAAACAAATTTCATTCAGCGTGACAAAGCAAACATTCATCTTTATGTGATTTGTCATTCAACAGTCTAATGTACTCATCGCAAGTTTCATTTTCATTGTAATGTTTAACCATTAAATATTGAAGAAATTTGTCGAGCCGGCTTGCGGTGAGCTTGACATAGCTGTCACTATGACAAGTCGATGTATGTGTGTTAGTGCATTAGTCTGTTAGTCTGTCCGAATTTGTCCGGAAAATTACTCCTACATTTATGGATGGATTTCAAAATAACTTGGCACAATTATTCTCCATCATGAGTAGAAGAGCCATTTGAAAAAATTGATGAGATGGTTCTAATGTCAAGGTCACAGCTCAAGTTCAAACCCTAAAATTGTGATTGTCAAGAGCATTTCTCCTACAATTATGGATGGATTTAAAAATGATTTGGCACAGTTATTCTCCATCATGAGTAGATGTGCCATTTGAAAGAACTTTTTGGATAGCTTCAAGTTCAAGGTCAAAGCTCAGGGTCAAAAACTAAAATTGTGTTGTCCAGAGCATGAAGCCTACAAAACTTTACGGGCTTGGCAGCATTTGTCCTGGGACTATCATCTAGTTAGAGAGAATGATGTCAAAACAAAAGTGATTAGAAAGCTTTTAGAGATATTCATCACAATTTGAATTCTGACAGTTTTAGACACTTAGAATCTTTTAAGCTAGTGCATTATGGCATTACATGCATGTGTGTTGTGTCGATGAATAGCACATTGCCTTTTCTAAACACCTTATGATAGTGTGTTGCTCATCATTAAAATCATGTCTAGCATTGAAATAAAGTGAAATTTTGATTCGAATTGAAGGGATTTCCATATTCCTCATGCAAAAATCAAAAAATGTGTGAACATTGGATTTGAGATTGGATAAAATTCATATATTTGGAATTATTACATTGTGATGAATTACTGTCACAGAAGGAGATGACAGTTAGCCATCAGATACTAGACTGTTCTAAAAGGACTGTTTCAAAAGTTCAAAAAGTATTGACCCTGGTTTGAGCCTGTGCCGTTGAAAATTTTCACACTAGGTATATTTCTGAATCCAGAGAGGTCATTCTAGCTTATCATATGAGTATTTAAAATTTTGTAAAAAAAACTTAAAAAATCTGCTTATCCCAAAACCATAAGACCTAGAGCTTTGATATTTGATATAAATCATCATCATCTATTAGCCCTCTACCAAAATGCTTCAATGAAATACCATATCTTGAAAATTAGCCCTTTTCTATGCGATCCCTGATTTTACATGGAAATAAAGAAGGAAAATTTTAAAAGTCTTCCTCTTCCAAATCATAGGGCCTAGAGCTTCGATATTTGGTATAAATCATCAGCTATTGACCCTCTACCAAAATCTTTCAAAGAATTACTTTGCTCTGAGAATTAGCCCTTTTCTGTGCAATCCCTGATTTAACATAGGAATAAAGAATGAAAGCATTGAAAATCTTCTCTCAAACCCTTAGGCCTTAAGCTTTGATATTTGGCATATATCATCATCATCATCATCATCATCATCCATTGACCCTCTACCCAAATACTTCAAAGAATTACTTAACTTTGAAAATGAGCCCTTTTCTGAACGATCCCTGATTTTACATAGGAATAAAACCATTAAGCCTAGAGCTTTGATATTTGGTATATATCATCATCTATTGACCCTCTACCAAAATACTTCAAAGAATTACTGTACTCTGAAAATTAGCCCTTTTCTGTGTGATTCTTGTTTTTACATATGATAAAAAAGGAAATCTTTTAAAAAATTCTTCTCCCAAACCATAAGACCTAGAGCTTTATGTGGTATGTATCAAAACCTAATAAACCTTTACCAAAAAGCTTCGAAGAATTACCATAGTCAGAAAATTAGTCCTTTTCTGTGCAACCCCTGATTTTAGATAGGAATAAAGAAGAATATCTTTGAAAATCTTCTCCTCCTAAACCATTTGAACCATTAGAATGTTGGTACATATATTTGGCATATATTAATGCCTATTGACCCTCTACGAAAATACTTCAATGAATTACCGTATACTCTGGAAATCATTGCTATATTGTGGGATCAAATATAGACCTTGGAGCAAAATTTTTAAAATCTTCTCCAAAATGAGTAGGCATAGAGCTTGATATTTTGTATATATCATAAAGCCTTGAGCCATCATAATCAGGGGAGCAATATAGGACCAGCTTTTGACTTTGAAATCTTTAAACATCTTCTCAGTAACTATTGGGCCAATTTCAACCAAACTTGGCATGAATTTTCCTTAGGTGACCGTTCTCAAAAGTTGTCCCCGAAAATTTGATTGATGCCCAAATATGAGGGTGGCAGGGCGGGGCAGTTTTGAATTTGAAATCTTTAAACATCTTCTCCTGAATAACCATTGGGCAAATTTCAACCATATTTTCCTTTGGTGACCCTTTTCAAAAGTTGTTTGCAAAATTTTGATTGAAGACCAATTATGGGCTTGGCAGGGCAGGGCTGTTTTTGACTTTGAAATCTTTAATGTCACAGCTGAAGGTCAAACATGCCTGTGATCTTTCAAGTTTTTTTTTTACAGTCATCTTAAATTAGTCAGATGAGCAACGTTAGGGCCATTCTAGCCCTCTTGTTTAAAAAAAATGTTGTCTTCTCATTTTTCTCTTCAACTACAAATTGGATTTGATTTAAATTTCTCAAGTGAATTTAGTGTCAAGTACAGAAGTGCATATTATATTTTGGTAATGATCCATTCAATTTCTCCTGATTATTGCACTGTGCTGAAAAATCTGTCGAAATATGAAGCTCCTCAGGAAAAGGCTTTTGAAAAAATTGTGGATAATGAAGGACTTGTATCATTTTAATTTCTTTATTATCCACAATTTTTTTTTTAAAACTTCATCAAATAAATATTGTTGTCTGTAATTTGAACCAGTCTAAAATTTCTCGACTGATAATGGCTTAATCAGTTTTAGTGATCATGCTAGTTTATTTCAGTTCCCAGGTGACATGGGGAAACGGTCACAAACTGTCGGAGCTGACCTTCACCACTTGGACATAGAAAAGGCCATGACCTTTGACACTGGAGTCTACAACAAGAGAAGAGCACTCTTACTGAGCAAGAGAAATAACTCCTGGGGATTTACTCTTCAAGTAATTTGATACTAATTCCATTATAATATAAACCCAGTGAAGTGGAAATAAAAAATTTCTCCATTTTTTCATCGGGAAAAATTCATCATTATACTCTACTTATAAAATGGACTTGTCCACTAAAAAGTGAAGATATAAATTTTAAGAAAGCTTTGTTACTGAAAAAAAATGCTAGAATCCATTTTTAGCTCCACTAGCTATTGTCATGATGTTATGTTGATTGTGTGTGTGTCCGCACTCTTGCATGCGTCCGTCTGTGCATCCGTGATGTTGACTTTTGAATTCTTCTACTGAAAAAGAACCATTACAACCAAATTTCACAGAAATGATCCTTGGGTGACCCTTTATCAGATTCCCTCAAAGAATTTAAATCAGACGAAACACATTGCTTTAATGGGCGAGGCAAATGTCCATAATATGGTGTAAGCTTTGAAAGTCTTCTCAGAAACCAGTGCATGGATTTCAAACAAATGGTCCTTGGGTGACCCTTTATCAGAATCCTTCAAAAGATTTTGATCGTATGAAAATCATGGTTTTAATGGTGTGTGTATTTCCGTTTATTTATCATCATACTGTAGCACATTCCCATATGAGCAACGCCCCCAGAAAACGGTTAGTTTTTACGGGGGATAGTGCAAAGATACAGGAAGAAACTACTGAGAGCTCTGCCTGGTTCTTTAATGTGCTTGATGGATAGCACCGTCGCAGGGGGCCTCGGTTTAAAATCTTGGCCGAAAGACAATTAGTTTGTCAGTTGGTATGGTCAGCCCAGGGCTCGAACCCATGATCTTGAGGCTTGAAGTCAAGTGCACTACAAACTGAGCTGATAAGGCTGACATGTGGCTTTAATGGGCGGCACTAATTTCCATATATGGTGAAAGCTTTGAAAATCTTCTTCTCAGAAACCAGCTGATGGATTTCAACCAAATTTTACGGGAATGATCATTTGGTGACCCTTTATCAGATTCCTTCAAAGAATCTTGATAAAATGAAAATCATGGCTTTAATGAGCGGCACTGATTTCAATATATGGTGAAAGCTTTGAAAATCTTCTTCTCAGAAACCTGATAATGGATTTCAACCAAATGTCATAGAAAGGATCCTTGGATGACCCTTTGTTAGATACCTTCTAAGAATTTTGATTGGCTGAAATATACAGTTTTAATGGGCTGTGCTAATTTCCATATGTCAAACAAATTTTACAGAAATGGTCTTTTGATGATCCTTTATCAGATTCCTTCAAAAGTTTTAATAAGATGGTTAAGGATTTTTCAAGTTCCACAATGTTTCCCAAAGCTTTTATCTTGAGGGGGTAGAGAGGAGGAATTGTGTTGAAATGGGTTAATCAGTAAATTCAGGCCTGTGCAGGGATAAAGGCACTCAAGGGACTCTAGTTTTCATTAACCACAATATTTCCTTTCTATCAATTTTCCAATATATAATGACTTTTCATCAGGATCTTTTTTGCATTCAAAGATTTTCTCTTGTATTTACTTGTCCCCGGAGAAGTGGTCTTGAAAAACAAACTTTTTGGCAAGAAGAAAAATCTAGGTTTGACATTTCTGGCATGGGAATTCCACACCCCTGGTAAACCTTCATATTTTTGCCTAAAGAGAAATTGTGTTGAAGAAAACATTGCAGGAAATTGTAGACAAAATTCTAAAGTGTACGTAAATTTAAAGATCCTGCAGACAACAATTCAAAGTGTAAATATATAAATAGATGTCTTTTTTTGGCAAAACCCTTTTTAAGAAAAGCAAAAAGTGTATATAATAAAAGCAATTCCTCCTTTACCCAAAATTCAATCCCTGGCGGCGGCACATCACCTTTCCAACATATGTCTCTCTCCAATGGGTGGATAATTGTAAACCTAACTGGGGAGCAGCTGGAGGATAGGAAAGGATATAATGGTGGTACTGGTGGAAGATATACCTGGAATTCATTGTTAGGTGCTCCAGCCACAGCGATATGACTGAAATTGTTAAAAGCGGTGTTAAACCTGATTCAAATCCTCTTCCCACAATGTTATTCAAATTCTTTTTCTTGAGAGATTGTTTGGTTATGGTTGAACACCAATTTTACACATAGAAGAGTAATTTCATGGCATGTTGTTTAGTTATATTAGTTAAAATTTAATGAGGGTTGTCGATAAGACAAACATTATTTAAGGGTTTTAAGTGAATTAGTAGTATTTTATAGCGTCAGAAACCTTTTAGCTTGATTGATTTTGAATTTTTAATGTAATTGAAGTAAAATTAAAATAATTAATGCATCTGGTATAAACTCATGTTTATAACTTGAGTAAACTGGTTTTTTTAGCTTGTTGACACTGTCTCTGAGGTTTTGTTGACAAACTGCCAAATTGAAAAATGTCTGATAAAATTTGCAGATAACAATTCCATGTTAGGAAAATTAAAAAAAAAGTCTTTTAGGATAAAAGTCAATTTCTTCATTGTTCACAATGTTTTTTAAAGATTTTTTCTTGAGGGGTGTAAAAAAGATTGAATGTGTGGGAGTGGGTTTACCAGTAAATATTTTTAGACAAAATTTTAGACTGGTCTAAATTCAGAAGTTGCTAGGCAACAATTTAAGTAAAAACAATTCTGTCACAGAATTTTGTCTTAAAGCCATTCCCACACAATCCTGCTTTTTCTAGTACAATCGATCTTTCATATAAGTTTTCTCATTACCCTCAACCCATTCAGACTACAGTCTAACCCTCACATCAAAATTTTAGAGTGGTCTAAATTGAAAGAAGCTGCAGGCTACAATTTCATGTTGACTGAATTTCAGAATTTTTCCTGTTTTTGGATAGAAAACAGTGTGAATAATGAAGAAGTTGCTTGATTAAAGCAATTTCTTCATTTTCCTCAATGTCTTCCAAAGCTTTTTTGAGGGGCATAAAAAGAAGGGATCATGTTGGATTGGATTAAAGACCTTAGAAAACATTGTAAATAAAGAATTTTCCTTGTCAATATTTACCCAAAAGACAAAGAATTCTAAAATTTCATCTGATGACTGTTGCCTGCAACTTCTTTGTATTTGGACCCTTCTAAAATTTTGTTGTCGGGTAATGATTGAACTGAATTGATATACTAATATTGGATCATCTTTGCTGTTGTACACTTATGTATTACAGACTTATGGAATCAAACACAAGAAGACGAACGAGGTGGAAGTAATGACATACATTGATTATGTAGACATTGATGGGGCTGCATGGATTGCTGGACTAAGAAGAGGTATGGTTTTACAAGAATTATATTGAGATCAGGATCCATATCTTGCCAACCGCCGTTTTACTTACAATTTCTACAGAAAATTTCAAAATAAGGGCTATGCATTTACTCAGGTTAACATCAAGGTCCCTATGGAGACTAATCTTACTCCTGCACAACAAAGTGTCTGTCTGTCTGTCCATCCATCCATCTGAAGACTTTTTCATTTCTGTGCTCCAAATCTAGAACCTATTGACCTAAAACCTTTAAACTTCCTAAAGTTATTGCTAATGACCTTTGGTTCATGTAGGTCAAAGGTCAATGTCAAAATTGAACTTTGACTGAAAATTGTTTCTTTGCTTGAACACACAAGTTATTTGACCTTGGACCTTCAAACTTTTTAGCTCACCTGAGCACAAAGTGTGAGGTGAGCTATTGTGATCGGTCGTTGTCCGTCCATCCGTCTGTCTGTCCGTCTGTCCATCCGTCCACAATTTCTTTAAAAATCTTCTCCTCCTAAACCAGCCGGCAAATCAAGCTGAAACTTTGCAGGGATGTTCCTTGGGTGAAGTTCTACAAAAGTTGTTAAAAGAATTTAATTCTGTCAAAAACTCTGGTTGCCGTGGCATTTGAAAATGGGAATCTTAAGTAAATCATTAAAAGTCTTTGAAAATCTTCTCCTCCTAAACCAGTAGTCCAATCAAGCTGAAACTTTGCAGGGATGTTCCTTTGGTGAAGTTCTACAAAAGTTGTTAAAAGAATTTAATTCCCTGAAAAACTCTTGTAACCCCGGCATATGAAAATGGGAAATTTTAGAAAATTTTTGTTGTCTTTTTTTCCACAGACTACAAGGCCAAAGGCATTCATATTTTACATAGAACTTTATCATATGGTTCTCTACCAAGTTTTTAAATATTTAATCTCTGGGGTAAAAAATGGCCCCGCCCCTGAGGTTCGAAGTTTGGAAAAATGCTTAAGAGCATTAGAGCAATTTCAAAAGACTTCTTCTCTTAAACTTTAAGGTCTAGGATATTCATATTTGGTATGTAGCATAACTAGATGGTTTTGTACTATTTCACCAAAAGTTGTCTTCCTCAAGTCAAAAATGGCCCTGTTCTAGGGGTCCAAAATTTGGAAAAATGCAAAATTTTAGTATGTTAAAAAAATTCTTCATTTTAAGGAGGAAGGCATTTATATTTTGAGTGTAGCATAGCCTGGCTGTTATCTATCAGTTTTGATTAAATTATGCCTGTAGGTTAATAAACACCCCAGCCCTTGGTGTCCAAAGTTTGTAAAAATGCTCAATTAGACCATGTTCAATAGTCTTTTCCTCCCAATCTACAAAGTCTGAGGCATTCATATTTTGTAGATAGCATACCCAGATGGTTCTCTACCATGTTAGCTAAAATCTTAGCCCTGGCACTGCCCCAGAGGTCAAAAATTTTGGAAAACACCCAATTAGAGCAACATCAAAAGTCTTCTCCTTCTCAAATATAAGGTGATGGGCATACATATTTGGTATGTAGCATGACTAAATAATTTTATTCTATGTAACAGAAAAATATGCTCTTAGGATAAAAAATGTCTCTGCTCCTTGGGTCTAGAATTGGGTAAATCGCATTGAAAGAATTCTTCTTCTTAAACATAGGTTTAGAGCATTTACATTAAAAACATAGGATAATATTATTGTTATCTACTATGTTTATATCCTTTGGACAAACATGGCCCTTCCCAAGGCATCCAAAGATATGAAAAAAGCTCAACAAGAGCATGTTCAAATATCTTCCACTCCTCATGTGTAAGTTGTAATGCATTCATATTTTGATTTATAGTACACCCAGATTGTTCACTACCAAGGTTAATAAAATTACACCCATTGAAGTTGCAGACAGTAATTAGAGTTTGATTGAAATCTAAATACAGAGAATTTCAGGTAGAAAACACTGTGAGAAATGGATAAATTGCTTGTCACTCCCTTTCTCACTATGTTTTTTTGTAGGGTGACAAATTCTTGGATAGTTTGGTAATGGATTAAACGATAAAGCCAAAGGAATTCATTCTTTTTGTAAAGCATTACTGGATTGTTTTGTACAAAGCCCAAAAGTCTTATATTTGTTTTATTTATTTTGCTCAAGTTGTGTCTTTTTTATACAAAGAAGTCCTGTAATTTGCAGATGCCTCAGGTGAGCGATTTAGGACCATCATGGTCCTCTTGTTATATTTGTTATCCATGACCCAAGGAAGTGCCTTATTGTTTTGGGTTCATGTAGGTTGAAGATCAAGGTCATAATTGAACTTTGACTGAAACTGTTTCTGTGCTCCAGCTCTGAAGTTATTAAACCTAGGACCTTAAAACTTTATACCCATGCTTTCCATGACCCAAGGAGGTGCCCTATTGTTTTAGGGTCATGTGAAAGGTCAACTGTGTTACTTGAGTGACAAAGCACTGGTGGGAATATGAGTCTCCTTCATGACAGTTTTAGAAATGAAAACAAAAAATGAATTGTTTTTATAGAATATTAAATCTCAGACATACCAATCATGTCACAGTTTTGTGATGGAAAACCTGTAACCACAGCTTGTTTTAACCCATTCCAACACAGCAAAATTTTAGACTAGTCCAAATTGAAAGAAGCTGCAGACGACAATTTCAAGTTGATGGAATTTTGAATTTTTTCGTCTTTTAGTATAGAAAACATTGTGGATAATGAAGAAATTGCTTGATACAAGCAATTTCTTCATTTTCCACAATGTTTTCCAAAGCTTTTTTCTTGAGGGGCGTAAATAGGAGGTATTGAGTTGGAATGGGTTAAGCTGTGGTTGCTGCTTTAGAGGTTTTTTTTTTGGAAACAATTCAGCACAGGCCTTAAAAGGGACCTAATATTTCCAGCTATGTCCCGTAAAAGAAAAGAAAAATGTTAAGTATTTCTTTTTATTCTTATCATTTTCATTCATCTAAACATAACCCATACCCACAGAGTAACGCTTTGAAACGCACCTCAATATAAAAGCATTGGAAACATCGTGGAAAATGAAGAAATTGCTTGCAACCAGCAATTTCTTCATTTTCAACAATGTTTTCTACTGAGATACATTGTAGTTAAAAAAATCTAGAATTTCATGAATTTTAATTTGTCTTCTGCAACTCTTTGAATTTGGACCAGTCTACGATTTTGCCATCCTTGAATGTGTTAACTAATTATTTTTGACTGGCGGGAAGTGTTAATGGTTTATTATATGTATTTGTTTTATATTTTGTCCACTTTGTGCAAAATGTACTTGGATGTAAATAAAAGATACTGGTATTTTCTGAAAAAGAGTTATTTGCAGGCTTGACACAAGTTGTCCCTGGACAACCATTCTAGTTTATAATTGGCTGTTAACCCATTTCCAGATGACAAAAGTTTGACTGTTCCAAATTGAAATACAATGTATAAGCTAAAGATGACAATTCAGAGTTAATCTAACATTAAAAATCTTTGTCTTTTTTGGGTAGAATACATGAATACCATCTACATTTTCCATTTTCCATAATGTTTTCTACAGATTTTATTCTTGTGGGGTATTAGAAAACTGGGATTTGTTGGAATAAGTTTTAACCAAGTCCCATACAATGATGCTTTTTGACACCCCTAAAAAAAGAACTGTTGAAAACATGGCGGAAAATGAATAAAATGCTTGTTAATTTCTTCATTATCAGCAATGTTTATACCTGGAAAGACAGAAAATTTAAAATTTCATCAACTTGAAATTTTTGTCTGCAACATCTTTCAATTTGGACCAGTCTGAAATTTGTTGTCTGGTAATGGGTTAAATGCTTGTATATTTTCAGGTGATGTCATATTGGCTGTAAATGGAGAAAAAGTTGGAAACCTTAATCATAAGGAGTTGGTGAATAAAATCAAACAGACAGGAGATATTCTTAGGTAGAATTTAACCCTTGTCATGCTGAACCCAGGATATTCCTGTTTCTGCAGGAAGTATAGACCAAGATCAGCCTACACATAAATGCAGTCTGATCTTAGTCTACACCACCTGTTTGTCCCTTTTAAGTAAGAGTTGTTTTTAGCTAGTAAAGCGTCAACTTTGATAGCTTAAGTTAACGGACAAATTTTTAGGTCTTCTCAGAGTTCAATGAGTGCAAACTGCCACTGGAGTTTGAAAAGCATCGTGGGAAATGAAGAAATAACTTGTTACAAGAAATTTCTCCTGAATGTTTTCTACCCAAAATAGGATCTTTGACAAATTCCCACACAGTGACGCTTTTTGATGCCCATCAAGAAAAATTATATAATTCATATTAAATACAAATTTACACAGGCTCAAATAACCTGTTACTAGACAACAAAATATTAGACTGGTCCAAATTAAAAAAAAGAACAGACAACAAAATCAAGAAAAAAAGTCTTTGTCCACAATCTTTTCTACCTGGAAGGACGATTGCTTGCTAGAAGTAATTTATTCATTTTCCACGATATTTTTGTATTATTTAAATTTTTTTGGAGGGGAGGCTTGACAAAGGAGGAATGAGTGGAAATGGGTTAATTAAAAAAAGAAGGGGGGATGGTCCTCTGAGATAATAGGAGGTGTAGACCAACATCAGACTGCATGTGTGAATTTGCTGCTCTGTGTCAAAGTCTTCTGCAAAAACTAGAATCTTACCAGTTTAGTATGACAAGGGTTGGTGTTCTAATTAATTTTGAAAATTAATTTAATCTTTAATTGGCCATTCATTGCTATCTATTAGGCCTCCTCATAACACTTAATTAATCCTTAAGGCTCATCTATCTATTATGAAATTAACCCATTCCCACACAATGATGCTTTTGGAAACCTCTAGGGAAAAACTATTTTGTAAACATTGTGTAGAATAAAGATAATGCTACGAGCAATTTCTTCATTTTACACTGTTTTCTACCTAGAAAAACATCAAAAATTTCATAAACTTTATAATGTCGTCTGCAACTTCTTTCACTTTTGACCAGTCTAAAATTTTGCTGTCTGTTAATGGGTTAAGTCTCATCTATCTAATGTAAAAAGTAGCCACCACCAATGATAGTGCTGTAGAAAACATTGTTAGAAAAGGGAACATTGCTTGTGAAATTCAGTTTTCCCTTTTGTCACAATGTTTTCTATCCTATATGGCACTTATCTTTCAGTGTAAACCCAATTCAAATTGTTGTCTGCTGCTTTTAATTTGTGACAGTCTAAAATTCTGTAATAATAGTTTTAACCCTTGTCATGCCGAACCGGGAATATTCCGGTTTTGGCAGGAGGTATAGACCAAGACCAGCCTGCACATAAGTGCAGTCTGATCTTGGTCTACACCTCCTGCTTGTACTTTTCCTGCCAGATTTGTTTATAAAAGCGATTACTAAAAGAAATATTGATTATTGAACAACAAGTTCTTTCAGTGCTTTCAGCCCTTTGGTTTTATGGCAATTTAGTAAGGTAATTTATACAGCATGACAAGGGTTAATATAATCGTAATATGATGATGATTATTACATTTTTTCATTTTCTAAATTGTTTTTAGTGAGAGGCATCAAAAAGTATAATTGTGTTGGAATGGGTTAGGTATTGTCTGTTAATGGGTTTTCTAGTTTCCTTGCAGACTGTGCTTCTATCCTATGAATCTTTTACCCAATGACAAAATCCTGAACTGGTCCAAATTGTAAAAAGTTGCAGACGAAAATTAAAGTTGACAAGTTTGTTTTTAAAAAACATAGTGGAAAATCTTGGAATTGCTTGTTATAAGCAATTTCTTCTTTTTCCACAATGTTTCTTGATCTCTCTGTTCTCATGGGCCATCAAAAAGCAGGATTGCCTTGTATATTTTTCAATTGTTTAGCCAATTCCCACCAAAATACCATCTTTTTATGCCCTTCAAGAAAATAGCCTGAGAAACCAGTCTAGAAAATGAAGAAATTGATAGTTTCAAGCAATTTCTTCATTTTCAACAATGCTTCCTACCCCAAAGGACAATTTTTTTTTAGGTTTTCATCAACAAAAAATTACCATCTGCAAATACTTTGAATTTGAACCAGTCAAAATTTTGCCATCTAGTTATTGGTTAGTCTTTGGAGAAATGGAATTGATACAAGAAGCCTCTATTTTAGAACTTGCAAATCAGTAAAATATTTTTTCATTGTCAATTAACCAATTCCCACTCAATGACACTCTTTGATGTCCCTCAATAGAAATAATTGGGAAAGCATTTTGTAAAATGAAGAAATTGCTTAAAACAAGCAAATTCTTCATTTTCAACAATGTTTTCTACCATATTTTTATCTGAACTATGGAAATGTGTGGGAATGGATATCTATAATTCGAAACTCTTTCATTCCAGACATTTTAATTTGAAACTGGAAATATATGCTCACTATCAAGAGAGCAATCTATACGAACAAGGGGAATAACACTAAATGCATTTTTGAATGAAAAGTTATACCCTCTATCAAGCACTTGAACAGCCAATTGTTGGCATCTGCAGTGCTCTTTTCGTGTTCTAATAGTAAAAGTTGTTGTTCTTAATTTCAGACTGACTGTTCATTTTGAAGACTGTTGTAAAAAGGTTGATCTGCATGAGAGATTCTTGAAGTTAAAGGTAAAGCAATTCGGAGTTTAAGACTTGCATTTTTTGTATGTTTATGATTAGCTTTGATGTATTCAAATAAAATATCATATAACTTGAAAGTTTCTGAGTAATTTATCAACACTTGTCATGCTTTTTCAGATCTGGGGTAAAAATTCAAATTGCTGAAAGTACTTGAAGGTCTGATTTTGGTAATTTATTTTCTTTGCATAATGTTCAGGCTGATCTTTGTCTATGCCTCCTTCCAAAACAGGAATTTTAAAGGTTCAGCATGACAAAGGGTAAATTGCATAACTTGCGAGAAAAATATAAATTTTAGATTCATATAATATTGTATCATCAATCTGTTGAAATCATGTTCTAGTTATTGTATCAAAATGAGAGATCAGAGCATAATAGTGTAAAAGAGTTTGTTAGTGAGTTTTTTTAGTGAATTAATGAGTGTATTGGTGTGCTAGTGAGTGTGTTACTGAGTATTTTAGTGTGTTAGTGTGTTGGTGGGTGTGTTTATTTTGATATTTTTAAGTGCTAGTTAGCATGTTAGTGTGTTAGTGAGTTAATTGGTGAGTGTTTTAGTGTATTAGTGAGTGTATTTGTGTGTTAGTGTATTAGTGAGTATTTTAGTTTGTTAGTGTGTTGATGATTGTGTTAGTGTTTTAGTGTGTTAGTGAGTGTGTTGATGTGTGTTTTGGCGAGTGTGTTGGTGAGTGTGTTTGTGTGTTTTTGAGTGTGTTACAGTGTTTGTGATTGTTCAGCATGTGTTTTATTGTGTTATTGAGAGTGTTAGTGAGTGTGTTAGAGTGTTAGTTGGTGTGTTAGTGAGTGTTTACTGTGTGTGTGTTAGTTAACCTGTTATCAGACAACAAAATTTCAGTTGGATATGAATTGAAAGAAGTTGCAGATGACCATTTTTAGTTGATGGAATTTCAAAAGTCTTAGGAAAAGAATGTTGATATTCATTTTCCACAATGTTTTCAAAGCTTTTTTTCGGACGTCAAAAAATCTGATTGTGTTGGAATGGGTTCAAGTGTCACTCTCACAAGTCCATTCCGAAATTTTCAAAACTTTTTCTTCTTCAAAGTTACTCTGCACAATTTTCTCCATGGTGAAAAGTCACCTTTAACCATTACTACACAACAAAATTTTAGACTGGTCCAAATTGAAAGAAGTTGCGGAGGACAATTTCAGGTTAATAAAAAATTTAGAAAATCTTTGTCTTTCCAGGTACAAAACATTTTGCATGAAGCATCAGTATATTGACCTCTTTCAAAATAGCTAAAATCATGATCCTAGGGTCCCCAGGGGCGGAGCCCCAGGGGGTTGGGGTTTATATAGAAATAAAGAACAATTTTTTAAATGACATCTCCTCTCAAACCACTGGGCCGATTTGAACCAAATTTGGCAGAAATGTTGCTTAGATGGTACCCTTCAAGAATAGCTAAAAGAATTGAAATCTGTTAAAAACTCTGGTTGCCATGGCAACAAAAGTGAAATTTTAAAATAATCTTTAAAAATCTTCTTCTCCTGACCCAGAAGGCGTAGAGCCTTGATATTTTGCATGAAGCATCAGTATATTGACCTCTTTCAAAATGGCCAAAATCATGATCCTCGGGTCCCTAGGGGTGGAGCCCCAGGGGGGTGGGGTTTATATAGAAATAAAGAACGATTTTTTAAATGACATCTCCTCTCAAACCACTGAGCTGTTTTGAACCAAATTTGGCAGAAATGTTGCTTACGTGGTCCCCTTAAAAAATAGCTTAAAGAATTGAAATCTGTTAAAAACTCTGGTTGCCATGGCAACAAAAGTGAATTTTTAAAAATAATCTTTAAAAATCTTCTTTACCTGACCTAGAAGTCATAGAGCCTCGATATTTTGCATGAAGCATCAGTATATTGACCTTTTTCAAAATAGCTAAAATCATGATCCTCGGGTCCCTAGGGGCGGAGCCTCAGGGGGTGGGGTTTATATAGAAATAAAGAACAATTTTTTAAATGACATCTCCTCCCAATTCACAGGGCCAATTTGAACCAAATTTGGCTGAAATGTTGCTTACGTGGTCCCCGTTAAAATCAGCTAAAAGAATTGAAATCGGTTAAAAACTCTGGTTGCCATGGCAACAAAAGTGAAATTTCAAAATAACCTTTAAGAATCTTCTTCTCCTGACCCAGAAGGCGTAGAGCCTTGATATTTTGCATGAAGCATCAGTATATTGATCTCATACAAAAAAAGCTAAAATAATGATCCTAGGGTCTCCAGGGGTGGAGCCCCAGGGGGGGGGGTAGTAGGCATGAAGCATCAGTTCACAGAGTTCTTTCTTATTTCTGAAATTATAACCCATGGAAAAAGTTTTTTCCTTCTTTCAAATCAGCACTCAAGCCTTGGATTTGTAATTTAGGCTTTTGGATCCCCAGGTTCATAGTCTTTATATGTAATTGTGGCCCACTTGTTTCATAATCCTAACCTTAACATGAAATTAGACTGTTGAAAGAAAAAGAGCCTTTATCTCAGGTGAGCGCCCCAGGGCCAATGGCCCTCTTGTTTATATCTTGTTATTCTTTAAGCTTGAATCAAAATCAACGTAATCTACTATAAATATTTATCAACAACCAACTAAATTTTCAAAAATAGACCATAATGTCAAATGGTTTTATTTTGTTTCCTTTTTATAAAGGCTGTTTTACGTTCCAAGCAACAGGAATTGCGGGAAGTAGAAATGCAAGAAATACAGATTATAGAAAGTAAGTAATTTGTCTGATGATCAAATCAACAATAAATTCTTGTGAAAGAATTCTGTGCATTTAATCTATTCCCACTTGACAAAATTTTAGACTGGTCCAAATTGAAAGAAGATGCAGACGACAATTTCAAGATGATGGAATTATAATTTTTTTCATCTTTTTCGATAGAAAACATTGTGGATAATAAAGAAATTGCTTGATACAAGCAATTTCTTCATTTTCCACAATGTTTTCCAAAGCTATGAACAACATCTACTCAATAGGGACAAGCAGGTGGTGGGACTAAAATCAGACTGCACATAAGTGCAGGCTGATCTATGTCTATGCCTCCTGCCAAAACAGGAATATTCTGGTTTCAGCATGACAAGGGTTGAAACATTCATTTACTGAAGATACTAATTTTAATCCCTCACTAAAATTTTTGACTGGTCCAAATTTGATGGAGTTGCAAATGACTGTCTAAAGCTTGTGAAAATTTAGATTCTTTTTTAACTTTATTGGTAGAAAACAATGTTTTTCCAGTTGCATTTCTTGAGGAGTGTCAAAAAGGGTATTGAGGCATTTTTGTCCATCATTTAAGCCATTCCCACACATTTCTGTCTTTTGACACCCCTTAATAAAAAAGCACAGAAAAAAATTGTGGAAAATGAAGAAAATGTTTTCAACTGGGAAAGTTGAAAAATATGAAATTTCATAAACTTTAAATTGTTGTGTGCAACTTCTTTCATTATTTCAACTAATCTAAAATTTTGCCTTCCACAAATGGGTGAAACAGTTAAGGATGAAAAAAGTTTTTTCCTAGAACTGTCTTAGCCAAATGACAAAAACATCAAACAATTAATACATTACCAGATGACTAAATTATCAATTGGTCCAAATATGAAAGACGATGTAGACAAATTTTGAATTTAGGTCTAAATTGAAGAAAGATGCGGATGCCATGTGAACAAAAAGAATTCAATAACGGTTAAAAAGAACTTGACAAAAGCAGAACAAGCAACAAGCAATTTCTCCCTTTTCCCCCATGCTATCTTGAATTTGATATTTGAGGATCGTAAGAAGTTGGGATGTGTTGCAATGGGTTAAAATGAGAAAATATTGCCATCTATATGGTAGAAAAGGCTTTTTCTGTAAGTATATTTTATTTGTGTAAAATTGTGATTTAATGAAGAACTGCTCTAGATACAGTATTTTTAGAGGTTTTAAAACATTGAACTTGTTTTTGAAGGAGTAAATTTGTGAATTAAACGACAAAACCTACCAATGTGTGGATAATTGTAAACCTAAGTTGGATGGAGGCTTGAAAGGGTTTAGTGGTAGTACTTGTGTGAGAAATACCAGGAATCCATTGTTGAGTGCTCCAGCCACTGCAATATGACTGAAATACTGTTAAAAAGAGCAGTTAAAACTCATTCAATCAATAAATAACAAAGATGCATGTTTTAAAAACCCCAACAATTTCCACTCTATTGTAGAGTATTATGCAGATAGAGGTATCAGTAGAATGGATGCAATGCGTCAAAGTATGATCAGTAATGTGTCATCGAATAGCGATAGCTGGGATGCATACAGTATTATATCGTCACCATATATGCAGAAATCCACAGGTATAACATGCCTTAAGGAGCCTTATTGTTTTGGGGTAATGTAGGTGAATGATCAAATTTACTACTTAGGTGGCAAAATGCTGGTGGGGGACATTAGTCCGCTTTAAGACAATTTTTGTTGTGCGCATCTATTTGAGTGCAAGCTTAGACCAGTATTTTTGTCAAAGATAAATGTACCAGAAAAAAGTCGAATTTTATCTGAAATTAATCATTGCCGACAAAACATCTACAAAAGTCTCCAATATCTACAAGTGTTTACGAAAAAGATGGATTGCGGCTGTCATTCAAAGAATTAATTTACGATTCAAATCATACATTAAGAGTGGAAGTTACTTTGAACTCCGACATAAGCTGACATTTATGTGAAGCATTTTCTTTGGTTTGGCGATTTAACCTTCAGAATTACAGCTTATTCAAGCTGTAGTTACAACGCTTAGGTAGCCAATGAACCATTTACTGATTTGTGACATGTAAGTGACCATGAATTTCGCAAAAAAACCTGCTCTGTTTAATTTTTGAGTGAATCTTCTTTTCAGAGCTAGGCATCACCTTAAGTTGTGAAAGACATTTGTCTTTTTACAAAATGGCTGCCAGTTTCTATGAGGACTCCATTGCACTTCTTCTTTCTGTGCAGTGTATATAAATTAGATATCTGGTTTTTGAAAATAAAATTATTTGTAACTTAACCCATTACCAGAAGGTAAAATTTTAGACCAGTCCAAATTGAAAGGAGCTGCAGACATCAATTGAAAGTATATTAAAGTTTAGATTTTTTCAACTTTCTAGGTAGAAAACATTGTGTAAAATGAAGAAATTGCTTGTTACAAGCAATTTTGTCATTTCTCACTATGTTTTCGGAAACTTTCTTCTTGTGGGCGTCTAAAATCATGTTTGAGTGGGAATGGGTTAATTATCTGTTTTCAGGTCTGTATGGTAACTGGTCCTCTGTCTCGTCTATACGTAGTTTTAACATGGAAGAATCAAGTATTGCAGAGGATGACCACATTAGTTACATAGATTCTGATAGTGAGAGTATTTCCTTCACTGCTGGACCCCGGTTTGGTCGCAAGTCAGACACTGATATTGTGACACAAGCAGGGAATCAAAACAGTGGATTGATAACCCAGAATTCCAGAAATTCAAAATCACTGGAGAGTGGCCTTCAAAAGGGAGATAATTCTACTGACAATCAAGATTTCTACCATGGTGCTGACAATCAGGAAACTTGCAAATATGATGATGTTTTTGTTGAGGAAAAGGGAGATGATAAACAGTTTTTTACAAAAAATAGGGCTGAAAAGTCCCATCTCCACACTGCTGGCAGTCAGTTACGCAGGAATGAAAGTACAAATTCAGACAAAATATACTATAAAGGAGAAAATGGTAAAATGATTGTACCAAAGATTTGTATTGAGGGCGGAATGGAATACACAACTTTTGACGACATTGATACTCAGACTGAGATTGATCGATTGACCCTTGAAAATGAAGGACAAAGGTCAAATCGTTTAATACCAGAATTGGACAAAAATTATGATTTACTACAAGAGAAAATAGTTGCCATGGAAATTGCAAAAGAAATGAATAGAATTGAAAAAATGGTTGAAACGGATGACCAGTTTTCTGCTAAGAGGGTTAAAAAGCCTCATAAAAGAATCCAAAAGAGTAAATCACAGCCTTTATATAAATCCAATGAAACTCTTTTGAAAAATGATAGATTTAAAGGACTGAATATGTCACCAAGGTTACCAAGGAGTGACATCACTAGTCATGTGGGCGGTTCACTATCTTACGACCAACTCAAATCGAGTGTTCCAGATATTGTTATTTCATTCCATGCAGAAGATTATCAAATTATCTATATAAATGAAGGGGACCAGCAGACCAAACTGTGATTGGTTGATCAAGTCAACTTACCAATCACAGCTGTCAATCAAAGAATCAATTAACAAATCAAATTATTCATTTAGACGGAATGTGAACTTTGGAATCCAGTATTGGCCAACATGCATGTGAAGCATTTTCGTTGGTTAGTCAGCTTAAATGTTGTAACTACCGCTTATTCAAGCTGTAGATACAACCTTTTACCCATTTCCCACACAATGAATTTTTGACCATTCCAAATTCAAAGAAGTTGCAGACAACAATTTAACAAATTTTAGATTTCTGGATAGATAACATTGTGTAAAATGAAGAAATTGCTTGTTATAAACAATTTCTTCATTTTACACAATGTTTTCCTGTTTTTCTTGGGGGGGGGTCCAAAAGCGTCACTGTGTGTTGGGATGGATTAAGTTGCCAACCAACCATTTAAATTTTGTATTACATGTTACTAGCCATAAGATTTGAGAAAATAATACCATTCCTGTTGGAGTCAGTGTGCGTTTTTGATACGTGTTACTGGAAGTAACACCATTTAATATCAAAGTGAAATTTCCTGTATGAATAAGTGGGTGTGGTGAGTTGAGATAGTGGGCAGGGCTTTCAATCCGTCAATAAGAGTATGCAGAGGACAATACAAGGTGCATTTAACCCATTCCCATACAAAGACACTTTTTGACGCCCAAAGAAAAGCTTTCGAAAGCATCTTGAAAAATGAAGAAATTGCTTGTAGCGAGCAATTTCTTCTTTTTCCAGGATGTTTTCTACCCGAAAAGACAAATTTACTTAAAATTCCATCAACAAAAAATTGACATCTGCGACTTCTTTGACTTTGGACTGGTCTAAAAGAAAAGAACTTTATAAAAACCATTAGCTAACAAGGTGCCAAACTGTCACAAGATACGCCCGTCAAACTGCTTAATATTAACTGGGGGTTTGAATAGAACTGAGGTTATTTTGAATGAATTTTTTTGTCAAACAAAGTATGAAAAACAACAAAGGGCAATAACTCAAAATATACGCTAGGTAGAGTTATGGTTCTTGTACACTGCACTCCCACTTGGTGAGCTCTATCCATCCATGAAGTTTCATGATTCTAGCTATTATACTTTTAGAGATATACTCCGGACAAGATTCAAGTATGAAAAACAACAAAGGGCAATAACTAAAAAAATAGGATAGGTAGAGTTATGGTTCTTGTACACTGCACTCCCACTTGGTGGGCTCTATCCATCCATGAAATTTCATGATTCTAGCTATTATACTTTTAGAGATATACTCCGGACAAGATTCAAGTATGAAAAACAACAAAGGGCAATAACTCAAAAAATATGCTAGGTAGAGTTATGGTTCTTGTGCACTGCACTCCCCCTTGGTGAGATCTATACACCCATGAAGTTTCATGATCCTAGCTATTATACTTTTAGAGATATACTCCGGACAAGATTCAAGTATGAAAAACAACAAAGGGCAATAACTCAAAAAATATGCTAGGTAGAGTTATGGTTCTTGTACACTGCACTCCCACTTGGTGAGATCTATACACCCATGAAGTTTCATGATCCTAGCTATTATACTTTTAGAGATATACTCCGGACAAGATTCAAGTATGAAAAACAACAAAGGGCAATAACTCAAAAAATAGGCTAGGTAGAGTTATGGTTCTTGTACACTGCACTACCACTTGGTGAGCTCTATCCATCCATGAAGTTTCATGATTCTAGCTATTATACTTTTAGAGATATACTCCGGACAAGATTCAAGTATGAAAAACAACAAAGGGCAATAACTCAAAAAATAGGATAGGTAGAGTTATGGTTCTTGTACACTGCACTCCCCCTTGGTGAGATCTATACACCCATGAAGTTTCATGATCCTAGCTATAATACTTTTAGAGATATACTCCGGACAAGATTCAAGTATGAAAAACAACAAAGGGCAATAACTCAAAAAATAGGATAGGTAGAGTTATGGTTCTTGTGCACTGCACTCCCCCTTGGTGAGATCTATACACCCATGAAGTTTCATGATCCTAGCTATAATACTTTTAGAGATATACTCCGGACAAGATTCAAGTATGAAAAACAACAAAGGGCAATAACTCAAAAAATAGGCTAGGTAGAGTTATGGTTATTGAGCACTGCACTCCGTATTGATGAGAAGAATATAACTGCCAAGTTTAAAGTCAATCGGACTTACGGTGACGGAGTTATGCTCCGGACAAAGAAGTGGACACCGCCGGACAACCGGACGCCCGGACGCCCGGACGGCCGGACGGCCGGACGCCCGGACACCACGGGTGATCCCATAATACGTCCCGTCTTCGACGGGCGTATAAAAATTGTCATCGGCAACTTCTTTAAATTTTGGCTTGGGTAAATAATTTCAAGTTTGGGTCAAAATGAAGGATTTTTGGGTAGTGAGTTATACTTAAGTGTGTCATTCATAACCAGTTTTATTGAGCATCGTACAACCTCTGAATTGACATATTGGTGGCCCGCTCAGTGTACTTCTACAGTGTTCAATTAACCCATTCCAACAAAACAAAATTTTAGACTGGGCCAAATTGAAAGAAGCTGCAAACAACAGTTTCAAGTTAATGTGTTTTTTTTTCATCTTTTTGGATAGAAAAACATAGTGGATAATGAAGAAATTGCTTGATACAAGCAATTTCTTCTTTTTGTTCAATGTTTTCCAAAGCTTTTTTCTTGAGGGGTGTAAAAAGAGGGGGATTGTGTGGCAATGGGTTAAAATAGCAAATGCCATTATTTTGCATGATTTATAGTCAGTTATAATGTATCAAGAAAATAAGATAGTTGGTTGACAACCAAAGCATCAAAACTAAGGCTTCAATTAGTTATAGTTACACTTTTAAGTCACCAAACCAACAAAAGAGATTTACATAAAAAGTTAAAATTTCAGTTGAAGACTAAATAAATAATTTTATTTATTGGGAAATTGTTTTTGAACGACTTCTTTGATCTGTCAATGATAATTGTCCAATCGCAGCTGTCAATCAATCAGTTTACAAATGAAATTATGTATCTAGAACAAAAGTGAGTTTTGAACTCCGACAGCTCTTTTTAGTTTGTTTGGCAATTTAAACATTGTAACAACAGTTTATTCAAGCCGTAGTTAGGTCTCCAACTAAGTCTTCTACTTTTTTCTTACATGCTACTGGCCATAAATTTCAGGTCTTTAATGCTTTCCTGTTTTTCAAAGTTTTAGACTTTTAGTTAGAGACGACAATTGAAAATAGGGGAAATTTGTAAAGTACCTAATCAATGTACCGTACATGGAAGAAAAGGATTATGGAAACAGAAGAAATTGCTTGTTACTAGCAATTTCTTCTTTTACCACAATCTTTTCTCCTGTATATAATGGCTTAGACAAAAACAAAAACAAGGACATTCAGGATAGGGTTGAAGTTGAAATTCCTGTCTAAGTCAAAGGGTGAGACTAATGGAGTAAGACGACAGGCACAGTGATTGGTCAATTGTTGAAGACATATGGTAGAACAACTTCAATGAGGACCATTCCTGTGTTATCTTCCCTTTGTCCTATTACAAATAAATCAGAGGTGTGCCAAATTGTACATTGGTCCTTTCACTTCATTAGCTTTTATTTTTTAATTCTTGTTCAGTATGGGGAAGTTGTGATTTCCCCAGTTTGATTAAAGATAAAAATCTGTTGATGGTATTAGTTTATGGTTTTCCAAGTAACATAGTTGGGAGTTTATTAATCCCTGGCTTTGAGATGCTGTCTAGTCAAAATAAACAACTCTTGTCAAGCTGAATAAACTTTTTTCAGAGTTCAGTTTAAATCATAGGGCTGAAAGCACTAGAAGGGCAATTGGTAGGTCGATATTTACTTTGAAAATACATTTCGCAAATATTGTGCCATAAATTTTTTGTCAAACTTTCTGTTCTAGGTTTTGGCAATTTAGTTGCCTATAGTGGTCTGTATTTGGGCTGAATTAGGGCTTAAATTATAATTAGTTTAGATTATAGTGTGCAAAAAGAAAGTGAAATACTAATGTACTTGCATGGTAAAAATGATCAGAATTATTTATAAACTGTGATAATATCTGTATTGTAATACTCGTTTCAAGATATAGATTATTGCATTGCTTTTGATTGATTGTGGTTTAAAGCAAATCACTTAACACATTACCACATAACAAAATTTCAGACTGGTCCAAGTTAAAAGAAGTTGCAGAAGACAATTTAAAGTTGGTGGCATTCTAAATTTCTTTGTCTTTTGGGTTAGAAAACAATGAGGAAAATGAAGAAATTGCTGTTTTTCTTGGGGTGTGTAAAAAAGCCTGATTGTGTGGAAATGGGTTGATTGCTAGTGAATTTTCTGTAATTGTAACACTGAAAATAGCAACTCACTTTTTAATTGCAATTGGCATTATGCACCAACATTGTTATTATAGAAGTAATAGCAAATTTTTATAGAAACTTCCTTTTATTTTTAATAAAACTGATGACAAATTGGTGTTTTAAACCTTTTCCCACACAACAAAATTTTAGACTTGTCCAATTTGAAAGGAGTTGCAGATGACAATCTTAAGTTAATGAAATCTATAAAACTTTCGTCTTTTTGGATAGAAAAAAAATGTAGAGAATGAAGAAATTGTTTGTAACAAGCAATTTATTCATTTTCCACAATGTTTTCTAACTTTTTATATTGAGTGGGATGTTTAAAAGGGTCACTGTGTGGTAATGGCTTAACCCATTCCCACACAACAATGTTTTTTGACACTGCTCAAGAAAAACAATTTGGAAAAGATTGTGTAAAATGAAGAAATTGCTTATAACAAAGTTTTAAGAAAGTTGAAAAAATATTTAATTTCCTAAACTTTACATTGTCATCTGCAACTCCATTCAATTTAGAGCAGTCTAAAATTTTGCTGTCTGGTCATGGGTTAATAGAATACCATTATCATTCATGAATGAGTAAGAAATAAATTACCTGGTCATTGTCTTAGTCCTTTCCCGTTTTTGGAAATTTTAGACTGGTCCAAATTGAAAGAGGTTGCAGACGACAATGAAAACTGGATGCTATGTGAATTGAAACCATCCTATGTGGTAGAAAATATTGTGGAAAAAGGAGAAATTGCTTGTTACAAGCAATTTCTTCTTTTTCCACAATGTTTTCTCCAGTATAAAATCAGAGGAACTTAAAATCCCGTATTTGAACGGGAAAGGGTTAAACCAAATACCAGACAACAAAAGTTTAGACTGGTTAAAAATTGAAGGAAGAAGCAAATAATTTCCAGTTGACACAAGTTATTATTTTTTCCTTGGGGTAGAAAACATTGTCAATGATAATGAAGAAATTTCTTGATTTGTTTCCTTGCATTTTCTGCATTTGCCATGTTTCCAAAATCTTTACCTGTCTGATATTTTGTGATCTGGAAATGGGTTAACCCATTCCAACACAGCAAAATTTTAGACTGGTCCAAATTGAAAGAAGCTGCAGACGACAATTTCAAGTTGATGGAATTTTGATTTTTTTTGTCTTTTGGGATAGAAAACATTGTGGATAATGAAGAAATTGCTTGATACAAGCAATTTCTTCATTTTCCACAATGTTTTCCAAAGCTTTTTTTCTTGAGGGGCATAAAAAGGAGGGATTGAATTGGAATGGGTTAAGATACACTTCAGCCGACCGATACTGACCGTGAAGAAAGCTTAAGTTTACACTCATTGACCAATCGAAACCCTGTATAAACATCACTTTGGGTAAACAGCGTATGTGATGACTTTCATTTGTGAGTGGTTCTTTTGTAAAATACAATGATTTGAGTCATCATCAGAATTATTTAGGGCAAACATGGCTCTTGTGTTGTTAAGTGCTTGAATTTGTTTCAAACCAAAGATTAAATTATTTATGATTTTGCAGTGTATGCAGGCATACACTTAGTTTTATGATTTTAATATTAACATTGAAATTTTCATGTAGAAGGATATTAAATAAGTGCTTAGTTTTTAGCTCGGCTGTTTTTGGAGAAAACTGGTGGTGTTGCTTTATCTAGGTAATTGTCTGTGATGTCAAAAAAAATTTGTTTTTTTTTTTAATATCTCTGGTATTACTAAACACATTCACTTGAAACTTGTAATAGATGTTCACTATTAAAAGAGAAATCTATATCAACATGGGTAATAACTCTAAATGAAATTTTGAACAAATTATGTCCCTTTTTGGACTTAGAAATTTTACCTTCTATCAAGCACTTGTACAGCTGAGCGTTGGTATCTGCAGAAAGTGCTCTTTTGTTTCTGTTATATTATACTCTCTATAAAAAAAGTCTTTAATGTAAATTAGGTTACAATTTCAATATATATATTCAACACCGAGGCAAAATGTTTTTTGTTATGGATATTTCAAATTAGTGTAGTTTCACAATTGAATGTTATTAAAAGTTATTACTCAGCCATTTTTTCAATTGCTTACAAATATTTTGTCACAGCTCTTGAGCAGAAAAAAGTTGAGGTTAGCTATTGCGATCCCCCTGTGCCCAGTGTCGGCCAATCATCATCTCCTCCTTAACCCTTTCCGGTTTTTGAAAATTTTAGACTAGTCCAAATTGAAAAAGGTTGCAGACGACAATGAAAACTGGATGCCATTTGAAATGAAACCATCCTATGTGGTAGAAAATATTGTGGAAAAAGGAGAAATTGCTTGTTACAAGCAAGTTCTTCTTTTTCCACAATGTATTCTCAAGAATAAGATTACAGGAATGTAAAATCCTGTGTTTGAACAGAAAAGGGTTAAAACTTGAGATTAGCTATTGTGATCCTCCTGTGCCAAGTGTCACTCCATCAACATCTCCTACATAAATCTTGAGATTTGCTATTGTGATCCTCCTGTGCCCAGTGTCAGTCCATCAACATCACCTACATAAATCTTGAGATTAGCTATTGTGATCCTCCTGTGCCCAGTGTCAGTCCATCAACATCTCCATAAAACTTGAGACTAGCTATTGTGATCCTCCTGGTCCCAGTGTCAGCCCATCATCATCTCCTCCTTAAAACTTGAGACTAGCTATTGTGATCCTCCTGTGCCCAGTGTCAGTCCATCATCATCTCCATAAAACTTGAGATTTGCTATTGTGATCCTCCTGTGCCCAATGTCAGTCCATCAACATCTTCTCCAAAAAACTTGAGATTAGCTATTGTGATCCTCCTGATCCCAGTGTCAGTCCATCAACATCTCCTCTTTCTAAACCACTTTGGTTATTTAGACCCAACTTTACAAAATGTTGCAACGGTTTACATGAGCCCTAAATTCCCATTCAATTATTTTAAATTGTTCATGAAATTTTGAATAGTCAGTAAATATTGCCGTTTCATTGTAGAGCTATTTTTCAGTCTGACAAAATTTTAACCCTTGTTATGCTGAAACCGAAATATTCCTGTTATTGCAGGAGGCTACAAGACAAAGATCACATACCGATGGGTCAGCACAAAACAGTTGTATATGTTTATAGGCAGTTACAACTTCTTTGCGCTGACTAATCAATATGTGCAACCTGATCATGGTCTTCACCACCTAAATGTCTTATTCAAAACAAGGTATAGTAAAGAATTAATTTCCAAAGAAACATTGATTCCTAGTGCATTCACTCCTTTGATTCTAATGAAGTTCTGAAAGATTTTATTCTGCATAACATAGCTTAACCCATTCCAACACAGTGGAATTTTAGACCAAACCAAATTGAAAGGATGTGCAGACGACAATTTGAAGCTGATGGAATTTAAAATTTATTCGTCTTTTTGGATAGAAAATATTGTGGATAATGAAGAAATTGCTTGATCCAAGCAATTTCTTCATTTTCCACAATGTTTTCCAAAGCTTTTTTGTTGAGGGGCGTAAAAAGGAGGGACTGAGTGGGAATGGGTTAAGTAGTGTTTTGACCTAATATCATTCTGACCAAGTTTTATTAAGATTGAGGTTGTTGCCTCTAGAGTGAAAGTCCTTCAATTGTCGACACTGCAAATTGCACAACAGACATTCAAGTATCACAAAAGCCCAGTTGTGCTCATGTGTGCTAAAAATTTATTTCCAACCTGTGTGACTAAGTTTATCTTAGACTTGTAAGTACTTGAGGCATGAGTTGCTCAATCCTCCTCAATTTACTAATTGTAAAGGTATTTTCAAGGAATAAGGTTTTCAAAATTTTGCTATATACCATATATGGACATAAGCCCCCGAGCATAAAAGTAATGAAGGAATCTACGAAAAAAACCATAAAAGGATCATTCCCATGAAATTTGGTTGAAATCGATCAACAGGTTTCTGAGAAGAAGATTTAAACCATATATGGTATATTGAAAACCTTTCAGTATATACCATATATGGAAGTAAAGTCACCCCGACACACAAAACATGTTCTTCATCCATTCAAAATTCTTTGAATAAATCCGTCAGAGTCACTAAAGGATCATTCCTGTGAAATTGGTTGAAATCCATCAACAGGTTTCTGAGAAGAAGATTTTTCAAAGTTTTCAGTATATACCATATATGGCAATATAAATTCAATTGAAATCCATGCACTGGTTCTGGAAGATTTTCAAAGTTTTAACCATATATGGAAAATAGTCCTGCTCATAAAAACCATGTTCTCCACCATATCTAAAATCTTAGAACGAATCTGAAAAAATGTCACCCAAGTATAAATCGTGTGAAATTCTGTTGAATTCTGTTGAGCACTTTCTAAGAAGATTTTCAAAGTAAAAGTTAATTTGCACAGACAGATGCACTACAGACACAACACCTGTCTCCGTAGTTAGCCCACCTACTTATTTTTGTCCTTCGTGACAAACAACCCTCGAATGGGCATGCCTAGCAAGTAGCTGTTGATTTAGAAAAGAAATTTAGGTGATAAGAATCCCTCAAAGAGCTCATTTATCTTAAATCAAAACTCAGAAGTTGCTTTAAGAACAATATGAAAATTTTGAATAGCAATACATTAAATGATCTTAAACCTCCACTGAATAAGAAAAAGTAGAATACAGAACAAACAAGAAGTGGTTGTGAAACACTATGCCCCCAAAACAGGAATCTTTAGAAACGGGTGATTTATATTGTTTTCTTTCTTTGTCTTGAGGTTAAAATTTTGACCTTGACCTTAATGAAATGACCTTCCCCAGTTGAACCTTGTTGAGACCTATGTACATATCAAATATTAGCATTTTAACTTAATCAGGGTTGAAGTTATAGGCATATGTTTAGTTGGCAGGTTAAGTTTTGCAGACAGACGGACAGATGGACACGGTAAAACAATATGCCCCCGATCTTATCGATGCGGGGGCATAAAAAATAAATACAAAATAGTATCATATTCTTAATATTTTAATGAAACAAATTATATATACACATATTAGATCCTTCCAAAATATCTACGGTATCATTAACCCAAATTCTCAATTGAGTACAAAAAAGTTTTAAAAATCACCAGCCCAGATGTATCAAAGGACTTAAATTACAACATGATATGATATTCTGATGAACCTCAAAGGAAACGCCTTGTAATACATAAGTTATATTTTTCTAATATGCACCTCTATTCTAACTTATTCAAATGAATTTTTGACTGATGTCTTCAAAATCTTTGAATTATCCCTTGTTTAATATTGTCTCTTAACCCATCCAACTCAATCCCTCCTTTTAAGCCCCTCAAGAAAAAAACTTTGGAAAACATTGTGGAAAATGAAGAAATTGCTTGTATCAAGCAATTTCTTCATTACCCACAATGTTTTCTATCCTAAATGACGAAAAAATTAAAAATTCCATCAACTTGAAATTGTCATCTGCAGCTTCTTTCAATTTGGACCAGTCTAAAATTTTGCTGTGTTGGAATGGGTTAAGGAGATGCACGATATTTATTACTGACTGCTTATAATCCAAAAGAATAACATTACAGAAGAATTTCTATTATGTAGCAATTCTCCTTTTCTCACAATAATTACTAGCCTTAATACAAGTAATTTTTCTATTTAAATGCAATCAACCCTTTACTGTTTTTCAAAATTTTAGCTGCCACGATATGATTGAAATACTGTTAAAAGTGACGTTAAACCCCAATCAATCAATATTTCAGACTTCTCCAATTCAAAGGGGTAGCAGATGGCATTATAAAGTAAGTACAACTCAATAAATAACTATCCTTTGTGGTAGAAAATATTGTGGTAAATGGAGAAATTGCTTGTAACAAGCAATTGTTTCTTTTACCACAATATTTTCTCGAGTGTAAAATCAGTGATGTAAAAATCAGATATAAAAATTAGAAATTATACAGGCAAGGGTTAACAGATTGCTGACCACACCTATTGGACCTCCAACAAGGCAGTTCCATTCAGATCAAACAATTTTAGATTACATTGTTTATGGCCAGGAAACAAATAGCAAGTTATTAGTTGGTGACCTATACATCGAATCTACAGATTGAATATGCTGTAGTTACAACATTTAAGTCATCAAATAAACAGAAATGCTTGACTTAACAGGGGTCGACACTAACTTTTGCTTCAATGGGATCCCACAGGAATCCCTCCCTTTTACACCAGGGTTTCCTCCAGATAATCAGGGATCACTCCTTGATATACAATAACTCAATCACAAGCAATCCTGCCCTTCCACTCCCAAGCTTTGGAAAACATGGTGGAAAATGAAGAAATTGCTTGTTACAAGCAATTTCTTCATTATCCACAATGTTTTCTACAAAAACAAGCAAACAAACATATCCCAAACATTTTCTAGAATTACTTTAAACAATAAATATAGTCTGCAACTCCTTTAAATTTGGAAAAGTTTAAAAAATTTTATCCTGGAAATTGGTTAAATATCAAAGAAAGAAAAAGTTGAAATTTACTGAAATGTCTTCTGTGAATACGGAGCATTAGTCCATTAATTGTAAGATGTCAACATTCACTTCCATTCCGAATAAAATGATTTGACTGGTAAATTGGTTTGTTTTTGATTGACAGCACCAATCAATAAATTAAATTGTGATCTGCATCTTTTTCAACAAGTTATTGGCATCCTGTCCTTGTTTAAATTCTACTTTCATGATTAACTCTCCAAGAATGATACATAGTCTGTTAGCACTGATAGATGTTGCTCATTCGGTAATGGTGGGTCAACTTTTGGAGCTGAAATAGAAATAAAATACTATCTATGGTGTATAATCTCCCTGCATTTCTTTTTTGGCATAAAAAATTGGTAAAATCATCTAAAACGATTCAAACCCATTACCAGATAAGAAAGTTTTAGATTGTTAAAAATCAAAAGAGGTTAAAGATGACAGATGTAAGTATATTAACAGGAGGTGCTTCAGTGCCTGATTTGCTTCACTGACCTGAAATTATCATCATAAAGGTATTTTCCTAAAGTAAGGTTTAACAAGAGCGTAGCTGGATTATGCAAAAATTCTATGTCAAAAAAGGGGCATAACTCGTACAAAAGCACTTTTAGAGTTATCCTCCTTGATAGTCTAGATAGCTCTTGTGATGGTCAATTCACATGCCACGTGTTATGAGGTTTATCTACAATATCAACAGAGATATGACCAATGTTAAAGTTTGTCACACCAACGCCAGCGACGCTAATGTGATCACAATACCTTGGGTATTCTCCGAAACAGTGGAGCTAGAAATGTTCACTACATAGATGTAGATAAGGCTGTGGCCATAGTGCAGTGGTAGCACGTAGGACTCCTAATCATAGGGTCCCAACAAATATCCTTTCCGACATTTGTCTCCCACAAATGGGTGGATAACTATAAACCTAATTGAGACAAGCAGCTGAAGGCTAGGAAAGCATATAGTGGTATTGCTGGTGTGGAAAATACCAGGAATCCATGGTTATGGGCTCCAGTTACGGGGATATGACTGAAATACTGTTAAAGTGGCAATAAACTCCATTTAATCAATCGGTCCATATAGATACCGTAATCCAAATTCTTGAAGGAATCTGACAAAGAGTCACCTAGATAATTGGTGGATGGTGGAAGTTGGTTGAAATCCATCAAATGGATTCTGAGAAGATTTTCTCATTTTTTTAGTACATAGGAATACATAGGAATAACATCCCCCCCCCATGTTTTCATCCTATCATAGTTCTTTGAACACAGATGAAACCCAAAGAGTAACCCAAGGATAATTCTTGTGAAATTTGGTTGAAATCAATTTATCTGGGTTCTGAGAAAAAAGATATTCAAAGTTTTCACTATATACCATATATGAACATTATCCCCAACCCATAAAATCAATGTTTTTTTATCTGACCATTTTTTAAAACAGAATCTGATAAAGGGTCACCAGAGGATTATTGCTGTCAAATTTTGTTGAAATCCATCCACTGGATTTTGATAAGAAGATTTTCAAAGTTTTAACCATATGTGTCCAAAAAAGCCATGTTTTTCATCCAAAAATTCTTTAACCCATTACCAGACAGTAAAATTCAAGACTGGTCCAAATTGAAAGGAGTTACATACGACAATCTAAAATTTATAAAATTTGAGGTTTGTTCAACTTTCTAGGAAAAAAATCCATTTTGTTAAGTTAAGAAATTGCTTGTTACAAGCAATTTCTTCATTTTACACAATGTTTTCCCAATTGTTTTTCTCAAGGGGCGTCCAAAAGCGTCATTGTGAGGTAGTGGGTTAAAGGACTCTGAAAGAGTCATCCAAGGATCATTCCTGTGAAATTTGGTTGAATTCTGTTCAGTACTATTTTAAAGTAAAAGTTTACGGATGCATGGATGACCCACAAGATGAAGTAAGTGCCAAATAAGGTAGAAAACATAACGAGGAAAGGAGAAATCGCTTGAAACTTTCAACTTTGATAGAGGTCAGTGGACATAGCTGGTGATTTTGCAATTGACCAACCACTAGCCCCACCTTATCAATCTGTCAGCCACGCCCAATGACTCCGACAGGAAGTCCCACTTTGATCTTAAAATTATGGATAGTAGGACGCAACTAAAAAGAAGAAAAGTTGGTTGGCAACAGACCTAAATATCCTAGCTACAGCTTGGATAAGCTGTGATTATGATGTTTAAGTTGCCAATCCAACAAAAAAGGCTGACAAAAATGGTGGCCAATGTTGGAGTTCAAAACTCATTTCTGGTCTAAATGAATGATTTCATTGGTCTACTGGTTATTTGATGACTGATTGTACGGGGTTTATCACCACTTTCAACAGTATTTCAGACATATCACGGTGGCTGGAGCAACTAACATTGGGTTAATGGTATTTCTCACACCAGCACTACCACTACATCCTTTCCTAGCCTCCAGCTAATATCCAAATTGGGTTTACGATTATCCACCCATTGATGACAGACAAATGTCAGAAAGGGTATGTGCTGCCGCTGAGGATAAAACCCATGAGGTTATTTGATGAATAGCCTCAATGGATCATCAGTTATTACAAGAAAAACAAACTTACCTGGTTTATTGGGTAGAATAAGTCTTGACTGCTGATCCGTCTGCCAGCCTTCATTTTGAGCAGCTGAAATAGGTGTACAATACAAATTAACCCTCTAATTGATGGATCATTGGTCCAACGTACTCACCTCTGACAGAAAGTTGAACTTTGACATTAACCATTAACATACTGAACCCCTAATATTCCTGTTTTGGTAGGAGGTATAGATTAAGATCAGACTGCACATATTTGTAGTCTGATCTTAGTCTACACCACCTGTTTGATGTTTTAAAACCAGAGTTGTATATAAAATCAGCCCATAGATTTTGATGCAATTCTGAACAAGGATTTATTTAGCATGACAAGGGTTAACTACGATCAGCCTGAATGCAAGTGCAGTCTGATCCTGGTCTACACCATTTGTTTGTTCTTTTTAAGCTGAACTGTTTGTGAAGTTAATTTTCATAATTCATACTGACCAACAATCAGCCTATCCGGAGTTGTTGGTCCTTTGATTTTAATGCAATTAAGATACAGGATTTTATTCAACATGACGAGAGTTCAGCATGTAACAAGAAGTAAATGGTTGGTGGTTGACCTTTTTGTTGATTTAACGACTTGAACCATCGTAACTATAGTTTATTCAAGTGGAACTTACTTTTGGAGATCGGTAGGTGTAGCCAGCAATCTATTCATTGCCTTTAGCTTTATGTCCCTGGTCATATACTATACAAACTAATGTTGGTTAATAACTCGGTCTATTTTATATCAATTGTGAAACAGGTTCTAATTTAGATTTATCTCTCCATACTGCTTTCTGTAGAATTCACTAGTAATCACACCAAAGGCGAGTACCAATGGATTTGTTTCGTTTGTTTGAATTGGTTTTAATGCCACTTTCAACAGTATTTCAGTCATATCATGGCAGCTGGAGCACACAGCCATAGATATCTGGTATTTCTCACAGCAGTTACTACCGCTACTGTACATCCTTTACAAGCCTCAAGCTGCTCATCCCAATTAGGTTTACGATTATCTACCCATTGGTAGGGTACTTATGTGGACCTATGAAAGAGCAAACATTGATAGTCACTTCTGGTAATTGACAAATAGCCACCATCATTCATATAACCAATAGACCAATCATATCAAATCATAAACTGGAAGTGAAATTTAGACTATGACATTGGTCAACATTTTTATGAAAATGTTTTATTTGAAACTTTCTCGTTAGTCAAGTTGTAGTTACGACTTTGAGGTCACCAACCAACCACTTTAATTTTTTTTTTATTTCCGAAAGAAAGGCGGTGACTTAAAACCACTGCTACCCAATTATACAGGTGGTTAGACTAGGGGAAGCCATTAAAAGTCAAGCTCATGAACACATCCCAGCAATAGTGGGGCTCGAATCACTCACCTGAAGAATACAAGTCAAGCGTCCTTACCCCTCAAGCAGCCAGTGTATGTTCTTTGTATTTTGCACTGGTTTTTCAAATTATTTGCCCTTTACACCATTCCAAAAGGATCCTGCTTGTTGTTCACACCCCTACCCCTCCAAGAAAATAGGTTTAGAAAAACATTGTGGAAACTGAAGAAATTGCTTGTGACAAGCAATTTCTTCATTATCCACAATGCTTTCTACCCTAAAAGGCAGATATTTTTGAACGACCAAAAGTTGTCCTCTGCAACTTGTTATAATGGACCAGTCTAAATTTTGTCGTCTGGTAATGGGTTAAGCTATCCTCTGCTACTTCTTTCAATTTGGTTTAGTCTAAAATTTTCTCATGTGGGAATTGGTTAATAAATTGTCTTCTGCAACTTTTTACAATATTTGCCAGTCTAAAAATATGCAGGCTAGAACCCATATTTATTTATATTTTACTTACCTTGTACTGCTTCATTCACAGACAACCCTAAATAGGAAGCAAACATGTCAACATTAATGGACGAAAAAGCTTGCGCTACGATGTACATGGCCCTTTTTCTCGTAGACTGTGATATAGCAGCAATAATTTCTTTATAGGCTTCCGACCAGTCCCGTTTTAAACTCTCATATATCCCTGGAAAGTCTCGAACCCACATCTTCTGACCTATGGTCCAAATATGGCCCAGCTCTGCATTTCCCTGTAAGAATAGTTTGTTTGGAAAAGGAATAATGTTCTATAATCTTTATCTGCTTTTCCTATTTAACCAATTGCCAGATAACAAAATATTACACTGGTCCAATTTGAAAGAAGCTACACATGACAATTCAACATTTATGAAATTTTAGTTTTTTTTCAACTTTTTTGGATTGATTGATTGAATGGGGTTATATGCAGTTTTTAACAGTATTTCAGTCATATCGCGGCGGCTGGAGCACCTAACAATGGATTCCTGGTATTTCTCACACCAGTACTACCACTACATCCTTTCCTAGCCTCCAGCTGCTATCTCACTTAGGTTTACGATTATCCACCCATTGGTGAGAGACAATTGTCGGAAAGAATATTTGCCCCCGCCGGGGATCGAACCCATGACACCGATGATTGAAGATTAGGAGTCTGGCGCGCTACCGACTGCGCTATGGCGGCGGCACCCAACTTTTTTGGAAGAAAACATTGTGGAAAATGAAGAAATTGCTTTTAGCAATTTCTTAATTTTCCACAACGTTTTCCAAAGCATTTTTCTTGAGGGTCATTCAATGGGAATAGAGGTTAATAGAGGTGTGCCTGATTAACTGCAATAAATGAAACGCATGTAAACAGTAAGTACTGGTCAATGTATGAGCATATGAAAGTGGATCAGCATACCTAGGGTATCAATAATCATAGCCTGGCTTCACAGTTAACCCATTTCAACACAGCAAAATTTTAGACTGGACCAAATTGAAAGAAGCTGCAGACGACAGTTTCAAGTTGATGAAATTTTGAATTTTTTCGTCTTTTTGGATAGAAAACATTGTGGATAATGAAGAAATTGCTTGATACAAGCAATTTCTTCATTTTCCACAATGTTTTCCAAAGCTTTTTTCTTGGGGGGGCTTAAAAATGAGGGATTGAGTTGGAATGGGTTAAGTAAATTTTCTGTAGTGAATAATGGAGCAAAAACTTACTGTTTTTACTTGCTGTGGTATTCTTTTCCATAGGAACTTGGCATTACAACTGATATAGAAGAAAAAACAACTTTTATTTTTAAACCATTCCCACACAGTGATGCTTTTTGAATTTGGAAAAATTGTGGAAAACGTAGAAATTGCTTGTGACAAGAAAATTCTTCATTTTCCACACTAATTCCTATACAGAAAATTGAAAAATAAAAAAAAAATCATATACTTTAACCCTTTCCCGTTTTTGGAAATTTTAGACTAGTCCAAATTGAAAGAGGTTGCAGGCGACAATGACAACTGGATGCTTTTTGAAATTAACCCATCCTATGTGGTAGAAAATATTGTGAAAAAAGGAGAAATTGATTGTAACAATGTTTTCTCAAGTATAAAATCACAGGAACGTAAAATCCCGTATTTGAACGGGGAAGGGTTAAATTGTTGCCTGCAACACCTTTCAATATTGATGAGTCTCACAATGTTGCTGTCTAGTTAATGGATTATGACATAGATCCAATCCGAATTTTTAACACCTTACAGAAATATAGTTTTGAAAAACTGTGTGAGAAGATGAGAAATTGCTTGCAACAAGCAATGTCTTTTTCTCACAATATTTTCTATTTGCCACTTATTTTTTAATTTTAACATACTTTGAAAAGTTGCCTGCAACTTCTTTCAATGTGGACCAGTCTAAAATTTTGGGTTAACCACATAGATTGCCTATACATGACGCATGAAACTCTCAAATTATGTTTTTAACCCTTGTCATGCTGAGCCTGGAATGCTCCTGCCATATGTGCAGTCTTACGTTAGTCTACACCATCTGTTTGACTTTTTTTAAAACTATTTATCAAACAATTTATTGACCTTTTGAGTTTAATACAGTGTTGAACTCCAAAAAAAATATTCAGCATGACAAAGGTTTCTGGTAATAATATTATTATTCAACTTTCCTCGACCTAATTTTGAAAGGAGCAATCCTTATGATGGTACAATCATTCTGAGTAAGTTGGAAGAGAATCTGATCAAAACTGTGGACTCTATAGAGTATTTGTAAAGATTTAACCAAACTTCCTTTATGCCCCTTTTCCCATGATACTTGACGGAGCAGACCCAATTTCCAAAGGAACAATCCTTATGATGGTAATGATTGTACAATCATTCTGAGAATGTTTGAAGAGAAACCGATGATAACTGTGAACTCAAGTGAGTAAACAAGGATTTTTTAATAAAATATTCATAAGGCACCTTTTCCTATGTTTCTTATCAGATTTGACCCAATTTCGAAAGGAACTATCCTTATGATGGTACAATCATACTGTGAAATTTGAAGAGAATCCAATGAAAACTGTGGACTCTAGAGTGTAAACAAGGATTTATTAATTAGATTTTAATTAGGCCCCTTTTCCAGTGTTTCTCGATGGATCTGACCCATTTTGGAAAGGAACAATCCTTATGATAGTAAAATCATTCTGAGAAAGTTTGATGAAAATCTGATGAAAACTGTTGGCTCTAGAGTGTTAATAGGAAAAGTTAACAGATGGACGCTGGACAGGAAAAAGCCATCGCTATAGCTCTTCTGGCCTTTGGCCAGTAGAGCTGAAAATTAAAATTATGGTCTGCAAATAAATTTATACTTCACTTTGAACCAGCCTAAAATATTGTTTTCTGGAAATGGGTAATTAGCCAAACAAATTTATAACAAGTCTATGATATTTGTCATCCAGTAATTATTGCCTGGTGACAATTGTAAATAGAAAGCAACTTACGTATCATTTTGAAGAAGATATAAACATAAAAGTTTCCCATAGACCTGGGCACTAGCGACACCACTAGGGGCCTGAAAATACAAATTGTTCAATCTCAGTAACTTTAAAAGTTTAGTGCAAAACTCCATTTAAATTTTGTTGTCTTTAAAGTCAACACAAGAGCATCGCCTACGGGTGCCTACGCTCGGCTGTTGGGTGCTGGATGGTGGACTAAATGCATCTAGAGTTATCCCCCTTAATAGTATAGGTTGCTCTTTTGATAGTGAACAAGTGTGCCAAATTTCAAGTGAATGCCTTTAGTAGAACCAGAGATATCACAAAATGTCAGAGTTTTTGCACAACGGCGACAACAATGCAGACAACAAGGTGACAAGGACGCTGACCATGACACCGACAATGCCAATACAGCCGAGCTAAAAATTAAATGGAGTTTGGCACTTGACTTTTTTTCTGATGTAACCAGGAATTTCTCCCTTCACCACTTTGTTTTCTGTTTATCAAACACTATTCACACTGTATTTCCTTCTGTAAATCATAACAGTACATCACCTGCAAAGTATCACAAATAATGTGTTTTCATAAAAATTCCAAAGATACACTTTTGGATGAAACAAGAGGCCCATGAGGGCCTGAGATGCTCTTCTGGTTATCAAGTTTTCCGTTAAAGAAATCTGATATTTAAGGAAGTTAGTTACTCAAAGAAGAATGCATTAAGAAAAAAAAAGGGCTTTATCCCCTTTATTATTTTAAGCAACAATCCTCAAGGCCCCTTTTCATGTGATTCATGACGGATCCACTCCATTTCCAAAAGAAAGTTACCTTATGACCCTACAATCATTCTGTGAAATTTTCATCAGAATCTGACAATAACTGTGGACTTTATCACATAAACAGGATTGTTTTGAATGAAAATCAATAAGGCCCCTTTTCCTGTGTTTTCTGGTGGATCAATTTCATTCCAAAAGGAATTTTCCTTACAATCCGACAATTGTCCTGTGAAATTTAAAAGACAATTTGATATTGATTGTGATCTTCATCACATACACAAGAATGTTTTGAATGATAATCTGTAAGGCCCCTTTTCCTGTGTTTCGAAAGCCACAATTATTCCATGCATCTTTGAAGAGAATCCGATAAAACTATTGACTTTATTTTGTTAACAAAGATATTAAAATCAAGTTCTCATAAGGCCCCTTTTCCCATGATATTTTACTGTTGGTTTTATCATTCTGTGAAAGTTAAAAGTGAATCAGATGAAATATTGGGACTTCATTATGTTTACTAGAATATTTAAAAAAAAAAATCATATGGCCCCTTTTTACATGATACTTGATGGATTGTACCCAGTTCTGAAAAGAACCCTTTAAGTGATTGTTCAATCATTCTGTGAAATTTTGAAGTGAATCCGGTGAAATCAAGGGACAATATTGTGTTAACAAGAATATTTAATGAAGTTTTTCATAAGGCCCCTTTTTATGTGACACTTGCCATAATCAGATCCACTGTCAAAATAAACAATTGGAATGATGGTACAATCAATCTGTGTAATCTGTGGAATTTATTGTGTTAATGAGTTTATAGTGAAATCTTCATAGGGCCCCCTTTTCTCATGATACTTTACAGAACAAACCAAATTTCAAAAGAAACAATTCTAATGAAGGTACAATTATTCTTTAAAAGTTAAAGAGAATCAATGAAAACAGTGGACTGAATTGTGTCAAGAATTTTTGTAAAAAAATTTTCATAAGGCCCCTTTTTCCATGAAACTTAACAAATCAGACCCAATGTACAAAGGAACAATCCTAATGATAGTTTGAAGAAAATGATAAAGACTGAGGACTCTATTGTAATAATGATGTTTTGTAATAAAATTTTTATAAGGTCCCTTTTCTTGTGACACTTAACAAATCAGACCTAATTTACAAAGGAACAATCCAAATGATGGTACAATCATTCTATTAAAGTTTGAAGAGATTCTGATAAAGACTGAGGACATTGATGTGTTTATGAGGATTTGGTAATAATTTTTCATACAGCCCCTTTTCCTATGATACTAGACAGATCAGGCCCAATTTGGAAAGAAACAATCCTAGTTTGAACAGAATCTGATGAAAACTGCAAACTTTATCTTGGTGTGAATTTTTTAAAATAAAAAATTTCATACGGCTCCATACTTGAAGAATCAGGTCTCATGTCAGCATAAAAAATCATGATTATTGTACAATGATTCTGTGAAGGTTTGAAGAAAATCCAATGAAAGCTCTGGACTTGGTTACAAGGAATATAGATAAAATTCTCAAAAGGCCCCTTTTCCCATGATACTAGACAGATCACACCTAATTTGAAAAGAAAAAATCCTCATGATGGAATAATCATTCTGTGAAAGTTTAAACAGAATCTGATGAAAACTGTTGACTTTGTTGTGGTACAAGGATTTTAAAATTAAATTTCATAATGCTCCTTTTCCTGTGATACTTGACGGATCAGGTCTAATGCAAACATCAACAATTATTATTATTGTACAATTATTCTGTGAATGTTTGGAGAAAATCCGATGAAAGCTCTGGACTCGGTAACAAGGATTTATAAACGAAATTTTCATAAGGCCCCTTTTCCTGTGTTTCTTGACAATTCAAACCCTGTTATGAAAAGAATAATAATTATGACCTTCCAATCATTCTGTGAAAGTTTCAACAAAATCTGATCAAAGCTGTGGGCTTCATTGTGTTAACAGGGTTTCATTAATTGAATTTTCATATAGCCCCTTTTCCCATGTTACTTGATGGATCTGAACCAATTCCAAAGGGAACTCTTCTTACAAAAGTATAATTATTCTGTTTGAGTATAAAGACAACCCCATCTCATCTGTGGACTTACAAGCATTAATTAAGATTTTTTAATTGAATTTTCCTAAGGCCCCTTTTCCTATGTTTCTTAGGATCAGACCCAATTTGAAAGGAACAATCCTTATGATGGTACAATCATTATGTGAAAGTTTGAAGTCAATCAGGTGAAATCTAGGGCCATTATGTGTTAACTAAGATTTTTTTATTAAATTTTCATAGGGCTCCTTTTCCCATGAAACTTGATGGATCAAACCTACTTCCGAAAGGAACAATCCATTTAATGTAATAATCATTCTGGGAATGTTTGAAGAGAATTTGTTGAAAACTATGGACTCTATTGTGTTTACGAGGACTTTTTTGATCCAGTTTTTATTGGGCCCCTTATTCCTGTGGTCCTTGACTGATCATACCAAATTTTGAAAGGAACGATTCTTATGATGGTACAATCATTCTGTGAAAGTTTGAAGTCAATCAGATGAAAACTGTGGACTCTAGAGTGTAAACAAAGATCTTTGAATTAAATTTTAATAAGGCCCCCTTTCCTATGTTTCTTGAGGAATCATATCCGATTCCGAAAGGAACAATCCTTATGATGGTACAATCATTCTGTGAAAGTTTGAAGAGAATCCGTTGAAAATTGTTGGTTTTAGATTATTAATGAGAATTTTTTATTAAAACTTTCATAAGGCCCTTTTTTCCAGTGTTTCTTGACGGATCATACCCTATTTCGAAATGAACAATCCTTATGATAGTACAATCATTCTGTGAAAGTTTGAAGGGAATTTGATGAAAACTATTAACTCCAGAGTGTTAAAGAGTATTTCTTAAAAAGATTTTTCGATTAAATTTTCATAAGGCCCCTTTTCCCGTGTTTCCTAATGGATCTGACCAAATTCCCAAAGGAACAATCCTTATGATGGTACAATCATTCTGTGAAAGTTTAAATACAATCTGATGAAAACTGTGGACTCTAGAGTGTTAACAAGGATTTTTTAATTAAATTTTCATAAGGTCCCTTTTCCCTTGTTTCTTGACAGATCATACCCATTTTCCAAAGGAACAATCCTTATGATGAAAACTGTGGACTCTAGAGTGTTAACGAGGATTTTTAATGGTGTTTTTATATGAATTTTCATAAGGCCCCTTTTCCCATGTTTCTTGACGGATCATACCCATTTTCGAAAGGAACGATCCTTATGATGGTACAATCATTCTGTTAGAAGTTTGAAGTTTGAAGAGAATCCAATGAAAACTGTGGACTCTATCGCGTAAACGAGGATTTTTTAATTAAGTTTTAATTAGGCCCCCTTTCCTGTGTTTCTTGTAGGATCTGACCCAATTTCGAAAGGAACGATCCTTATGATGGTACAATCATTCTGTGAACGTTTGAAGGGAATCTGATGAAAACTGTTGACTCTATGGCGTAAACAAGGAAAAGTTTAATGGACGGACAGACGGAAGGACGCCAGACGGGAAAAAGCCATCCCTATAGCTCTAGTGGCCTTCGGCCAGTAGAGCAAAAAATGAATGTTTTGAATTATAATCTATAACTTGCCATTTTTTCTGTGTTTCCAATGCCACAATATTTCCTTGCATCTTTGAAGAGAATCTTACAAAAACTGTTGACTTTATTGTGTTAACAAAAACATTAAGTTCTCATAAAAACTCTTTTCCCGTGATACTTTATTGACTATACCTTTTTTAAAAAAGAATCAATTCTTAGGATTATACAATCATTCTGTGAAAGTTTGAAGATAATTTGATGAAAACTATACCGTACATTTCATTTTGTAATAGAATTTTCATAAGGTCCCTTTTCCAATGGTTATTTACTGATCAGATCAAATTTCAAAAAGAACCATCCTAATGATCATGGTTTAAGCATTCTGTGAAAGTTTAAAGTGAATCCGATGAAATATGGGAACTTCATTATGTTAACGAGAATATTTAAATAAAATTTTAATATGGCTCCTTTCTCCATGATACTTGACAGATTGAACCCAATTCTGAAAAGAACCATCCTTATGATTGTATATCATTCTGTGAAAGTTTGAAGTGATTCCAGTGAAATCTAGAGACATCATTGTGTTAACCCTTTCCTGTTTTAAGAAATTTTAGACTGGTCCAATTTGAAAGAGGTTGCAGACGACAATGAAAAATGCATGCAATTTGAAATCTGACCATCCTATGTGGCAGAAAATATTGTGGGAAAAGGAGAAATTGCTCGTTACAAGCAATTTCTCCTTTTTCCACAATGTTTTCTCAAGTATAAAATCACAGTGACGTAAAATCCCAGGTTTGTCCAGGAAAGGATTAAATAGAATATTAAAAGAAGTTTTCCTTTTTGTGTGATACTTGATAGATCAGATCCATTCTCAAAATCAACAATCATAATGATGGTACAATCAATCTTTGGACTTTATTGTGTCGATGAGGATGTCAGAGAAGCCCCTTTTCCTATGGTACTTTACAGATCAAACCATATTTCTAAAGGAACAATTCTAATGAAGGTACAATGATTCTCTAAAAGTTAAAAGTTAGTGTCAAGAATTTTTTGTAATAAAATTTTTCATAGGGTCCCTTTTCACATGAAACCCAACAACTCAGACAAAGGACTTACAAAGGAACAATCCAAATGATAGTACAATCATTCTATTAAAGTTTGTAGAAAATCTGATAAAGACTGAGGACATTCTAGTGTCAATGAGGAATTTGTAATAAAATTTTCATACAGCCCCCTTTTCCCATGATACTAGACAGATCAGGCCCAATTAGAAAAAAAACATTCCTAATGATGGTACAAACTTTCTGTGAAAGCTTTTAAAATTAAATTTCATAAGGCTCCTTTTACTGTGATACTTGATGGATCAGGTCTAATGTCAATATAAACAATCCTAATTATTGTACAATTATTCTGTGATGGTTTGAAGAAAATCTGATGAAAGCTCACTACTTACTAACAAGGATTCTTAATGATTTTATCATAAGACCCCTTTTCCCATGATACTAGACAGATCAGGCCCGATTTGAAAAAAAATCCTACTGACGGTAAAATCATTCTGCGAAAGTTTGAACAGAATCCGATGAAACTGTAGTCTTTATTGTGGTACAAGGATTTAAAATTAAATTTCATAAGGCTCCTTTTCCTGTGACGGATCAGGCATAATGTCATCACCAACCATAATAGTGATTATTGTACAGTACAATTGTTCTGTGAAAGTTTGAAGAAATCCAATTAAAGCTCTGGACTTGGTAACAAGGATTTTTAAATGATATTTTTTTTTTAAATTTTTATACAGCCCCTTTGCTAATGTTACTTGATGGATCTGACCTAATTCTGAAGAGAACTATCCTTACAAAAGTATAATCATTCAGTAAGAGTATGAAGACAACCTAGCTGCGATATTGTAGCCCTCTTGCCAGCAGGTTATCAGAAAGAGGACTATGATATCGCAGCTATAAGACAACCCAATGAAATTTGTGGACATCATAGCATAAAATAAGATTTTTTTAAATAAAATTTTCATAAGGCCCCTTTTACTGTGTTTCCCAACATATCAGACCAAATTACGAAAGGAACATTCCTTATGATAGTACATGTATAATCATCTGTGAAAGCTTAACCCTTGTCATGCTGTATAAATTACCTTACTGAATTGCTGTCAAATCAAAGGGCTGAAAGCACTGATAGAACTTGTTGTTCAAAAATCAATATTTTTTTTAAAAAATCAACTTCATAAACAACTCTGACAGGAAAAGTACAAGCAGGAGGTGTAGACTAAGATCAGCCTGCACATAAGTGCAGTCTGATCTTAGTCTACACTTCCTACCAAAACCGAAATATTCCGGGTTAAGCATGACAAGGGTTAAAGTGAATCTGGTAAAATCTGTGGAAATCATTATGCTAACTTATATTTTTTAAATTAAATTTTCATAAGGCCCCTTTTCCCATGATACTTGACAGATCAAACCAAATTTCGAAAGGAACAATCTTTATGATGGTACAATCATTCTATGAAAGTTTGAAGAGAATTTGTTGAAAACTGTGGATTCTAGAGTGTTAACAAGGATGTTTGAATAAAACTTTCAAAAGGCCCCTTTTCCTGTGATAATTGACAGATCAGATCCAATTTCAAGAGGAACAATCCTCATATTAATGGTTCAAACATTCTATGAAAATTTGCAGTGAATCCAATGAAAACTGTATGCAGAGATGTTTTTAATAAAAATTTCAAAAAGCCCCTTTTCCAGTGTATCTTGACGGCTCATACAAAATTTGGATAGGAATGATCCTTATGATAGTGCAATCATTCTGAGAAAGTTTGAAAAGAATTTGATGAAAACTGTGGACTCTAGAGAGTTATCAAGGATTTCTAACAGATGTTTTTACTTAAATTTTCATGATACCCCTTTTCCATGTTTCTTGATGGACCTGGCCCAATTTCAAAAGGAACAATCCTTGTGATGGTACAATCATTCTGAGAAAGTTTGAAGAAAATTCGATGAAAACTGTGGACTCTAGAGTGTTTTGAATTAAAAACATTGTAAATTGACTAAAATTTACAAATGACCAATATTTGTGCACAAATCTGTGTGTAATTTCTATTCCAAGCAAATTGTGCAACACATTCAGCTCTCTGTCTTGTCGGTCTCTTTGATGTACATCACAACACAACCCATCCACCCCCTCTAGGGTAGAATGGAAAGGCCTAACATTTTTTGACATCAGCGGGTAGTGTATAAGGGGTGCTTATACTGCCTTGCCGTACAAGCTAGCTTTTATAGCGACGTGGTAGAGCACTTTCCTCTTGACAGAGAGGTCCCTGGTTCGAATCCTGACGGAGTCGAGTATTTATTTGCGTGTTACATTTGGCGCCCACCGTAAATAACCAACATGTGATGGTGGTTATGTCATTAGGGAGTTGATGATGTTGAATATAGAAGATTCATGGAAGAATCTTAATTGTCGAGGGGGTGTATGTAGCCGGGTAGTGTATAAGGGGTGTTTATACTGCCTTGCCGTACAAGCTAGCTTTTATAGCGACATGGTAGAGCGCTTGCCTCAGGACAGAGAGGTCCCTAGTTCGAATCCCGACGGAGTCCAATATTTATTTGCGGGTTACAATATGAAATCACATTTGAAGACTTCTAGCTTCCCCGCCCCCGGGACAGAATCCCAAACATGTTTTTTTGCCCATAACTGACTTGATCAACAGTTTAATTGTCAAATTCAGACAAAATATACAAATAATAGTTTAAGGAGCATCACCCTCCGATATTTCGAAAGATAACAACTGTAGTAACGAGATTTTAGCAGAATCCGACGAAATTCAGCGTGCGGAGAATTATTAAATTCTACCCTTAGCTTCCTGGTCTATCGAAAATGAACAATCTGTAAATTTCTACAGTTCTACAAATTGTGATTTTCTTTCGGTCCGTGCCAATATTTAAAAGCTAGAATTTTCACCTGAGACATGTTTTATTATTATTGATAGTTGTCGAAATTAATCTAATTGAATTTAGCTTTACACTTGACGTAAATATTTCAATCCTTAGACAAAAGGGATAAAATCTAAGTACCCCGCAAAGCGACTTGACGAGTTGTTGAACACCTGGGGTAACTGACGCATTGAGAAAATGTTAGTGGATCGACCTTCCAACCTCTTTCGTGGTAATGGACTTGGTCTAATCTATTTACCATTGTTAAAAATACGGTAACAATAAATCAACAAAGAACTCTATTTTACGAATCAGGAATTTACACAGAACAGATACATGTGTACAAAACTGGATTAAACTTTGTAGCTGGTAACTTTTAAAATCTTAGTATGAAGGTTATAATAATAAAAAAAATCCGAGACGGCGGAATGTCTAGTTTCACTTTTGACTATGTTTTAGATCGGCGAATCGTTGAACACCCAGGCCTACCATACCCATTTTTTGTTACATGAAAGTTAAGGCAGTTGATTAAATGATGTAAGAGACATAAATATACATTATTTTATGTTTCTGATGATGTAAACTTTTGACATAACGACAAACCTGGAGGATACCCTCTATCGAGTGGCCTGGATGCAACACTGTTTAAGATGGTATAAATAGAAGTACCTGTAGAGGTCGTGACCTTAATCACTGTGCACATTCAGTGATTCGGCTTTTAGCAGTCATTCTTTATGAATGGGCTTAAATTTCAGATAGTATACTACAAGAAATTATGAATCAAAACACGGGAAAATTTTTTAGGTCGCTGTCAGATTCCTAGAGGCAAAGACTGAATTCGGGCGATTCCTAGATTACAGTCCGTATCCTGACTGCAATAATAAAATGAAATATTGCTCAAGAAATGTCATGAGTCTTTCATGGATAAAATCGGCACACCTTTTAATGAAACAATGAGAAAAAATTGATCCTCTTAGTACTCTTTAGATTTTCTAAAATTGATTCAAACTAATAATATGTACATGAATACTACACTTTCCCCAAAATTTATCTTGTATTGAAAATAGAGTACTGACAGATTAGAAAAGTGTTCCAATCTGAGCAGAGCTTCAGATTTTCAGGTCAGTGGGCCACATCAAGCATGATTTTGAGGGGTCATTTTCTAAAACAATAGGCCACAGTTTAAGTACATTGTACTATATTATAACAGTTAAACCTGGAGAAAAATCTGGGTATTTGTTATCTAATCGATTATTTTCGGTCTAACTTGACCTTTCAACTTGCTCGTAGAGCTTCCAAGAATTACCGATCATTTGTTTACTAATAGAATTTTGAATGCCATTGGGTGATCAGATGATTGGAATTACTATTTAAAAATAGAAACAACAAGTATTTTATTCTAATAATTAGGGTATGTACTTATTAAAAATCGTGCGCCCAGCTTGCGCATCACTGCTTGAAACCGTGAGTCATCTTTTGAAAATATGCGGGCTTGGCGCGAGAGCACCGTCAATCTGAAGCTCTGCTGAGACAGAGTTTATTCTGAGGCACCATTGCTAAAACATATAAACATTTAAGAAAATATTTTTTCATCTACTATTATTTTTTCTAAATTACTAGCAGAAGGGGGGGGGGGCATGTCTCATGTTAACTATTGGAATTTCAATTTTGACCCTGGAAAATTTTGGCCCAAGGGTCAATGACTCTTGACTTTAGGGTACTAGTGAAAACCCTCGAAGAACTTGTTTGCAATTCTCTTTGGGTGGGAGGGTGGGTGGGGTACTCTTGGGATATGACCAGGTAATTCTATTCAAATATCCTGAAATTTCTTGAAAAATATGACTTGTTTGATTAAATTCAAATGAACAAGATGGATCATACATTCAGTTATCAAAGTTTTTTTTTCTTTTTGGTTGGGGGACTTTTTGCATTCAATAGCCTCTCAGCTCTGCGGATTTTAGTGGCATCAAACTGGGCAAAATATTTGGCTTCTCATTTGGCTTCTTGGTGACAAATTTGGCTCCAGTTTTTTCAATTTGGCAAAAGTGATGGAGAAAAGAAAATTCAACTCAGAGAAGGCCCTGCACATGCCCATAAATTGATTTGATAGTTGTAAACAAACATCAACAGCTGATTAAATTCAAGTTTACTTCACTCCCTCTGACCTATGAGTAACTGGAGCTCATAATAGGACATTAGCCTTGGCCATATCGAATCAAGACAAAATTGCAGTGATATGCTTTGAAACAAACAGTCAGTCATAGTTATAGTGTATTTCCGCTATATACGCAATATTTTCCTAGGCCATTTTAGCCTTTTCCCTATAAAATAGATATTTTATTCGGTATTAAAATAATATGACCGAAACGACTGCCTCGATGGTTGAGTGGTATAGGAGCTTGACTCGTGATCTGAAGGTCACGGGTTCGAGCCCCAGCGTCACCGGGGTGTGTTCTCGGGCAAGACACTTAATAGCCAGCCCCAGTCTACCCAGCTGTAAAAGTGGGTAGCAGTTGGATTCAGCCACTGCCTCTCTTTCAAGGACGTGAAAACATCTGGATTGTGAGTGTATCACCTGCCAGTAATACCCGAAAGGGGAGTTAGGCAGTATAAATAGATAGATAGAAATATATTCCCCTGAAATCAACACGCGAAATCCAATAACAAAGCGCCACAATGTAAAAATGTACTCTTGTCCAGTATCTTTGAAATGCAATATGGACACTTTACCACAGACCTCGAGTTCCTGAATTTCTAAGTCCTTCGTTAACGACTCAAAACTCTGATTTTTTGCATCAGTTTCCATTCTCGATTTCTTGTAGTAAGGGAGGCAACTGTGTACAAACATAGACTGGATTTTCTTTCTTAAATTGAATTCAGTGAAAAGTAAATTGATTTACTACAAGGTATGAAATGCATACAGTTTAAGCTTTACAATTAAAATGGCATATAATTTTTATCCACTTTTAGCATTAATTGATAAATTAATCGCTGTAATTGAAATTCTAGTCTAATGTTACATATCGAAATATCTCGGCATAAACGAGAACACAAATGAATCCTGAAAATAGCAAATTTCTTCCTTAATTTTTTAACAACTGACGACAAGGGACTACGTGTAAAAAGGAAAACAAATAAAATAACAATCGGCAATATGCTTTAATATACTTCATACGTTGGTTTTGTGAGAAGAAAAACAAAATCGTAAGTACTCTAGTTTCGTTAAGGTGAAGTCCTAATAATCGGATAGACCAATCCTGTTTTCTCGGACGTTATTTTTTAAATTTGTGTTAGATTCGAAAGACGACCCGACTGGCAATGAATTCTTGTCAAATAAGAAGTCATTACACAACAAATATTTTCATGATTTCCACCGAACAATTGTCTACTGTTTAATTATCATGCAAGATGTAATCATAGGCATTTGGATACAGGAATTTGACTACTTACAAAATTTCTCTCTCTATAATAAACATGAACAAGGTAGTGCAGCTGCCATTTTTAAGCTAACACTGGGTCCATAGAATCCACTTGTCCGCTGGTATTTACGAGTAGGAAATCCTGGAGGGCGACTATTAGGGGTGTAACGATAGATGGATAGGTCGATGTATTGTGATAGTGAGAGTCACGATATCGATTGCAATTCCCTGACATCGATAACTATCGTGATTGTTTGTTCAAATATGGATAGTTTCGATAGTAAATATTCAAAGCATACTTACACAGAAATTCAATGTTTTCTTGGTCTCTTGGTTTAAAAAAGAGTGAGAGAGAAAGAGAGATAGAGGGAGAACAACTTATCCTACTTTCATTTTTTATGATCACGTGATAGGCACGTTTGATTTTTGTTTCTTCCGTACTCCTTTTTTTGCTTAGGAATTGATTTTTAACTTTCGATTTACAAAGTGAAAAGGTTCTCAAAAATCCAAAAGCATATTAAGTTAAGACTTGTTATCAATGTTTTATGAATTCTCAGCGCTTGAATCATCGAAAAATTAAAAATAAGACAATCATAGATAATATTCGGTTAATTACAATAATGAATTACTGATTTCGAGCACACTAATCGAGTTATTCTGTTTTACGTATTTGTGTCATCTGACATGGCTGCAATTTAGAGATTGTGAAAAACAAAGGCAGAAAGGCCCATGTTTTGGACCATTTTGGGACTATTTTGGCTTCGGAAAGGAAGGCGAAAACATTGATAAAAAGAGAGTCGCCTGTAGACTATGCTATCTATACAGATCAACATAGAAAATAAACAAAGTAACATATACCGATTGTATCGTGATATATCGCGATTGATTTCCGACGATAGTAATAGTATCAGGATATCAATACTGTGATAGTAAAACTATCGCGATAGTGATTTTCTTAGCCGAAAGACAGCCCTAGCGACTATGAATTAGGAGGCTGTTCTACCCCCGGACAAGTAAAATAGGAAGAATACAGATAGAAATACCCCTGAAAAAATGCATTTTTGCAAACTGGTTGATAAAAGTTTGCATCAAGAAATAAACAAATATGTACAGTCAAACTTCATTTACTCAAACACAGGAATTCTTGAACACTACGGAAATTTCGAACAAGAAACTTGGTCCCTGCAAAAAGTATTCATGATTCATAGTGTTCAACCTTGGAAAACTCGTACATTTCAAATGTCGAACTTTCAAACTATTTTCAAAGTCCCGATCTTCAAATCACTATATATTTTTCATCTGGAACAGTCGAACAAAGGGTTAGTTTACAATCATAAGCTGCTATGTTTTATGAATTTTCACACATTTGACATGTTAACACGTTTATGACACCTTACATGACACAATGCACTGTGTGTAATAATAACCTGTTCCGTGAAAAATACATTTTTTCTATCATTTAGGAATAATTACACCTGGTAATTGATTGTAAGCATAATCATCAACAAAAAAATCTAAGAATGTTATTTCATTGGAGAATTTTTCGTACAAATTCCAATACACCGAATCTGAAGGTGAAGTATTTCTACACCGAGGACCACAACTATCGACGGCTGCCTATACTCTTGAAAAGAAGCTATATGACACCTGAAAGGCATTCTGCCCATCTTCAGATAAGATAAAATATCATGTTGACAAAATAGGTGTAGATTTTTTAATGCGTTAGGTTAAAGAACTGAATTTTGCAAATGATGCCGCATACGTAATCGCGATCATTGAAATCGAAGCGAACATATTATGCTTGTTTAGTGCAATTAATTTTGTCAGATATATGATTTCATAAAAATAGTCGGTAAATTTCTCACATTAAGGTTTGAAAACATTTATATATATGTTGGATTTAATGAAATTCAAAACTGGTCCAGCAAGTAAGTAGCTGTATTTTCGGACACTAACTACCTCAGACAAATGATATTTCCTTATCTGGTTTTCAGATCAGCCGAACTTCCAAAATCTCGAACATGTATGCTAGTCGCAGACGTGTTCGAGCCACTGAAGTTTGACTGTACTTTGATTTCGATTGTTTCTGATTTTCACCAGATATTACCTTGTACCCGAACGCCGTAATATTAATCAATTATTTGAGATGCACATAAAGTGAGCATGTCGTCTATCGATACACGCTTGATTTACGATCAAAGGGCTTCCAATCAGCAGTTGTATAATTGATTTACTGTCCCCTGATTTGATAGCCTCTAGGCAAAATGCGATGATCGCCTATCATAACGAGGCGACTTCCCTTATTTTCCAGGCAACTTCGACTTTGCTTTGATCTGCAACTCGGGCGAAGTTTTATGAAACCAGGCAACTTCTTTGCCTGAGTCGCCCACTCTGCAGAGCCCTGGGTTCAAATTCAAAGAACTTGCAGACTACATTCTGAAATTGACATTTTTTTTCATATAACTTTGTCTTTCTTTGGGTTTAGGGAAGGGGTTCATAAAGGCTTTATTTATTTTCATTTCTTTCTTACAGGAAGCCTAAGATGGCCAAAAGCTCAAAATCAGCAACACTACCACCAAATTTGAGGCATCATCCACCAAAACAGGAAGAAAATGAAACCTTCTTCTCAAAACTCAAGAAAAAGTTTAAGATTAAAAAGGGAAAATATCATGTTGATGTAGGCTCTGGGGATTGTGAAAATGTCAGCGCTGTGTCATTTAAGAAGCGTACAAGTTCTGAGTTAGTCGACACAGATCAACCATTAAAACATGGTGTGGGTCGGTCAAGCGAGAGAACGTCTCGGTCAGAATCACCAAAATCCAATAAAACAGCTACAAGGTCCCTGTCGGAGAGGTTTGTTGCTGGACAAATATCTCGACCATCACATGAAAGGAAGCACTCCAATCCAACATACACAGAGAGTAGATATCCACAAATGTCCTCAAGTGAATTTTTGAAGTCAAATAAGTCTAAAACAGAAATGAAGAATTCAAAGAGTGAGATCTCTTACAAAGGTAATGAATACAGTGTAATGAAGTTTGAGAAGGAAGAAACAAATGGCAAACCAACAGAGAGAAACAATATGGGACAAATTAATGCTAACCCTGTTGTCCAACATGACGATAGTGCTATAGATCTGGATCATTTTGAACCTGAGGTTTTTTCTACAAATAAACGTGAGAATGACAACGGTTTTATTGTTCCTGGGTATGAACATCTACCTGTGACTCAAAAGAAAGACACTTATTCACCTGTTCATAAGTCTGGTAAAGATACCATTACATCAAATCAGTCTGTGTCTAGTTTTGAATTCGATCCACACTATGAATCAGTTAACGATGTCAAACAAAAGCTTAAGGAGCAAAACTTATCAAAGAATATGCCAAATACTTTTCCGCATCTAGCCAGCAAGTCAACAGAGTCTTTAGATGACCCTCGTTATCAATCACTTAATGAAGTAAAAGATGGTGTTAAGAAGATTGCTACTGATTCTAGAAAACCAGCAAAGACTTACGACGTGTCAAAATCAATTGAATCTCTCGATGAACCTGGGTATGAGTCTCTAAATGAAGTTAAAAAAAGAATTAGTGAACACTTTGGTAACAATGGCCCTCTCATCTCGGATAACATAATAGATCAAACAAATCAAAAAGATGTTAAAAGTGATATTACAGATTCTACAGATGGAAATCTAAATGATTCTGCTGTTAGTTTTTCTATGACTAATGAAAGTATGACTGCAATCAAGACTCAAGAAGGTGATGAAAATCCAACACATTCTACCTTCGGCAAGTTTGTTGATTTGTCTGCAAGCCAAGATAGTGGATTTGGTAGCAGAAATGAAAAAAACACAGAAGATACAGGTAAAAATTATTCTTGATGAACACGTTCCTGCTTTTATGTGGAAAAAGAAAAAACAAATACTTGTAGCAGCAATTACTTCATTATCCACAATATTTTCTACCATCAAAGACAAAGGATTTTCATATTTCATCAACTGAAAATTGCACCTTTTTAGCTCACCTGAGCACAACCTGCAACCTGAGCTTTTGTGATCACCTTTTGTCCGTCGTGCTTCGGAAGGCGTCAACAATTCTTTAAACATCTACTCCTCAGTAACCTCTTGGCCAATTTCAAATAAACTTGGCAGGAATGTTCCTTGGGTGACCCTTCTCAAAAGTTGTTTGCAGAATTTTGATATACCCCCAAATATAGGCGTGGCAGGGCATGGCATATTTTGGCTTTGAAATCTTTAAACATCTTCTCCTCAATATCCTCAATAACCAATGGGCCAATTTCAAATAAACTTGGCAGGAATGTTCCTTGGGTGACCCTTCTCAAAAGTTGTTTGCAGAATTTTGATTTACCCCCAAATATGGGCGTGGCAGGGCGTGGCAGTTTTTGGCTTTGAAATCTTTGAACATCTTCTCCTCAATAACCATTGGACCAATTTCCACCAAACTTGGCATGAATGTTCCTTGGGTGACCCTTTTCAAAAGTTGTTCGCAGAATTTTGATTTATGCCCAAATATGGGCGTGGCAGGGTGGGGCAGTTTTTGACTTAGAAATCTTTTAACATCTTCTCCTCAGTAACACTGGGCAAATTTCAACCAAACTTGGCATGTATGATCCTTTGTTGACCCTTTTCAAAAGTTGTTCATGGAATTTTGATTTTTGCCCAAATATGGGCATGGCAAGGTGTGGCAGTTTTTGGCTTTGAAATCTTTAAACATCTTCTCCTCAATAACCATTGGGCCAATTTCAACCAAACTTGACATGAATGTTCCTTGGGTGACCCTTTTCATAAGTTGTTCGCGGAATTTTGATTTATGCCCAAATATTGGCATGGCAGGGTTGGGCAGTTTTTGACTTAGAAATCTTTAAACATCTCCTCAGTTACCACTGCGAAAATTTCAACCAAACTTGGCATGTATGATCCTTTGTTGACCCTTTTCAAAAGTTGTTTGTGGAACTTTGATTGACCCCAAAATATGGGCCTGGCAGGGCGTGGCAGTTTTTTACTTTGAAATTTTTAAACATCTTCGCCTCAGTAACCATTATGCCTAATTCAACCAAACTTGGCATGAATGTTCCTTGGGTGACCCTTTTCAAAACTTGTTCATGGAATTTTGATTGACGCCCAAATATGGGCATGGCAAGTTGTGGCAGTTTTTGACTTTGAAATCTTTAAACATCTTCTCCTCAGAAAGCATAGGGCCAATTTCAACCAAACTTGGCATGAATGTTCCGCGGGTGACCCTTTTTAAAAGTTGTACACGGAATTTTAATTGACGCCCAAATATTGGCGTGGCAGGGTGGGGCAGTTTTTGACTTAGAAATCTTTAAACATCTTCTTTTCAGTTACCATTGGGCCAATTTCAACCAAATTTGGCATGAATGTTCCTTGGGTGACCATTTTCAGGATTTTGCAAGCAGAGAATTGTGGGAACCCTTGGTGTTGTAGATTTGAATCTTGGTGGCAGCACATGTCTTTTACCACATTTTGTCTCCAAAACGGGAAGATGATCCTTAACTTAAATTGGATGGTAGCTGGAAGCTAGGAAAGGATGTAATGGTAATACTGGTGCAAGAAACACCAGGAATCAATTAATAAAAGCTCCGCAATTTGACTGAAAAATTGTTATTGACAAGTACCTTTTGCCTGCCACCAATGGACAAAATAGAAGTGGTATGCGCAAGTGGAATGGGTAACTAGTGAGAAACAACAACTGATCTCAAGTGTTTAGCAAACAGGACTACTTTTAAGATTATTATTACTTTCCTTTTGCTCTATATTTGTTAAATCAAAGTAGATTACTAGAGTCCAAGGATTTCATTGAACAATGATTTTTTCTCTATTTAGTTTTTCGGTTATTCACTTTTTATCACCAAGGTTTTATTTCTTTTATCAATGAATTTTAAAATACGGCAAATGACATGACGTTTGTAATAAAATCTGCCATTATTCTCGCTGCTTGAAAGTACACAACAAATCTCGTATATTGATAAGATAGACTTAATGTACCACTAAAATTATTGAATCTTCAGAAGGGAAAGGGTTTAATATAAAAAAATTCCTATAATTCCGGCAGTTTACAGGGGCTTGCAACCATCCAAACAGCCGAGGTGCAAATAAAGCGAGCATGTCGTCTATCGATACATGCTTGATTTACGATCAAAGGGCTTCCAATCAGCAGTTGTATAATTTATTTACTGTCCCCTGATTTGATAGCCTCTTGGCAAAATGCAATGATCGCCTATCATAACAAGGCGACTTCCCGTATTTTCCAGGCGACTTGGACTTCGCTTTGACCAGCAACTCAGGCAAAGTTTTATGAAACCAGGCGACTTCTTTGCCTGAGTCACCCACTCTGCAGAGCCCTGAGTCAATGAAATTTTAAAAATCTTTGTCTTGCTGGTTAGAAAAGGTTGTGGATAATGAATGAATTGCTTGTGACAAGTAATTTCTTCATAATCTACAATGATTTCCAAATCTTTTGTTTTCAGGGGTGACAAATAGCATTATTGTGTGTGAATGTATTAATAGAATGCTACAATCAGAGACAATTTGTGGAAAAAAAACCCCAACAATCCTGTAAAATGTGTTTGGATGGCACATAACATCTCTAACGAAAGTCGATTTACTTTGACATAATGCCTTCAGATGCTACTTTGTTAGATAAAATATAGTTTACTATAGTTCTATCGATTGTAGCACTTTAAAATTGGATTGTTGTTTTTTTGTTCATTATCTACAACCTTTTCTAACTTTCTTGTTCAATATAGAGACAAGCCAACCCATGTTCATTAAGGTTTATGACATGTCAACGAAAGACAATACCTAGATACAAAACTTGATATAATCAATAAAGACATACAGTATATGAACACAGATGTTGAATTATGTAAAAAATGTTTTTGGCTTGTCTCTATATTCCAGACTGATTGTCCTTAACCCATTCCCACACAAGGATGCTTTTTGACGCCCCTAAGAAAGACAGCTTTGGAAAACATAGTTTTCAACCAAACAATTTAAATTCTCTTTAACCCATTTCCACACAATGACGCTTTTTGACACATCCCTCAAAACAATTTGGAAAACATTATGTAAAATAAAGAAATTGCTTGCAACAAGTAATTGCTTCATTTTCAACAATGTTTTCTTACAAGAAAGTTGAAAAAACCTAAAATTACATACAGTTATAATTGTGGTCTGCAACTCCTGTCAATTTGGACCAGTCTAAAATGGGAGAAGACATGATAATGAAAATGAATGGCTTGTCTTTATCTTTCAGACTGCTTGTATAGCACTGTCAAGAAGAAAAACTTACCTGAAGATTTGAAAACCACAGACAATAAAGATATTTCTACAAGCACATCTCAGTCATTAAATTTGAATCTGCAGGATGGCAATAATTTGAAGAAAAGCATAGGCGAAGATAAGCATACAACAGCCTTTGTATCAAATAACAGACCTTCCAATTTACATAAAGATATTACTGACAGTAAGCAAGCAAACAGTGTTGGTGCAGGTGGGGTAGCTCAGTCCTTAGTGCCAATGGATCAGAGAACTGTTGTTGATGAGTACGACAGTGATACAGAGCTTGTATTGGATCCAGGCTACGCTGAATGCGCTGATGCTATTAAAGGTTTGTACAGTCCAACATGTATTAAAAAAGCACCCATGGAACATACAAAAAGTGCTTGCTTGATGCAGGTGCTTGCTTAACGCATTACAAGATGACAAAATTTTCAACTCATCCAAATTGAAAGGAGTTGCATATAACAGTTTAAAGTTTATTAAATTTTAGATTTTTTCAATTTTCTGGGTAGAAAACATGGTGTAAAATGAAGAAATTGCTTGTTAAAAGCAATTTCTTCATTTTACTCAATGTTTCCAAGATAGTTTTTAGCTCTACTGGCCAAAGGCAACTAGAGCTATTGCGATGGCTTTTTAATGTCGCTAAACTTCAGTTTAGCTGACATAATTGCAGTCAAGAGGGTTAAGGGTGTTAGTAGTTAGTTTGCCTGACTCTTTAGTTCTAGATAACCAAGTGTGATACCACTCTAACTCTGTTATTCCTCTTCTTGTAAGAACTCTTTGATATTGTCTTTTTGAGCCCTATTCTGAGCTTCCTAAGAGTACCAACAACATAGGGTTTGATTAATCACAAGAGAAATTTACATTTCAAAATAGAAATCACTCTCTTTACCTGGTGCTGGAATTACTTTATTGTGGAATGTGTTCTTTGTGTAAGGGCCAGTCCCAATAACTCAGCTATTTCGACTTAAAAATAGTTCTCTTATTTTCAAATCCTTTCATTTTCTATCTGGTTGGTTTAGTGTGTGAAATTGTTTCCATTTAATTTTACAGTCTTTGAATTAATGATTACAACAATAAAAATACATGTTATACTTTTGATTAATTCTGTTCAATGCTTTTCAAGTGTAGTAATTTTGTATAGCAACCATTTCTAAATACATTGTATGGTCATAGGGAGATAAATAAAAAATTGCTTCTTCCTGTCTAATTTGAGTCAGCCTTTCTAATAAATAATCTACTTAATCCTTTTCTTTTCAAATTCTGGGTTTTTCTTAAAAATCTTGAAAAAAGTGTGGAAAAAGAAGGACTTTTATTTCATTATATGTCACCCACCCTGATGGCTGGATAATAGTAAACCTAAGTGGGATTAGCAGCTGGAGGCTCAAAATTGATGTTGTAGTAGTACTAGTGTGAGAAATACCACGAACCTACGGTTAGGTGCTCAAGCTGCCATGATTTGACTGAAATACTGTTAAAAGTGGTATTTGGTATTAAACCCTCTGCGATTAATCAATTTCATACCTTCATAAAAATCGACAATCATTTTAAATAAATGTCAAATGTTGGTTATTCAGAATTAAAATTACATGTGCTTGTTCAAACAGTGTTTGAAAGACGTATTATTTGATTAACAAGTAAATTTCAACCTGAAATTTTAAGTTCAGCTCAAAAAAAAAAAAAAAAAGAAGAAAACAACAATAAAAACTCAACATAACAGGAATAGCTGATATTTCTGATACAAGATAAAGATTCAATTTTATATGAAATAAAGAAGGTATGAAGTTTAGACTTGAATATTACCTCAACATATCCAGAAGTTCAAGATTTCCAATTTCGATATAATTAGTGTCGACTAATTGTACATTATAAAAGATCTGTGATAATTTTGTTTAACTTCTAACTTCTCTTCCTAAAACTGAGAATGTTACTTAGTGATATTTTAATTTCATTTCTCTATGAGTAATGAAATCATAACCCAATCTGGAACATGGCGACATTCAGGACCTTCAGTCCTTTGATTTCTGTCCAGCGTCCGTGTGTCTGTCCATCTGTTGTCAGTCCGTTAACTTTTCCTTATTTATGCAATAGAGTCCACAGTTTTAATTGGATTCCCTCCAAACGTTCTCAGAATGATTGTACCATCATAAGAGTTGTTCCTTTCAAAATTTGGTTAGATCTGTAAAGAAACACATGAAAATCATGGCCTAATTAAAAATCAAAGGACTGAAAGTCCTGAGAGCGGTTTTGCTGGTTTATCAGTAACCGCGCTTAATAATGCGAGCATATTTCATCAATATGAGTAAATCGGACAACTAAGTAGGAAGAGCAGCTGGAGGCTCGATAAGGATGTAGTGGTATAGTATTGGTGTGTGAACTACCAGGAATCCATGGTTCGGGGCTCCAGCCACCCCGATATAACTGAATTACTATTAAAAGTTGTGTAAAAGCCTATTCAATCAACCATGACCCATTACTGTTTACCGAAATCCCTATTTTGAATCAATCGCAACGTTTTCTTCTTAAGTGCGTGAAAATTTGTGTTTGTGTGGTAAAAGGTTAAATGATAAAAGGTAAAGATATCAAAGCTAACATTCAATTCTTTTTTCGTTGAGCATATTATTATCACAATTGAAGTAGTTACATGTCCGTTTCAAAGATTTAGACGAATTCGAGAGGTAAGAGGTGTTTAATTCGATGGGGTTAATAGGCGCTTAAATCTACAATGGGGTTGTAACGTGTTACATATACTGTGTATTTGGGGTGTAAATTTGCCCAGCCCTGCCAGGTCAATACACCAGCAGACAGTTTACATGTATTCGCTAACACCACTAACCACTGGCCTAGATTCTATCTTGAAACGTGAGGAAATTATGTCTCTCATTTTGACAATTCATTAGACAATTTGCTATGGATATATTAAGTTTTAAACCATTTTCCTGGATATTCATGACTAAAAGGGACTGTTTGCATTCAGCAATTAAGTTATTTTCTTCATCAGCGATGAAACAAGATGGAGGCAATCACATAGATTTTCACTTCACGTTTATGAGCATGCGTGGAAATGAGCGGAAATGTGTGAGAGCTTGTTTCTGGTTGATCGATATGAAATACCGGTTTTTCCGAAAAAAAAAACGCTTTTTAATTGAAAAATTGTCGTTCTCTTCAAACTTTAACAGAATGATTGTACCACCATTACGATTGTTCCTTTCGAAATTGGGTCAGATCTGTCAAGAAACAAGGGAAAAGGGGCATTATTAAAATTTAATTTAAAAAATGCATTAAAATCCTCATTTACGTCATAGCGTCCACAGTTTTCATTGGATTCTATTCAACTTTTGTCAGAATGGTTGTACCATCATAAGGATTGTTCCTTTTGAAGCTGGGTCAGATCCGTCCAGAAACACAGGAAAAGGGACTTAAGAAAATTTGATTAAAAATTCTTTTAAAAATTCTTGTTTATGTGATAGAGTCCACAGTTTTCATTGGATTCTTGTTTGACTTAAAATTTTAATGGAAAGATTTTTCATCTTTATAACTACTTAGGTATTATGTCTTATGTCAACATTGAATTGCTGTTACTATCCAGCACTCAGAATGGTCCTCTGACAGCTCTTGTTTAACCAATTACCAGACTGCAAAATTTTAGGTTGGTCCAAATTGAAAGGAGTTGAGACAACAATTTAAGGTTAATAAAATTCAACACTTTTTCAAATATTTGGATAGGAAAACATTATGTAAAATGAAGATATTATTTTGTAATAAGCAACTTCTTCATTTCACAATATGTTTTCCAAATTGTTTTTCCTGAGGGGCATTCAAAGGTTAGAGGGAATGGGTTAATGTCCTCTACCCTTTTGAATTTGGACAAGTGCTAAATTTTGAAGAAAAAAAAAAACAGTAAAAGATTAATAGGCTTTTTATTAATTTCAGGTCTTCCACCTTATCAACCATTCTCTGATGGGAGTGAGTCTAAAATATCCAGCTGTACAAGTCTAGATCTGTCTGTAGAAGATTTTCCTCCAGAACCAGGCTATGCGGAATGCGCAGATGCCATTAAATCAGGGGCCATAAAGAAAATATCTGTCTCAGTGGAAAAATTGATTATTGAAGAAGATGTTAAAATGAGAAAGGAGGAAGGTGGTGAAATTTATGCCAATCCTCAAATTTTATTCAAGAAACGTTCTAAAAATATTGAGAGTGGTGCAAGTGATTTTTCTTCTCCAAGAATGTCTTCTGACATACCAGAAGATTTAGTAGGAAGTTCAGAGTCCTTGAAACGTAATTCATTGATAAATCTTACCGCTGACAGGGAGCCAGATGATGATAAAAAAGGGGTGGAGTCTAATCAGTCTTCACCTGAAGCTCCGCCTCTTCCTGCCAGGAACTATAGTCTGTATCTAGAAAATGAAGAAGCTGCTCAAATAATGTCTGACGATGATAAGTTAAGCGGAAGTGACGATGCTTTTGAGTCAGATGGTGGTCTATTAGAAAGCGCATCAAATGTCTCAAAGCAATTAGACTTGTTGGCTAATAGTCCAGTCAAACAAGAAGCAGCTAGAACCAACTCGGAAACTTTTGAAGTACATGGAGATATTGAAGTGTTAGACATTTCAGAAAAAGTTTTTGTTGATGAAAACATATCAGAAATCATTGTAGAATCTGAAGTCATTGGAACAACAGATAATGATAATCTTATTGAAAGTGGCACAAATGATGGTTTTGTAAAAAATGAAACAAATGTTGAAGAAAATGGCAATTCAATTGAAAGATCTGAATTGGTTGGTAATGAAAGTGTAGAGAATGAATGTGTTCATATTACTGTCTATGATAAAGAAGGAAATACCAAAGTTCTAACTGTGATAGATAAACAGGCATCTCAAAGGTCTGGAACTAAGAAAATCAAAATTGAAGATTCATGTACACAATTTGAAATTATGGAAGCAGCTTCAGGCCAGTCTGAGCTTGACAGTCAAGTGAAAACTGATGAAAGTGAAATGAAGAATGATAGTGTAGAAAATGTTTTCAATGTTGAAAGCTCTACGGGTAATCAAAATGAAATAGCATATCAAATATGTAACCAAAATGACTCCTTCAAAAGTGCAGCTAAATCACCTATATTATCAGATTCAGTTAATAATTCATTATCTTTATCATCATCTCATGAAGTAAAGGATTTTCATGAATATCCTACAAATGCTTGTAAAGGCGATACTGTGATTATTCAAGATACACAAAATGCCATTAGCCCAACACAAATCATAAGTGTTCCAGACCATCGAGGTACCAATCTAGAGGTTGTGAAACCAGTCAAGATGCATTCAATTTCTTGGGATTCTGATGAAGAGTTTCAAGGGAGTGAACCCTTACCTAAACTTGAGATTGTTGAGAGTGACCTTGAAAATGTGTTTGAAAGCAGTGATTCAAGTGGAAGACGTAGAAATGAAAGTGATAAAAATGAGAGTGATGAAAAACAAATAGAATGTGCTAATATGACTAACAGAGATAACTCAGAAAAACCAAATGAAACTATAAATTTATTTGAGCTCCCTATTACAAACTTTATTGAATCTAAAAGTGAAAGTTGTGCAGGTGGTGTTAAAAATGAATTAATGGAAGGTGTAGATGATGTTGATTCAGGTCACTTTGAAGCTGTTGGACAAAACACAGTAGCAGTTTATCAGTCAGATGCTGATATAATCACATCTACTGATGAAACAATTAGTGACCAATCAGTGCAAATGGACCATAATACGCAAGAATCATTAGAACTTAAGTCATGTGCTGTAGGACCAAAGGTAATGCAATTAGAAAATGTGTGCAATAACAAGGTAACAGAAAAAGTTGACAGTGAAGGTGTAAGTGTTCAGCCTTTGTTTCAATCTGCAGGGTTACCCATCCTGCATAGTCACCCATCTTGGTATAATGACTCTGAACCAACACATATGTCTTTGACTGAAATAATGACCTTATCTAGTGCAAGTGATTCAGTGCTTTTAGTCAACAGTCATTCAAGCAAAACAGAAAGTAATTCACAAAACTCTGAACAAAATGAATTGACATTAAGTCAATCATTAACCTTGCAAGGTGAACAAATAATTCCTCCTCCTAGACCTCCCTCCTATAATTCTAGCCAATCAAGAGACAGGTATTCCAGCAGTAGCCAATCAGGACACAGCAGTGCGAGTTCACCACAAGAAGACACACTGCCAGGGTTTAGGTTTGCAGAGCCAAGTCTGTCTGATGTAGATGAATCTCCTCCAGCCATTCCACCAAGAGCTAGATTTAGAAAGGTGCACCACAGAAGAGGTAATTTCTTGGCAGCAGATAGAGAATTGTATATTATATATTCATGTTATTAAAAGACCCAGTCTTCAGGAGTCTGAGATTTGCAAATAAGTGGCAAAGACTCTGAAACTTAACCCTTTCCTGTTTTATAAAATTTTAGACCTGTCCAAATTGAAAATTAAAAGTGAGTGCAATTTGGAAGGTAACCATTCTACAGGGTAGAAAATATTGTGGGAATAGAAGAATTTGCTTGTTACAAACAATTTCTTCTTTTCTCACAATGTTTTCTCAAGTATAAAATCACAGGCACATAAAAACCAGGGATTGAACAGGAAATGGGTTAACTAGTGTAAAGATTTTCAAAGCAGCTTTGAAACCCAATACTAAATTGATGAGTGGCTTTTGGATCGATTTAATCCATTACAACATGAAAATTGATTTAATGGACAGTTATATCATAGCCACCGGTGCACCTAACCATGGCTTCCTGTCATTTCTCATACCAGTAAACACAACCAAGCCACCTACTGCACATCCAAACTACATACACATAGGTAAGAGACAAATAATGCATGTTGCTATGACTTTAGTCAGTCGTTGGAAAGAATCTTTGTTGAGCCAGGGTTCAAACTCCATTACCAAGATTAAATGGTGCTGTCTGAGCCAACAGGGACCAACTCAGGGCTTGTGTTTGACGCGTGCACCAGGGTTTTGACCCTAAAAAATCTGAAAATATCCTTGCTTGACCCTTACAATTTTCACTCAAGGAATGGAGAATTTCTAAAGTTCAAAGCAAGATATTTGCTCCCTCAAATTTTTCAGTGATGCATCTCAAATACAATTGAACACATACGTATCAATTGTTAATTTCATATCTTAATGAGAGATTTTTAAAAGTGAATCATCACAAATAAGAAAAGGTCTGTTATCACTGATATTTCAAATTAAAACAGAAAATTTACTATTTTGGTCATTCCAGACCCTTAAAAATCAGTTTTGGCCGCTAAAGTTTAATGACCAAGCGCACAATGTCCCCTGAATTTCAAAGGCTTATAATTCTTAACTTCATATCTTTATGAGAGATTTTAAAAGTGAATCATCACAAACAAGAAAAGGTCTGTTATCAAACTTTTCAAAGTAAAGCAAGCAATTTACTGTTTTGGACATTCCAGCCCCTTAAAAGTTAGTTCTGACCCCTAGAATTTAATAAATAAGGGCACAATGACTCCTGAATTTCAAAGGCTAGCACAAGCTCTGCCCAAGTTGAATTTTGTTGAAAGTAGCCTTAACCCATTCCCACACAACAACATTTTAGACTGGTCCAAATTGAAAGAAGCTGCAGATAACAATTCAAAGTTGATAGAATTTTAAATTTTTTCATCATTTAGATAGAAAACATTGTGGATAATGAAGAAATTGCTTGTTACAAGCAATTTCTTCATTTTTCACAATGTTTTACGAAGCTTTTTTCTTGAGGGGCAAAGAAAGGCATAACTGTGTTGGAATAGATTAAACTTTACACAATCAATACACTAATCTAATTTTCTTTCTTTTTCAGATTCATCGTCTCAAGATTTTATGGAAAGCATGAGACAGCTGAAAGATGTAAGTCAACTTTCTATAGATATGAACTTATGCTCAATTTGGAGCAGTCTAATATTTTTGATGTCTGATGATGGGTTAACCCGTGACCACACGAAAAAATTTCAGACCAGTCCAAATTCAAAGAAGTTGCAGACAACATTTTTAAATTGATGAAATTTTTAAAATCAATGTCTTTGGGTAGAAAACATTGTGGGTAATGAAGAAATTGCTTGTTCCAAGCAATTTCTTCATTGTCCACAGTGTTTTCGAAAGCTTTTATATTGCGGGGTGTTTAAAAGTATCATTGTGTGGGAATGGTTTAAGGGGTATCAAAATGTGTTATTGCATGGAATGGGCTAAAAACTTTTAACAAAAAACATTCACTTAGTGTAATTCACAATTCTTTTTTAACTCAAATTATTTTACAGTGTGGTTGGTACTGGGGTCCACTGAGTTGGGAAGAAGCTGAACAAAAGTTGGCCAACAAGCCAGAGGGGACGTTCCTTGTTCGGGACAGTTCTGACGAGAGATATATCCTGAGTTTATCATTCAAAAATCAGGGGCGTGTTCATCATACTAGAATTGAACATCACAGAGGTAAAAACTTATTTATGTCAATGTGTACAATGTATTTTACCCATTACCAGACAAGTCTCTGATTACGATCGGTGCATTTTAATTGGATGTTCATAAGATTTACCCTTGCATTGATTCGTTAATCCTTTGTTCAATTAGTAAATAATCTGATGATTAAAGATTATGTTCTATTGCTATCTACTACTGAAATCAGAAAAACTTTGAAATGTGGATATTCCAGACAGCTGACAAATATTGAATCACTGCTCAGATTTTCTCTTGTGTCTATTCTTTCAAGACTGGATGTAATCCGTCTTTCAAGATCTCTAGGCCAACAGAATGCTAATCATTACATGGTGACAGATAACTATATGAAATATGCCCAATACTGTGATTGTAGATATGTCAATTTTTTTGTTGAAACATTGTAACTACAGCTGAAAACAGCTGAACTATTTTGCCTCGGTATCGAACTGCAAAAACACTTTATTCCTCCCAATAAATCAGCTGATCAGTTATAGAAAAGCTATAAAAGTCAAGGTTGAACTTATTCATAAAACACAACCTGTGCATTTCTTACAAGATGTGTGAATGTTAAGGAGGGAGTTGCTTGGTAAAATGACACAAGTCTGCGTTTTTAGCTTGGCTGTTTTCAGAGAAAACCCCAGGTATTGTGATAGCCTTGGCGTTATTGTTGTTGTTGTTGTCATCGGCTTCCTGTGAAAACTTTTACATTTTGTGAAATCTCTGGTTCTAATAAAGGCATTCACTTGAAACTTGGCACTCTTGTTCACTATTAAAAGAGCAACCTATACTATCAAGGGGGATAACTCTAGATGCATTTTGTCCACTATCCAGCACCCAACAGCCGAGTGTAGGCACCTGTAGGCAGATCTCTTGTTGAATCTTCACATGAATAAATCATTCATTTACACTATCTCAGTGCATATTTTACAATTTTCCACTTCTTCAAATAAATCTGTCACCAAATATCTTCTCAATAGTCATTTCAACCAAAGAATAGCCGAAAACAACTATACCAATATTTTGAAAACAGTGAGTTGATAACCAAAAGAGTGACTGTTTACTTGATTAGTAAAATTGGTACTTGTTACCATCCCTACAAAATTCATGATCAGTAACAAATATTGCAACAAAAAAGTAAAATAGTTGGCTGGTGACCTATATGTCGTAACTTGTAACTATAGCTTGAATAAGTTTTAGTTGTGACGTTTGAAGTGCAAAATCAAGAAAGATTCTCTGCTTAAATGTACCCGAACATGGGAATTATAAGTTCACTTTTGGTCAAAAATAAAACTTCTGATCGAAATGTTTGATTTAATTGGTTGATCAATTCTTTGAATGATAGCCATAATCCGTCAATTATTTGACAGTCCTAATAGCAGGATTGTTAGCAGTATTGTCTTTACATGGGTTGAGCTTGATTAACCCTTTCCTATACATACCAAGGATTTTACATGGATGTGATAATATACTTGAGAAAACATTGTGGAAAAAGAATTGCTTGTAACAAGCAATTTCTCCTTTTACCAGAGTATTTTCCACATAATAGGATGGTTTCATTTCAAATTGCACCCAATTTTGATTGTAATCTGAAAACTCTTTCAATTTGGACCAATTCAATATTTCTAAAAACAGGAAAGGTTTAAGCTAACGAGCTACCTACTGGCATGTTTAGTACGAATACTTTCAGGGTTCAACACTAACTGATTTTTGCCACAAGCCCGTAGGACCATTTGGTTTCAATTCATACAGGTCCTCCTCTTTGATTGTAGGTCCACACAATCTGTGGTCAATAAATTATACCCGTCACAACGAAGTTATGGGGGGGTATACTGGAATCAGGTTGTCTGTCTGTCCGTCTGTCTTTCCATTAGTGGACATAATTTTGTGTCCTCATCTCCTCCCACATTTCAAGACCTATTTTGCTGTAACTCTACCGAAATCTTCCTTGCAATGGGAACTTATGCATCTGCAATCTTCATAATGAATAATAATCAACTGTTTCAGGAGTTATGCAACTTTGAATTATTATCCAAATAGAATATATAAAATGGTGTTCTCTCTTCAGCTAAAACTACTAGACAGATATTGATCAAACTTATCAGGAATGTTCCTAAGGTCAAGCTCTTCCAAAGTTGTTCAAAGAATTTAATTCCAAGCAGAACTTTGGTTGCTATGACAACAAAAAGGGGGAATTTCAGAAAATCTTTAAAAATCTTCTTCTCTGCAATGAAGTAATGGGGTGTAAACTGGAATCAGGTTGTTCATCCATTTGTCAGTCTATCTGTGCGTCCATCCGGGGACATTATTTTGTGTCTTCATCTCCTCCCACATTTCAAGACCAATTTTGCCGAAACTTTACCAAAATCTTCCTTGCATTGGGAACTTGTGCACCTGCAATTGTCATAATGATCATTAATCAACTGTTTCAGGAGTTATTCCCCTTTGAATAATTATCCCAAAATAGAATATATAAAATGGTGTTCTCTCTGCAGCTAAAACTACTGGACAGATTTGATCAAACTTAGAAGGAATGTTCCTTTGGTCAAGCTCTTCCAAAGTTGTTCAAAGAATTTAATTCCATGCAGAACTCTGGTTGCCATGACAACAAAAAGGGGGAATTTCAGAAAATCTTTAAAAATCTTCTTCTCTGAAACCACAAGGCCTACAGCTTTGATATTTGATATGTAGCATCGAGTTGACCTCTATCAAGATTGTTTGAATTATGGCCCCAGGGTCAAAATTGGCTTGTCCCCAGGGGGCACAAGTTTTACATAGGTTTATATAGTGAGAACTTTAATAAAAAAATTTTGATGAATTAGAAAGGCCAAGAGCTTTGATATTTGGTATGTGGCATAATCTAGTGGACCTCTACAAAGAATTTTCAAATTAGGCCTCCTGGGTCAAAATTGGCCCGTCCCCAGGGTCATGAGTTTGAACATAGGCTCATATAGTGAAAACTTTTAAACATCATCTTCTCCGAAACAGAAGTGTCCACAGCTTTAATATTTGGTATGTAGCATCATCCTATGGACCTTTACCAAGATTGTTCAAATTATGACCCCCAGGTTAAAATTGGCCTATCCACTGGGGTCACAAGTTTTACATAGGCTTATATAGTGACAACTCAAAATATCTTCTTCTCCAAAACCATAAGGCTTACAGCTTTCATAATTGGTATGTAGCATCATCTGGTTAATCTCTATCAAGTTTGTTCAAATTATAGCCCAAGGGTCAAATTTTGCCCATCCCTGGGGATCACAAGTAATTGAAGTTTTACATAGGTGCATATAAATGAAAACTTTTAAAAATCTTCTTTTCCAAAACTGAGAGGCCTACAGCTTTGATATTTGGAATGTGGCAATTAAAAAGTGGCAGCAGTGGGGGGTATTTGTCAGCCCTTACAGGTGACAGTTCTAGTTCAATATAGGAGTAGAGTTATTGTGAAATAAATAGGCGAAAAGGGAAGATTTGTATGGACTGGATTTGAATAGATAAAAACTATGTGCAGAAAGGACTTGAAGTCTAGGAATTCCACCAGTCTTCCCGATAAATCAGGCCTTGGACACAATGATGGATGAATATGCGACCCATGACTTGAGGTTTTCAAATTTGAAATTATGTTACTCTATCTAAAGCTTAAACTTGAAAATTCCATTTCAGGGCATTTCAGTTTTTGGTCTCAACCAGATTCTCATGGTAAATCAACAATTAAAGAGTTCATTGAACAATGTGTGCATAATTCTGAGAATGGACGCTTTTTGTACTTTATAAGACCAAGTGGACCTGGAAGCCCACCATTACCTATCCATTTACTGTATCCTGTGTCCAGGTAAGGCAATAGAACACTTGGTTCTATAATCAAAAGTGGGATCTCAGGTCAGAGGTGGATTTAGATTGGGATTTGTTTGCAACCTCTCTGTAGCCTTTTTATTTCATTTTCATGGGGAAATTCAATATATATTTGGCAGGTTTGGGGAAAACAAACCCCTCATTGATAAGTTTGAACCACCAGGAATCCTGCATTGGCCATTGATTGTTAAGATAGTCTACCCATAATTTGCCATTTTGGAACATAGGAAATCTCATCATAAATTCAAGCATTTTGATTAGCTAGTGATGCAAATGAAGTAAAATTCAAAAAGTAAACATCCTATACCATATAAAATATTGTGGGAAAAAAAGAAATTGCTTGTTCCAAGCTATTTCTTCTTTTCCACAATGTTTTCTGAAGTAAAATATCATGAAGACGTGAAAATAAGGGGTTGTAAGGGAAAGGGTAAAAACATTGTTATTGTGCAAAATTTGTGGTCATTAACATTAAGTCAAACAATGAAATGGTTGGTTGGTGACCTAAATGTTGAAATTACAGTTTGAATAAGTTTAAGTGGCATAAAAAAGAAATTCACATTAATGTCGGCCAATGTAGGAGTTCAAAGTTCATTTCTGATTTAGATGAATGATTTGGTGAGTTAATTGATCTTTTGATTGACAGCAGGAATTGATCAAACCATTCCCACACAATAACGCTTTTTCGACGCCCCTAGAGAGAAACGTTTTGGAAAACATTGTAGAAAATGAAGAACTTGCTTTTAACAGACAACTTCTTCTTTTTTCACAATGTTTTCAATGAAGAAAGTTAAAAAAATCTTAATTTTCATAAACTTTAAAGTGACATCTGAAACTTCTTTCAATTTGGACCAGTCTAAATTTTTGTTTTTCTTGTAACAGGTTAATTGTTACTCTATTTTATCTGTTACTATTGCATTAGATATTCCATTCTATGTACAATTTTCAAATTTGCAGGTTTGTCCAGATGCAGTCCTTACAACACATGTGTCGATTTCGGATTCTACAAATGGTTCGACGAGACCACATTGATGATCTCCCTGTACCCACCCGTATTAAACAGTATCTTAAAGAAGCACAGTATTATGTCGAATACCTAGATGATTAAATCATAAACAGACAACAAAATTTTAGATCGATCCAAATTGAAAGCGGTTGCAGACTACATTTTCTAAGATAACTTGAAAATCTTTATCATCTAAGGTAGAGAACATTGTGAAAATGAAGATATTGGTCATTTAAGTAATATCTGCATTTTCCACAATATTCTTAAACTATTAATGTCATAAGGGTCATAAGGGTCATAAAAAAGCTTGATTGAGTGGGAATAGATAAATTGTAACTAGATACCTAAATAATGAAGTGGTAGAAATTGACAGAATAGATAATTACTTAAAACTAATGTAATTTGAAAAGCGAGCTAATTAGAGTAGAAAGCTATGTTGGCCAAGGAAAAAGAGCTGAAAGTAATTTCTATATTTAAAAAAGAAGAGGAATTTTTTTATGTTTCATAGATATATGAACCTAAATACTTAATCTCACTGTATGAATTTGCTTTGTTTATTAATTGTGATTCAGGGTTCGTGCTGTAAAATTCTGGCACAAGTTTTTTTCATTTGGCAAAAGTTCATGGCACAAAAAAATGAAAAGTTTTGTTAATACATACATTTACTTTGACTAATCTCCGGAAATCAAGTCCCAGGGCCAAGTGTGTATTATTGCTCAAGGGCTTGTATATCAGGTCAATTATGTCATTGAGTCTGGCACGAGACCAACAAATTACCAAATTTAATTACAGTTCTGATTAACAGCCAATCAGATGAATAAAATGCGCTCATTGGTTGGCGAGTCGTATTGATTCTGTGTTGTGGGCGTGACTTAGTATTATGGATGAGCCGATGGTGGCTATCACATAATAGATCAGTAGACCTCAATTATCACACATAAATAGGCCTTCTATAAGGAAAGTGTAATTAATCTGGCGGCCATTTGCCTTTTCTTGATGAGTACAATTGCCGAATTCTGGCATATTTTCATATATTTCTACTGACAGTTTCAGTCAGTTTCTAATCTTGGCTAAGTAACTGAATCCGCATTTATGGGTAATAAGAAGGATATTCTGATTAACTGTTGATAGAAACAGTGGTAGTTTGTCAAAGTTTGACATAAATTTCAAAAGTTCTACTGTCCCAAACACAGACAGACCATTTCATTATTTGTTCATTCGTACCCAAGAATATTCAACCTTAAACCGATTTTTTTGAAATTGCAGAAGTCTACATTGTTTTATTATTAAATCAAGCATATTTTACAAGCCGTATTACTATTTCCTGTTCTCTTTTTTCTCTCATCATAGTCTCGATTTTCTAATCAAAGTACTGAAAGCACTGATTAAAGATGAGTAAAAATTAATGTAGGTGTATGACTTAGCTAAATTCATTCAAGACAAAATTACAAATGAATGGCCATGTAAAAAACCTTTTTAATATGCATATTATCTATTTTAACAACATATAAGTAAAGAAAATAATAGTGCAGTTAAGAAATGTTCGAGTTTGGCACCAACACCTTCTCAATTTGGCCCCAACTTTACTGCATTTGGCCCCAACTTTTTTCATTTGGCGAAACTGATTGCAACAACTTTTTTCAAGCCAGAGCTAACCCTGTGATTAAGTTTTTAGGTTCATACCTCAATGAAAATGAAAAAAATGTTCTCTTCATTTCTTATAATTTACTGACAAAAAGCAAAAGAAGCAATTATTAACCCTTGTCATGCTGTATAAATTACCTTACTGAATTGCTGTCAAATCAAAGGGCTGAAAGCACTGATAGAACTTGTTGTTCAAAAATTCCATATTTTTATAGAAATCAACTTAATAAACAACTCTGGTAGGAAAAGTAAAAGCAGGAGGTATAGACTATCTCAGCCTGCACATAAGTGCAGTCTGATCTTAGTCTACACCTTCTGCCAAAACCGGAATATTACAGGTATAGCATGACAAGGGTTAATATAATTTGATCCATTTTTATGGAACTATTTTTTGCACAAGCATACTAAATAGCTGCATGCTTAAATTTTGTTCATGGAGGTATGAATAACTTTTGCCAATCAGAATGCTTTTTTAGATAGTGAAAAGTAATAATTAAATCATTTTCTCATCATTTCTCTGAAGATGATTTCCCATTGATATGAAAAGCTGTAATTGGACATATAATGGGATTATCTCATAAAAGAATGATAATTATTTTAGCAATTATAAAATCGGCAAGCATTTAAACTTTATAAGCTCGGCTGTTTTCAGACAAAACCCAAGGTATTGCTATAGCCTTGGTTTTGTCGTCGTTGTTGTCGTCTTGGTCGTCGTGCGAAAACTGTGACATTTTGTGATATCTCTGGTTCTACTAAAGGCAATCACTTGAAACTCGGCACACTTGTTCACTATCAAAAGAGCAACCTATACTATAAAGGGGGATAACTCTAGATGTATTTTATCCACTATCCATCATCCAAAAGTCGAGCAAAGGCACCAGTAGGCAGTGCTCTTGTTATGATTTCGAAATTAATTTCTCTCTTCAATAGTAGAAATATTGAGGGAAGTAGAGAAAATGCTAGTTACAAGTAGTTTTTTTTTCATTTACAAAAATCCATTTTATTTTATTTATCTGTTTTCATTTTATCATTTTTTCCAAATATCAGAAGACTAAAATTTTGACTTGGTTCAAATTGCAAGAAGTTGTGGAAAGCATTTCAATATTACTCAATTGAAAAAATAGAATTCATTCATTATAAGAAAAAATGTAAGAATTATGTTACTAGGTCATGAAAGATCAGATTTTTTTGGCTTAACCCTTTCCCACACAATCCTGTTTTATTACTCTAAAAATGCTTTGGAAAGTATTGTGGAAAATGAAGAAATTTTTTGTAATAAGCAATTTCTTCATTTCTCACAATGTTTCTCCTTAAGAGACAATTTTTTCTGTAAATTCTACCAACTCAAAATCGTCAATTTGGACCAGTCTCAATGATTGTCATGGGTTAACCATTACCAGACGACAACATTTTATACAGGCCCATGTTTAAAGAAGTTGCAGAGAAAATCCAAAATTGTGCTTAAATTAAAAAGATAATGAAAAAAAGGAAGAAAAAATTGTGAGTAAAGGAGAATTGCTTATTATAAGCAATTTGTCTCCTCTCACAAAGTTTTCATAAATTATATTTTTCAGAAGGATCAAAACGCAGAATTATGTGATAATGGGTTAAAGACTTACAGAGTTAACTTCTGTTGAAATGTTACTCAAACAATAGAAAAATTAAAACAACTGCTTTTGGTGGATATCTGCGTTTTTACCATTTCCCACTTTTTCAGATTTAATCAATTTATTTATTTTATGATGCTACACTATTTCAATCTAAATAAGAATATGAAAGAAATGTCTTTAAAAGACAACTTTATGTTTAATTCTAGTTGATCTATATTTATTGAATTTATGTTTTGATTATTGTACAGATATGTGTTATTAAGTGAACAGTGCTTTTATTGGAATCCCAGGAGGAAATAATTCATTACCAGAGACTCAATTTTAGACTAATCCAAATATTAATATGATGCAGATGACAGTTTTTAGGTCACCTGACAAAAGGTCATAGTGACCTATTGTGATTGTGTATTTTGCCCGTCGTTATGCATCATGCATTAACTTTTTACATTTTCTACTTCTTGTTAAGAAAACTTGGACAGATTTCAACCAAACTTGTCAGGAAGCATCCTCATGGGAAGGCGCTTCAGATTTGTACACGTCATGGAGTTTTCTCCCCATGGGGCCCCATAAGGGACAAAAAAGGCGCTAAAAAGGGTACATCTTTAAAAATCTTCTTGTCATGAACAGGATGTCAGATTGGATTCACATTGGTATTTAAAGTCTTGAGGTCAAGGACTAAAAGAAAAAAAATCTGTTGAAAAATGGTCATGATGGGAGGGGGGGGGGGCAATGGGGGGGGGATAAGCTTACATAGTGACAACTGTTATCAACTGAAAATCTGTTTCTACCAAACCAAAAGACCTATTGCTCTGATATATTGCATGTGGCATCATTTAGCGGACCTCTATCAAGATTGTATAATCTATGGCCCCAGGGTCATATTTATCCCATCACCTGACATCACAGGCTTTACAAAGGGCTTATATATTGAAAATTTTAGAAATCTTCTCCCAAACAGGAGGGCATAGAACTTTGACATTTTGTTTACGGCATCATCCAATGGACCTCTATCAAAATTGTACAAATTATTGCCCCTGGATCAAAATAAGCCCATTCCTGGACGTCACAAGTTTAACATAGGCTTATAAAATGATATCTTTAAAAAACTTATTTTTCCATACAGATAGACCTAGAGCATTGATATTTTGTATGTAGCATCATCTGATGGATCTCTATCAATTTTGTATAAATTATGGCCCTAGGGTCATAATTATTCCATTCCCGGACATCGCAGTTCAATTTGGACCAGGCTATTTTTTTTTATTTGGTAAGGGATTAAGAAATACAAATCTCTTGGATCCTTCTCCTACCTGGGATTCTCTGACTTTAATTTTGTTATTTTGCTATTTTGCCAAAGATTGTTTTGAATACTGTTGATTCAATTTGACCAACTGCTAACATAATTCTTATCTAATCCTTTACCGGGCAACAAAAAAATAGACTTATCCAAATTGATCCATACCAGACAACAAAATTTCTAACTGGTTAAAGTAAAGGATGGTGCAGACGATCATTTTTAGCTGTTGAATATATATTTTGGTGGGGTTTGTGATAGAAAATATTGTTGATGATGAAGAAATGGCTTGAATCAAGCAATTTCTTCATTTTTCACAATGTTTTCCAAAGCTTTGTTCTTGAAGGACGTCAAAAAGCGGGATTGTGTTGGGAATGGGCTAGAATTTGCTCGTGACAATTTTAATCACATGTGAATTTCATTATTTTCCACAATATTTTCCCAAACTTTTATTCATCAGGGGCTTGAAAGTGAAAGTGTGTAGGAGTGAATTAAACCCATTTCTGTATGTGAAGACATGCTTACTTTTTTTTGACATTTCAACTGTGATTGCCACTGGTCATTGGATCTCTATCAAATTTAAGGGTTTTTAATTTTTCTGTTTCCTGATTGTATTGGTGTCTTTGCAAACTCTTTTATATTTGGGATTTCTTTATTATTACAAAGGGCAGTCATTTTAAAAACATTATATTATATTCATTAACGAATCGGGGACGATTCACACTGTTTTTGAAAGAATTATGCCCCTTTTTCATCCTATATTGTTTTGTTTCATTTAAAACACTACACAGTTTTGCATGCATCTTCATGCAGTGCTCTTGTTTGGAAAGGTCCAAATAAGCCATTTTCCTTGTATCATCTTACAAACAAGGAGATAATAGCTAGATATAAACATCTTTTCCAATAATTTATATCAATTTAGTTGACGGATCAAGGGCTAGGGCTCTTGACCTTTGATGAGATAGTTCAACTGAGATTTCAAACAGGGTAAGTTTTCATTATTCATGGTCAAGAACTTTACCCATTACCAGATGGCAAAATTTTAGACTGGTCAATATTGAAAGGAGTTGCAGACGACAATTTAAAGCTGATGAAATTAATGATTTTTTAGCTCACCTGAGCACGTAGTGCTCAAGTGAGCTATTGTGATCCCCTTTTGTCCGGCGTCCGTCTGTCGTGCGTCGTCCGTCAACAATTTCTTTAAAAGACATCTCCTCCTAAACCACTGGGCCAATTTGAACCAAATTTGGCAGAAATGTTCTCTAGGTTTTCCCCTTCAAAAATAGCTAAAAGAATTGAAATCTGTTAAAAACTCTGGTTGCCATGGCAACAAAAGTGAAATTTTAAAATAATCTTTAAAAATCTTCTCCTCCTGACCCAGAAGGCGTAGAGCCTTGATATTTTGCATGAAGCATCAGTATATTGACTTCTTTCAAAATAGCTAAAATCATGATCCTCGGGTCCCCAGATGCGGAGCCCCAGGGAGGTGGGGTTTATATAGATATAAAGAACGATTTTGACCCAGAAGGCGTAGAGCCTTGATATTTTGCATGAAGCATCAGTATATTGATCTCTTACAAAATAGCTAAAATCATGATCCTAGGGTCACAAGGGGCGGACCCGGAGGGGGGGGGGGTGTAGGCATGAAGCATCAGTTCACAGACTTCTTTCTTATTTCTGAAATTATAACCCATGGAAAAAGTTTTTTTCTTCTTTCAAATCAGCACTCAAGCCTTGGAATTTGTAATTTAGACTTTTTGACCTCAGGTTCATAGTCTTTATATGTAATTGTGGCCTACTTGTTTCATAATCCTAACCTTAACATAAAATTAGACTGTTGAAAGAAAAAGAGCCTTTATCTCAGGTGAGCGCCCCAGGGCCAACAGCCCTCTTGTTAACCTTTAGGGTAGAAAACGTATAAAGAAGAAATTGCTTGTAACAAGCAATTTCTTTATTTTCCACAGTTTTTTCCAAAAAAAATTTTCCTGTGGGCATTTTAAAGCATCATTAAGTCGGAATAGTCAAGAAAGCAAAGTGTTTTTTGGCAACTAAACTGTCATAACTACAGCTGGAATAAACCAATTTGCCGTACAAACACAATGACATCAATGTCAGAAATATACATTTAATTTTTGGTTTAAATGTTTGATTTGATTGGTCAGCTAATATTTTGATGGACAGCGGTGATCCATCAATTGAATTGCCTGTATTTGCACATTTAGAATTGATACTAGATAAAGAATTGAATAAGCCAAAGGGCATGAGAAAGAAGATGAAAAAGTACTGAAGTACTTAGGTATGTATTAACTGCTTACCCCATTCCCACACAAGCCCTCCTTTTTATGCCCCTCGGGGAAAAAGCCTTGGAAAACATTGTGGAAAATGAAGAAATTATTAGTATCAAACAATTTCTTTATTATCCACCATGTTTTCTATTCAAAATGACAAATAAAATTAAAATTCAATCAACTGGAAATTGTTGTCTGCAGTATCATTCAATTTAGACCAGTCCAAAATTTTGTTGTGTGGGAATGGTTTAACTGAAATGTTGCTAGATATTTTTATTTTAAAGCTTAAGATTTTGCTTCTGAAATGTATTCAAGATTTGATATTTTACATGAATTTCACTGCGAATTAAGAAATCATTGTAAGAAATGCTTTTTCTTATTTTTCCACACTGTAACTGTTGATGTTCATATTTAGATCTCTCTCTCTCTCTCCCTCTCTCTCTCTCTTTTTCATGAGAAAACATTGTGCGAAAAGAATAAATTGCTTGTAACAATCAATGTCTTCTTTTCCAACAACATTTTCAAAACTATAGGTTGGTTCCTTTTTAAATTGCACCCACTCTTTGTTGTCGCCTGCCACTTCTTCATATTGGATCGGTCTATTATTGTAAAAAAGGGAAAGGGTTAACTAAAATGGTACTGTATCATTGTATTTCTTGTTTCAACAAAAAAACTTAGTGTTAATTGATGGATTTCCAGCCATACCCACTGAGCTCGATTTGCAACCTAAACTTCATAACTACAGCTTGAATAAGATGGCTTTAAAGTGTTTAAGCTTGTCGGCCAATGAAGGAGATGAAAGTTTACTTCCATTCTAAATGATTGATTTGATTGGTCAATTGATTCCTTGATTGTCAGCTGTAATCCGTCAATTGACAAATAAGTGTTTTTGGGTAGAAAAAGTTACAGAGTAAAGGGAGAAATTAGTTATTATCCCTTGTCATGCTAAACCTCTAATATTCCTGTTTTAGTCGGGGGTACACCTCCTGTTTGTCCCCCTCAAGCCAGGGCTGTTTAAATAATCAATTTTTTATACGCCTCCGGAGGCAGTCGTATTTTGGCGTCATCTTCTCCTTCTGTCCTTCCATCTGTACGTACGTCCACTAATCTCGTGAGCGCAACTCCTCCTAAGTTTCTGATGGATCTTTTTGAAACTTGGTCAATGTTATCACCTTAATTTGTAGATGTGCATGAAGTAAGGATTTTAATGTTCATTGATTTTTGCCTCAGTTATGTCCCCTTTAAACTTAGTCTCTGGGGCTTATTAAAATTGCAGCCTTGTGAATGCAACTCCTCCTAAGTTTCTAGCTGGATCTTTTTGAAACTTGGTCAATGTCATCACCATAATTTGTAGGTGTACAGGGATCAAGGATTTTATGGCTCATTGAATTTTGCAAGAGTTATGCCCCTTGACACCTAATATCTGGGCCCATTCAATCAATCAATGATAACAAACAGTTTGAACTTGACAATTTAAAAAGGTAGTCTGCAAATGTTTTGAATTTGGTTCTTTCAAAATAAGTAGTGTCTACAATTATTTTTGTGAAACAGCAGCAAAGTGGCGGTGTATATTGTGACTTTGGCACTCTTGTTAAAAGGAGTGTTGACCCTTATCAAGGCATTCTGGTGCTGTCAGTCCTTTGATTTTAAAGCCAATCTGATTATGATTTTAATTCAGCATGACAAGGGTTAAAGCTCTCATGTAAAGGACACAATTAAAGGTCCAAGCTTAAAATATGATAATGACATTAATGACATATAGTTTGAAGGGCATTTGTGTTGTTATATATTGTGATTGATGGATCACGTCTCTGTCAAAGAATCAACTGCCCACGTAATCATTCATTTAGACTAGAAGTGAACTTTGGACTTAGGCATTAGAAACTTTTTGTTGGATAAGCATCTAAACCCTTTCCTGTTTAGCAAGAATTTAAGACATGTCCAAATTCAAAAATTTTGCAGACGAAAATTTAGAGTGGATTTCATTTTAGAAATAACCATTATATATATGTAATATTGTGGAAAAAGAGGAATGCCTGTTGCAAGCAATTTCATCTTTTTCTTCAATATTTTCTCAATTATAAAAAACACAGAGACATAAAAACCAGAGCTTGAACAGGAATGTATCAAACATTGTAACTTCAGCTTAGTGGAGCTGTAGTTACTATGTTTAGGTTACCAATCAACCATAATTCATCCTCTATGTTGTTGGTACTTATTGGAAGGGACAGATTGCAAGGCAGGTCACTCCCGCCCACTGAGCACTTATAGAAAGTTCTAATTCAATATTAACCCTTTCCCAAACAATGACGCTTTAAAACGCCCTCAATATAAAAGCTTTGGAAAACATTGAGGTTAATGAAGAAATTGCTTGTTACAAGCAATTTCTTCATTGTCCACAATGTTTTCTACACTTAAAGACAAAGATTTTAAAAATTTCATCAACTTAAAATTATATCTGCAACTTCTTTGAATTTGGACTGGTCTAAAATTTTGTCGTGTGGGAATGGGTTAAAAGGGTGTTTAGTTTTTTTTTTGCAAAATTTATGGCCAGTCACATGTAACAAAAGATTGAAATGGTTGTTTGTCAATGTAACTGTTGTAACTACAGTTTATTTAATCCGTAGCTATTATGTTTGAGTTGCCAGACCAATAAAAATGCTGAACATCAATGCCTGCCAATGTTGAAGTTCAAAGTTCAATTCTGGTCTAAATGTAAGATTTGAATGGTTATTTGATTGACAGTCACAATCCGTCAATTGTCTCGTCAAGATGTTTCCTATGAGTACCCACAACATTGGGTTTGGAAGAAATACAACAGATCTAGGTTATCGTCACTCTCTGATATCTTATCTCTATTTAATCCTTTAACAGATGAAAAAATTCTCGACTGGTCCAAATTGAAAGAAGTTGCAGATGAGAATTCAGAGTTTATCAAATTTTAGATTTTTTCAACTTTCTGGGTAGAAGATATTGTGGAAAATAAAGAAATTGCTTGTTACAAGCAATTTCTTTATTTTATACAATATTTTCCCAACTATTTTCCTTAACCCATTCCCTCACAATGATGCTTTTTGATGCCCCTCATGAAAAACAATTGGGAAAACCTGGTCATTGTGTGGAATTGGTTAAAGTGATTTTGCTCTGCTATTTGATATATCCTATTTTGTACATGTGAGCTATATGTTTAAGATTGTCTTTAAGATTGGTTGTTACTTATTTATTTTGTATGTGCACATTTAATATATCACCCAAGATGACTAGAATGACTTTGCTTTTATTTATTCTGTATTTTGTTGTAAGTGTCTCATCAGATGGCATATACAGTCCAAATTCAAAGAAGTTACAGAACACAATTATCATTATATGAAATTTCAAAATTCTTTATCTTCTTTGTTAGAAATTATTGTTGATAATGAAGAAATTATTACTTCATTTTCCACAATGTTTTTCAAAGATTTTTCTTTGAGTCACATAAGTGCCGCTGCCATAGCGCAGTCAGTAGCACATCAGACTTCCAATCTTCAACCATGGGATGTCATGGGTTGAATCCCTGGCGGCGGCACATACTCTTTCTGACATTTGTCTCTCACCAATGGTTAGGAAAGGATGTAGTGCTAGTACTGGTGTGAGAAATACCAGGAATCCATTGTTAGGTGCTCCAGCCACCGTGATATGACTTGAAATACTGTTAAAAGTGGCGATGAACCCCATTCAATCAATCAATCAATTGAGGCACATAAAAACGTCAATGTGTGGAATGAGTTAAGGGATAATCTTCAAGTCAGAGAAAATATTGATTCAAACCATAACTAGACAACAATATATAAGACTGGTCCAAATGGAAAGAAGTTGCAGATAATATTTCAAGTTGGACTAAATTTGAAGAAAAAAATCATGCCAAAATAGTGTAGAAAAGGAGAATTTTCTTTTCTCATGTTCCCTAAAAGTTTTCATTGATAGTAATATTTCAGGGTGTCAAAAAGTGTAATTTTCTGTAAATGAGTTAATTGATTACAAACTTACAAAACTTGTTCAAATTCAAGGAAATGACAAACAATATTTAAAAGTGGATAGAAGTTGAGAAATATTTGTTGCTTAAGGGAGAAAACATTGCTTGTTACAAAGAATGTCTCCTTTGCCCACTAGGTTTACATTAATATAAATCACCACGAAGATAAAATGAGGATTTGTACTTTAACCGATTCCCACTCAGTGACGCCTTTAAACACCCACAAGGACAAAAGCTTTGGAAAACATTGTGGAAAATGAAGAAATTGCTGGTTACAAGCAAATTCTTCATTTTCCACAATGTTTTCTGCCCAGAGAATTGAAAAAATCCAAAATTTCATAAACTTTAAATTTGTTGTCTGCAACTTCTTTCAATTTTGGATAGTCTAAAATTTTGCTGTCTGGTAATGGGTTAATGGCTTATTCATCAGCTAGTGTGTAATGTAGATTGTTATACCGCCAGCTATGAAAAAGAGGGCATATATTGGATCACCATGGCTGTTGGTCCATCCATTCATCTGTTTGTCCATCTCTAACTCTAGAACCAATTGACTTTTAACCATAAAACTGCACACAATTGTTGACAATGATCCAAGAAAATACCCTTTTGTTTTGGAGGTCAGGTAGGTCAAAGGTCAGCTATGTTACTTCAGTGACAAAATGCTGGTGGAGGAGTATAAAATCCACTTTGTGACATTTCTTTCAACATGAAAACTTTTAAGATTTTCTTCTCAGAAACAAGAGGATGAATTTAAACAAGAATTTATAGTGATCAGACAATTGTAACTTCGTAAAAACATTTCAATTTTCTGATGCCATAAATCTATATTTAATCAGGTTTTTGTGTATAACTGATCATGAAAGACAATTCTTAAATTTTATCTAGAGTTATTTGGTATTTATTTCAAAGGTAAGAAATTACATCATTTCTTTTTGTCAATCTTTAGTATATTAAAAGTAAAAAGCAACGGGAAAAACTTATTTAACCCATTCCAACACAAGAAAATTTTAGACTGGTCCAAATTGAAAGAAGCTGCAGACGACAATTTAAGTTTGATGGATTTTAAATTTGCCAGTATTTTGGGGTAGAAAACATTGTGGATAATGAAGAAATTGCTTGATACAAGCAATTTCTTCATTTTCCACAATGTTTTCCAAAGTTTTTTTCTTGAGGGGCGTAAAAAGGAGGGCTTGAGTTGGAATGGGTTAATAATTGGAGTGGTGTACAATGCTTGTTGTGTTTTTGTTACCTATTAACTCATTACTAAACAACATTTTAGACCAGTCCAAATTCAAAGAAATTGCAGATGACAATTTTTAGTTACTTCAATTTTGAAAGCATAGCCTTTGAAGGGTAAAATACCTTGTGGATAATGAAGAAATTGCTTTTATCAAGCAATATCTTCATTTTCCACAATGTTTTCAAAAACTTATTTAAGATTCAACAAATGTCAATTAGTATTTCAATAATCAAGATTTAGTATGGTAGAATGACAATTCTTGATTAAGAAAATCTGTAATAAGTGAAAAGTTTCGACCATTCTCACTCTGTGCGGTCTTACCAGAAACAAAACATTTTGCAGTTTGCCACTGGTCCTTCTTATACCCCATGGTCTTATTTGTTTGTTTCATATGATTATCTTGCTTAACCCTCTCTTGTTTTTCACAATTTAAAACCAGACCAAATTTGTGGATTGGATTTGGGGAAAAAAAACAAAACAGAACATTCAGTTGGGTTGAAAATATTTTAGAAAAAAAAAGAAATTGCTTGTTAAAAGCATTTTCTTCCTTTTCTACAATATTTTCTCAATTATAAAATCACAGGGTCATTAAAACTAAGGATTGGGCAGGAAAGGGTTAAGGGACCATCTCTATTAACCCTTTCCCACACAGCCCCTCCTTTTTACGCCCCAAGAAAATAGTTCTGGAAAACAATGTGGAAAATGCAGAAATTGCTTGTTACAAGCAATTTATGCATTTTCCACATTGTTTTCTACCCAAAGAGACAGAGATTTTAAATATTTCAACAATTGGAAATTGTCCTTAGCAACTTCTTTCAATTTGGACCCGTCTAAAATTTCACTTTATGGGAAGGAGTTAAAGTATTTTTAAAGTATTTCTTTATTGGTTCTTTGTGTTATCTGATTAAGCATTGTAGTGAGTGGTTTTGAATGTGGAATATGATCTTATTGTAAATTCTTGAGCTTTAAGGACCCATAAGTACAAATTATTTCTAACTTTCTAGCGTTGTCTTGTAATTTTTAGCTCCACTCCCTTGTGACGTTGTGTTTAGCGTGTATTTGTCCGTCTTCGTGTTTGTGTCCTATCCAGGGATGAGTAGACGGAGGCTTGGAAAGGATGTGGTGGTAGTGCTGGTGAGAGAATTACCAGGAATCCTTTGTTAGGTTCTCCAGCCGCCACGATATGACTGAAATACTGTTAAAAGTGGCGTTAAACCTCATTCAATCAACCAATCAACTGTCTTTTTGTCCGGTCTGGCTTCCATCCACCTGTAAACTTAAATATATGTTTTATAGTGAAAGTGGTGAAATCTTTGTAGAAACTACTTTTAAAATGGATATTAATCAACTTATTGAGGAATGACCCTTCATAGACCCTCATCAGATTCCTCGAAGATATCTTGTTTTGATGAAAAGCATAGCTTTTATGGGAAGGGCTTCTTTCCATGAATGGCATATATTAAAATTGAAAATTAACTGTACAAGGCACGTAGTCTTTGCGGACTGATTAATTAGCCCCACTGGCTAACAACAAGTAGGCTATTTTCACAGAGTGATCCTCTTTTGTCCGTCTGTCCGTAAACTTTTACTTTAAAAAGATCTTCTCTTCAGAAAGTACCTAACACAAATCAACCAAATCTCATAGGAATTAAACTTGGGTAACCCTTTGTCAGATTTTTGATCGTATAAAAGACATGACTATAATGAGCGGAATTATGGAGAAAAGTTTGAGGGTCTGCAAGAAAACCTGTAGATTGATTTCATCCAAATTTCACAGAAATGATTCTTGGGTGGCCCATTATAGGATTTTGATCGGGTAAGAAACATGGATTTAATGTGCGGAGATAATGTCCATGAATTGTAAAAACTTAGTAGAGTTCAACCAAATTTCGCAGGATGATTGTTGAATAACCCTCTGTCAGACTCTTCAAAGAATTTATCAGATAAAAATGGCTTTAATGGGTTGAGCTAATTTCCATATATATTGAAAACTTTCAAATCTTCCCAGAAACCAAATGTTTAACCAAATTCCACCTGAATGATCCATCGGTGGCTCTATAGGATTCCTTTAAAACTGATCTTAAAAAAAAAAAAAAAAAAAAAAAACACACACACAAAAAACATGGCTTTAACGGGTGGGGCTAATTTCAGTTTCCTAATCATGGGGTCAAGGCGAATAAATTTGTCTCCCACCAATGGACGGACTATCGTTAACTTGACTTGGGTGAGCAGCTTGAGACGAGTAGAGCTGTACCGTGTTAGAACTGTTGTGAGAATTACCAGGAATCCATGGTTAGACGCTCCAGCCATAGCGATATAACTGAAATACTTAAAAAGTCGCGTTAACCCTTTTCTGTTTTTGCAAAATTTTAGACCAAATTCGAAGGTGGATTTTGAAAAATAACCATTCAGTAGGGTAGAAAATATTGTGGAAAATTTCTTTTTCTACAATGTTTTCTCAATTTTAAATTGACACGGACGTAAAAACCATGGATTGAACAGGAAAGGGTTAAACCCCATTTAATCAATCGATCTTTTCATCAATTAAGCGTCTTGTACCATATAGTGTTTAGTTTCTTATACTTGGTTAGACTGTTAACGCCGACGTTGTAACAAGGCTAAATCACGAGTAATCGACTGGCGAGTCTGTCCTGATCTGACGATATATATATCGGAGAGAAGCGTAGATGGGACATGTTCTCCAGTCTATAATAACGAGTCGACAGAGGCACCAATATCATAACTGGTCCAACTCCAATCCGCAGTTAAATCTTAAAAAAAATTCATTGTTCCCCTTTTTGGGGGGTTCAAAGTTCCTTTCCGGTTTAAATAAGCGATGTTTTGATTGATGGCGGCAATCCGTCAACTTCTATTTCGTGACAGGTGAGCTGATTGAATGAAACCTTTCGACGGTGTTCTACCAACCTTCGTATCTACAGTTTGGAATAAGCTGTAGTGATGAGGTTCTGGTAAAACACCGACAATAAGTCTCAACCAAAGAGTCCCTCACATAAAATTCTAAGTCGAAATACATGTATTAACTTGCCACGCTCGTTCTCTGATAAACAAAAACTTTAATTTTGTATATGATTGGTTGTACAGAGCAGCAGAATAATTATTGATGCAAAACGTAATATGCACGGTTGTTAATTGGAAACAACAATTTATTTCCACAGTAAATGGCCTCGTATCCACGATCCACTGGATTTTCAAACGCACGAAGCAACAAATCTATCAATTATACAAGAATAGATAATGTAACAGACTCCAGTACGTCTCCGTGTTTAAAAGTTGTAACCGCCATACGATATTGGAACCCATCGAATACTTTCTTACTCAAGGATACGACAGCTAGTGTATATCCTACTATCTTGATTGATTGATTTATTTACGTATTGATTGATGAATTGGGTTAAACGCCACTTTTAACTGTATTTTAGTCATATTGCGGCAGCAGGAAAACCTAACCATGTTTTCCTGGTATTCTCATACAAGTACTACCACTACATCCTTTCTGAGCCTCAAGCTACTGATAGGTTATCGACTTAACACCCATTGATGGGAGACAAATGTTTGAAAGAATATTTGTCGCAATCCGGGATCGACCCCTGGACCTCATGAAAGAGAGTCCGACCCGCTACCGATTACGCTATGGTCGAACCCCACTTTTTTCAAAGAGAATTATTAGAAAACATTAGTATGGTGGCTAAAAGGAAGAGTGACCCACCATCTTTTACATTGTACTTACTTTTTGAATATTGATTTTGCAATTGATGGATCGCTAGCCCCACCAATTGAACTCCAACAGAAAGTTCGACTTAGTTGTTAGTTGTTGACCAGTAACAAAGGATAACATGCAACAACAACAAAAACATGGTTGGTTGGTGACCTAAACGTGGTAACTACAGCTTGAACATGCTGTAGTTACCACGTTTTAGCCGTAAAAGCAACAAAATGATTTACACAAATGTCGGTCTATGTCGGAGTTCAAAATTAACTTTAAGTCTAAATTTATGATTTGATTTGTATATCGATTTTTAGATTGACCCCGGCGATTTGTCAAAACCGTCCTCAAATTTCACGAATCTTTTCCCCGCATCTTTGAGGCTGAGGTTGAGGGCATAATGTTTGACTGCTCGTTTGTCATAGAACTAAATATTTCCCTGTAATTACAAAACTATGAAGATATAATGCTCATATATGCACCTCTAGATCCTCTCATCTCTAACTTCTATAAATGTCTCGGTCAAGGTAGTTTATCAAGGACAGACTTACGGCAGACCGATGGTGATTTCGCAAGTCTAAACTTCATACATATCAAGTTTGTAGTGTGAAGTTTTGAGGTCTGCACGATCTGGCGTATGAATAGATCTCGAGAAAAAACAAAACAAAGAAACAACAACAGCAAAACCATCAAAAAGCAAAAACCACACTCACCCCCCCCCCAAAGAAACAACAACAACAAAACCCCAACTTTTTATTCACATTTCTCACTTAAAAGTTGATATGTATGAAGTTTGAAAAGTGAAGTTTTATTAATCAAGTCACCACCGACCCTTCATTCACATATGTGAAAAAATCTTTTCGACGGAGTGGGATATTGCTTGTCTTGCGTTCAGAATAACCGACGCTTAATGATGCTTAGTAAATGGTACCCTGCTTATCTTGTGACTTGGATCGAAGGCGCTTTTCAGGAGGAAAGTGCTCGCTTATCGGGGTATATAACACTAGCGATATCTTTCCTTTCTAAATCGGATTTTGCACCGAATTGCACATGCAAAGTGGGGTCCCATTTGTTAAAACGGAATGTCTAGATTGCCCCTTTACGTGTGACGTGTAATTTTAATATTAATAAGTTGTTTTGTTTCATCTTTGTGTTGGTCTCTAGCCTCGCTACACTCGCTTTGATTGTTCAAAATGGTTGGATTTGTTCATTTAAAAATTTTAGTTTATTTTCGCAAATTTTAATTTATTCATTTACAATTTTTAGTTTATTTTCGCAAATTTTAGTTTTGTACCTTATATAAGGCAATGTTATAAATGGAATATACATTTGTTACCGTTTTCCTTTTTTTGTATTATTTTATTTAAGTTTAATGGATATATTTAACTCAATATTATTTGTTTGAATAATCTCTTTCTTTAACAATTTTTAATTTTGCAAACATATTCAAATCAAAATTCAAAATTTGAAAGATTCATTCATAAATACTTGTTTCTGTATCTAAAGTTTTAAAAGCCTTTATTAACTCGTTCCAACACAATGGCGCTTTCCCCCACACCCCTCCTCCGAAAAAAGGCTTAGGAAAACATTCTGGAAAATTAAGACATTGCTTGTTACGAGCAATTTCTCAATTTTCATAATGATTTCTACCTCAATTTCTCCTTTTCTATTTTTTCCTCGATCATGCGTCAGAAAGCGGCATTTTGTGGTATTGGGTTTAATCAGCTGTATAGTAAGAACATGTTATTTTGAACCGAGTTTTGTATGAAATTGTATTGAGATGAAGTTAAAGTTTTTGTCGCCCTACGATATGTTTTTTTTTCCTTATCGTGTAGGTTTGTCGACGAGGATATGGTATTCTGATGTTTGTACTGATAACAGGTAAAAGTTAAAATGTTAATTGTAGAAAAAACAAAGGACTGATGGCCCTGGGTGTCGGCTACTGGGAATGCTGATGGTTGTTCTGTTTATAAGTAAATGGAAAAATGATAACTGTGAACAAGCTGTAGTTACGGCGTGTATGTCGCCAAACCGATAGAAATGACGATTCATCTAAATATCGGAGTAGAAAGTTAATTTCCGGTCTAAATATTTGATTTGAGTGATCGATTTTTTCTTTGGTTGACAGTCGCGATCTATCAAATTGAGGCCGCTGATTTGCGCTAAAACAGGTTAAAAGTAAATCGTAAAAATCAAAAGCCTTAAGGTCCCAACGTCATTTACTTTTTAAAATGGCACGACTTTGATAAAGTTTATCTTTATCACGTATATTTGATTCTATTAATTAAACCACATAAATGGAAAGCGCAGCTTCGATCAGCCGATAAACTTCATCGTCGTTGCGCGAGCAAAATGTCGTAACTACAGATTCATAAAACTGTAGTTACGACATTTTGCTCTCGCACCGACGTCATGTCTAATAGAACAATTGAAATACACCGAACCTGGATTCAAATTTAAGTTTCTGTATTTGGTCGGGATTCAAAAATTTTCTCTGAAATACGAAACTTCTTAAAGAAAACCAATGTATATAAACTTACATTTTTTACGCCAAAAATTATCTTATGTATGAACATTTGACCAATCGCTTGCCCCGCCTACTTGCTCCTTTTGCCACACCCATTGACTTCGCAAGGATGTCCCGCTTCGACTTAAACGGCGTTAATTTGCAAAAACCAAGGTCAGTAGCATGTGGCAAAAAAGTAGAATCTTGATTGGAGACCTAAACTTCGTAACTACAGTTTAAATAAGCTGTAGTTACGACGTTTAGGTCGACAAACAACAAAAATGTTTCACACAAATGGCGGCTAATGTTGGAGTTTAAATCTCAATTCCGGGCTGAATGAAAAACTTGATTTGTCGATATATCCCATGATTGACAGCCGCGATTGGTCAATCGGGAATCTGATGGCGTAGAACAATTGGGAATCAGAGGAGGTATTGTTCATTTCGCAGGGCATGTTGAATGTAGCACCTATTCTATTGCGCTACTGGGAGTGGAAATACAGACGGATAAATCTAGTGGTATCAGCTATGAATTTCTCATGATAAACGAAGAAAATGAAGAATTACAAGTTGATATAGTTAGTAAGTATAATAGCGTGAGAATGCAAAAATTCATTCTCACGAGTGAAGGGATATCGAGATCAAAGATAAGTAGAACGTTCGCCGCCCTTGGTACGACAAGATGGCAAAAGTTTGTCAATCGATATTATCGCTTGTCATGCTGAGCAAAAATCTTGTTAAGAACTGCACTAAAATCAAAGTGCTGAAAGCACTGAAAGACACTGATTGTGGAAAAAATGTTTCTTTCGTTCATAATTTCACAAACAATTCTTGTTCAAAGCATTATCCAGGTTGTGTAGATCAAGGTCAGATTGCACAAATGTGAAGGCTGATCTTGATCTATACCTTCTGCCATAGCTGGAATATTCCGGGTTCAGAATGACAAGGGTTAAGTTAAATTTCTGCTACGGGGCGATACTTAATGAATGATTGAATGGGATTTAGCACCACTTTAAACAGTATCTTAGTAATATGGCGTCGGCTGAAGCACCTAACAATTACATCCACTACATCCTTTCCTTACCTCAAGCGCTACATCCCATTTAAGTTTACGAACCATTGGTGGGAGACAAATGTCGGAAAGGATATTCACCGCGGCCTTGGATCGAACCCGGGACTCCATGCCTAGGAGTCATACGTGCTACCACTGCGCTATGACCGCGGCCCGCGATATTTGAAGCAAACGCAAAAAACAATACAATATTCAATACAATATTCATATGGGATTTCTTCCAATTTTGCCGGAGTCGTTGAGCGTGGCCAACGAAGTAAGTGGGCGGAGTCAGCGATTGGTCAATTGGAAACAGGCTTTATACACATGCAAATGAATGATAATTAGTATGAGTGATGAATAAGAGCTGTCATTTAGTTCTGCTGTTTCTAAACAAAAAGTCAATGTATTGTAACCTTGGTGTCCCTCGAGTTATAGGCGTAGTTTTTTTTTGTGTGTTGCTCATATCACATCAAATCGCTGCACGGAGACGATTCTTATGACATCGGCTTAACCCATTCCAACACAGTGGAATTTTAGACCGGTCAAAATTGAAAGGAGCTGCAGACGACAATTTCAAGTTGATGGAATTTCAAATTTTTTCGTCTTTTCAGATAGAAAACATTGTGGATAATGAAGAAATTGCTTGATCAAAGCAATTTCTTCATTCTCCACAATGTTTTCCAAAGCTTTTTTGTTAAGGGGCGTAAAAAGGAGGGATTGAGTGGGAATGGGTTAAGCAAGGATTCAGTTATTATGTTTGATTTTAATCGAATCAGTCCTCCATGCCTTCCAAAAAAAAAAAGGTGTACTAAGCGACTACTCTATTAGGCAACCACCGTTTAATCGTCCCTTGAGTCGTCGCTAATACAAGATTAACTGTATGCCATTTTTATACGCCCGTCGAAGACGGGACGTATTATGGGATCACCCGTGGTGTCCGGGCGTCCGGGCGTCCGGTCGTCCGGGCGTCCGGTTGTCCGGCGATGTCCACTTCTTTGTCCGGAACTTAACTCTGTCACCGTAAGTCCGATTGACTTTAAACTTGGCAGTTATATTCTTCTCATCAATACGGAGTGCAGTGCTCAATAACCATAACTCTACCTGGCCTATTTTTTGAGTTATTGCCCTTTGTTGTTTTTCATACTTGAATCTTGTCCGGAGTATATCTCTAAAAGTATTATAACTAGGATCATGAAACTTCATGGGTGTATAGATCTCACAAAGGGGGAGTGCAATGCACAAGAACAATAACTCTACCTGGCCTAATTTTTGAGTTATTGCCCTTTGTTGTTTTTCATACTTGAATCTTGTCCGGAGTATATCTCTAAAAGTATTATAGCTAGGATCATGAAACTTCATAGGTGTATGGACCCACAAAGGGAGAGTGCAGTGCACAAGAACCATAACTCTACCTAGCCTTTTTTTTGAGTTATTGCCCTTTGTTGTTTTTCATACATGAATCTTGTCCGGAGTATATCTCTAAAAGTATTATAGCTAGGATCATGAAATTTCATAGGTGTATAGATCTCACCAAGGGGGAGTGCAGTGCACAAGAACCATAACTCTACCTGGCCTATTATTTGAGTTATTGCCCTTTGTTGTTTTTCATACTTGAATCTTGTCCGGAGTATATCTCTAAAAGTACTATAGCTAGGATCATGACACTTCATGGGTGTATAGATCTTACAAAGGGGAAGTGCAGTGTACAAGAACCATAACCCTACCTAGCCTATTTTTTTGAGTTATTGCCCTTTGTTGTTTTTCATACTTGAATCTTGTCCGGAGTATATCTCTAAAAGTATGATAAATAGAATCATGAAATTTTATTGGTGTATAGATCTCACAAAGGGGGAGTGCAGTGCACAAGAACAATAACTCTACCTGGCCTTATTTTTGAGTTATTGCCCTTTGTTGTTTTTCATACTTGAATCTTGTCCGGAGTATATCTCTAAAAGTAAAATAGCTAGGATCATGAAACTTCATGGGTGTATAGATCTCACCAAGTGGGAGTGCAGTGTACAAGAACCATAACTCTACCTAGCCTTTTTTTGAGTTATTGCCCTTTGTTGTTTTTTATACTTGAATCTTGTCCGGAGTATATCTCTAAAAGTATAATAGCTAGAATCATGAAACTTCATGGATGGATAGAGCTCACCAAGTAGGAGTGCAGTGTACAAGAACCATAACTCTACCTAGCCTATTTTTTGAGTTATTCCCCTTTGTTGTTTTTCAAACTTGAATCTTGTCCGGAGTATATCTCTAAAAGTATAGAAGCTAGAATCATGAAATTTCATGGATGGATAGATCTCGCCAAGTGGGAGTGCAGTGTACAAGAACCATAACTCTACCTAGCCTTTTTTTGAGTTATTGCCCTTTGTTGTTTTTCATACTTGAATCTTGTCCGGAGTATATCTCTAAGTATAATAGCTAGAATCATGAAATTTCATGGATGGATAGAGCTGACCAAGTGGGAGTGCAGTGTACAATAACCATAACTCTACCTGGCCTATTTTTATTGCCCTTTGTTGTTTTTCATACTTGAATCTTGTCCGGTGTATATCTCTAAAAGTATTATAGCTAGGATCATGAAACTTCATGGGTGTATAGATCTCACCAAGTGGGAGTGCAGTGCACAAGAACCATTACTCTACCTGGCCTTTTTTTGAGTTATTGCCCTTTGTTGTTTTTCATACTTGAATCTTGTCCGGAGTATATCTCTAAAAGTATGATAAATAGAATCATGAGATTTTATGGATGTATAGAGCTCACCAAGTCGGAGTGCAGTATACAAGAACCATAACTCTACCTGGCCTATTTTTTGAGTTATTGCCCTTTGTTGTTTTTCATACTTGAATCTTGTCCGGAGTATATCTCTAAAAGTAAAATAGCTAGAATCATGAAATTTCATGGATTGATAGAGCTCACCAAGTGGGAGTGCAGTGTACAAGAACCTTAACTCTACCTAGCCTATTTTTTGAGTTATTGCCCTTTGTTGTTTTTTATACTTGAATCTTGTCCGGAGTATACCTCTAAAAGTATAATAGCTAGAATCATGAAACTTCATGGATGGATAGAGCTCACCAAGTGGGAGTGTAGTGTACAAGAACCTTAACTCTACCTAGCCTATTTTTTGAGTTATTGCCCTTTGTTGTTTTTTATACTTGAATCTTGTCCGGAGTATATCTCTAAAAGTATAATAGCTAGAATCATGAAACTTCATGGATGGATAGAGCTCACCAAGTGGGAGTGCAGTGTACAAGAACCATAACTCTACCTAGCATATATTTTGAGTTATTTACCTTTGTTGTTTTTCATACTTTGTTTTACAAAAAATTTTCATTCAAAATAACCTTAGTTCTATTCAAACCCCCAGTTAATATTAAGCAGTGTGAAGAGCGTATCTTGTGACAATTTGGCACCTTGTTTTACTTTTAAATAACACGAAAATTTGGCCCCACACAATCACTCTCTTTTAAAAAAGCTTAGGAAAACATTGTTCATTATCCACATTTTTTTTTCTATCGCAAAGACGAAAAAAATAAAAGTCTATCACCATGAAACTGTCGTCTGCACGTTTTTCCGATTTGGATCAATTTTAAAATTTGTTGTGTAGGAATGGATATACGTGGTACCCGCATGCGTTACTCTGCTTCTTTCAGACATCGAGTCGACCATTGAAAGTACTTCGATTCCTGCTAACGGACACAAGGACACAAAAGTATTTTTCTTGATGAACAATACGGGATGAATGGCACGGAATACGCAAACAAGTCTCTGGTGGTCAAGTCGAGCGGCAACTTTACTCTGCAAGTATTTTCGGCAAGCCCTTCTATCACGGAAGGATTTCTGGCGATACCGATGGAAGACCTAAATGGTCCTAATCTAGAAAAAGTTGTGTATGAGTACGTCATCTCGACATTCTGTGGTACTTCCGGTTTTTGTCAAATTGGAGTGACCGCCCTTGAGGAAGCGGAAGTTAGAATTACATTTCCTGCACATGTAGACGAGATCTCGTTCTGCAAGGGATCTCTTGTGACTGAGATCTTTCGAAGTCACTTAGACAATGTCCTGTTAATCAAAAAGTATCACGCGGTGCAGATCGAAACAACCCGTGATCTTACTGGTACCCATGTCTACAGTTTCAACCCCATAGTCGTATTCGTTGGTTCCCGAAATGTCTCTATGGCCAATGGTCTTGTGCATATGGTGGAGCAGCTCACGCCCTCATCCCAGTGGGGAACAAAATACGCTATTTCAACTCTTGGAAATAAAGAATATGGAGATGTACTAAGGATATCAGCTTCCTGGCCCAACACAGTGGTCAACATGACTGGCTATCAGAAATTTGTTATATCAAAGAAAGAAGACGTTGTAACACGGCGGTTGGAGAAAGATTCGACAACATTTATCACGGCTAGTGCACCTATTCAGGTAAATTCAGAACTTTGAAGCCACGCCTTTCCTTCGAGAAAGGAAAATAGTTTATACAATATATAGTTTAATTGGTAACTAAATCAAAGAAAAGCTTTCTGAATATAAATATGCAAAGGGTTGGTATGACTGAAGTTCTCTGGAAAGAGTATTTTATGATGTGTTTTTCGTATCGATTTCAAAATTCATTTTGTTTACATTTTTAGATCGAGTGGAATGCACTCGATTCTTCACCGGAAATGTTCGTTAATGTTCGGCATTGACTGTTATATGGATAGGTGCTTACAACTTAACTTTTACGGACGGTTTCACATGGTAGACTAGGCATTGCCACTGACCCTTTCCCACACAGCAAAATTTTAGACTGGTCCAAATTGAAAGAATCTGCTGACGACAACTTCAATGAAGCAATTTCTTCATTTTGCTCAATGTTTTTAAAGCATTTTTCTTTTGACGCTTTAAAAAAGAGGAATTGTGTAGGAATGGGTTAAGTGTCATACCTATGAACACATCCCGGCGATGGTGGGTCTCGTACCAGTGACTTCCAAATCACGAGACAAGCACTCTTATTACTCAGCCACCAAGGTAGTGTCTTCATTTTTACGCTGGCGTCGTTTTGAGAACTAGTTGATTAGTGTATTAGAGAGTGACAGACAAAGACAGAGAGAGAGAGAGAGAGACTGAGAGAGAGAAAGAGAGACAATTACAGACAGAGAGAGACTGAGAGAGAGAGAGAGAGAGAGAGAGAGAGAGAGAGAGAGGAGAGAGAGAGAGAGAGAGAGAGAGAGAGAGAGAGAGAGAGAGAGAAAGAGAGAGAGAAAGAGAGAGAGAGAGAGAGAGAGAGAAAGAGAGAGAGAGAGAGAGAAAGAAAGAAAGAAAGAAAGAAAGAAAGAGAGAGAGAGAGAGAGAGAGAGAGAGAGAGAGAGAGAGAGAGAGAGAGAGAAGGGAGAGAGGGAGGTAGAGTGTGAGAATAAAATCACCCAAATTTTAAGTGCAAAATTCTCTTTTTAAGCGGTGCTTTTTTTCATTCTCTTGCCAGACAGGCGCCATTTCCCATTGTTGTCTGAAACTTCTCTATTTTCTGACCAGTCTAAAATATTATCGTCTGGCAATGAGTTAATTGACTTTCAACAGGTTGTACAGATTACTGGTGTTGATTATGCGACAAACGACAATTCAGCCCGTGTCGCCATGGTAACCGTTCCAGCGAAAGAACATTTTACAGATAAGGCAAAAATATCCTGTGGTACCATTCAACAGTCTGGCCAATTCTTCGTGGCGTCAGGTTAGATGGAAATTCTTGTTTGAATAATTATCTGAGGACAAAATAGTCCTCCAAAGCAAAATATATTTATTGGTCTAACATTCGATAGCAGGATTGTCACCATATACGATACAAACGACATATTATATTTTTACATAATAATATAAAACAGATTTTTGTTAAACATTCATTAACAAGTTCCTTTCATTATACAAATAAAATTGTAAATAGATTCAATTCAGGTTAGGTCGCATACGTTTTTATGGAAGCGACACTCTTGGGTCGATATTAACATCTAGCCCGAGACAAATTGCATCAACAGCTTCGTTGGTTGAAAGGGGTTTACCGCCACTGTCAACAGTCTTTCAGTTATATGATGGTACAACAAAAAAAGCTTGCTGCCATTTCCATTACGAGTACATCACGTAGATCCGATCCTCCGGCTACTCACTTCAATAGAGGCTCACTACTTATCTTGGCCAATTGGCGAAAGACAAATGGTGGACAAATCGTGGCTATCAATCAAATAATCGGTCCCCCAATGAAATTATTCATTTAGACCAGAAATGAGTTTTTGAACCCCGACATTGGCAGCAAGTTTCGCTAACCTTTTTTGTTGGTTTAGCGACTTAAACGCCGTAATTACAGCTTGAATTTTTATTCAAACTGTAGTTACGACGTTTAGGTCGTCAATTGGCTATTCTACTATTTTTCTGCGTGATCACATTAAAAAAAACAAAAAAAAAACTTTTAAAATCGAAACGGGACTTTCTGTTAGAGTCATAGCCAACGGAGAAAGTTGGCGGGGGCAGCGATTGGTTAATTACACAGATCTCATTGACTTTTGTCAGATGTTGGAAAGAACGTTGCCTGAGCCGTGGCAATGGCGAGCACGAACATTGGACTGACAACACGGCATGTTACCAACTGAAATAACCGCAAAACGAGCTACATTTCTTTAAAGTTCAAAGCTTATCAAACTTTAATCAAAACATAAATTTGAAGCAGTATTATTTTGCAACATAAATAGACCGGCGGGAAGACCAGGATTCAAACCGAAAGATTTTGAATGCTGTTTTGTAATATAGAAATCCGAAACGTTATGTAAGGATGCGCTGTGAGCCACCCCATAGCTTATCATCATTGTTAATAATTAATCTAGAAGTCTAAGTGTAAAGCGCTTTGATCGTTAAAAGCCCAGCTTTGAAAGTGGTTATGTTGTCACGTTAAATTATTCAAGTAGGAAAAGCAAAAATACTCTAGTTTTAACACATTTGATCCTTCACACGAAAAGCAGCCATTTAGAAATTTACGGATCACTGGATCGGCCAAATGACTCCGCTAGCAATATTCACTAACTCCGACAGGAAATTCTACTTCGATATTTAACGGCGTTATTTTGCAAGATGTATGGCCATTAACATTCAACAAAACCTTTAGATGTTTGGTTGGCCACCTAAACGTCGACGTCTATCTAAAGCTAAGACATTTAAGTCTCGAAACCTAAAGTGCTTCAAAAAAAGTCTGCCAATGTTGGAGTTCAGAGATAACTTCCGGTCTAAACAAATGATTTGAATGGTAGATCGGGCTCCAACGCTGTTGCACGCCATTTTGAAGAAATAAATTTACCATTACCAAATGAGCTAGCAATGTCGATGAATGATGTAATGAATACGCTAGTTAACAGGTCAGACCCCACCGGATTTTCGCCCATCTTTGAACTATATAAAATTACCCTTGTTTATGATACTTTAGCAGATTATACAATATTTGTTGACATATGACCTCTTTAGTGCTTCATCCTCGTGCATAGTTCAGTCTTTTGAGACCAAAATTCATAGATCATGAATGATGATTTTTTAGCTACTCTAGTCAGAGTAGAGGCATGGTCTTTTTTTTATCCCCCGCTGTTTCGGCGAAGGGGATAAAATAATGGTCTACGTCCGTCATTCCATCATTCCGTCTTTCCGTCCTTCCGTTATTCCATCACTAAGCTAGTCCGAAGCATATCTCCTAAAGTATAATAGCTATTAACTTGAAACTGCATAGGTTGATAGATCTCGTTGAGGAGAAGTGCAGTGCACAAGACCCACAACTCTCGCTTGCACAATTTTGGAGTTATTACCCTTTGTTGTTTTTAAGACTTAGGTTTTGTCCAGAGCATATCTCTTAAAGAATAATTACTATTATCGAACTCATTGAGAAGAAATGCAGTGCACAAGAAGTCTAAATCTAACTGGCTTCAGTTTACTATCAAGCTTTTGCGGCGGGGGATGACAATGTCCGACATGGCTCTTGTTAATTTTTGGAAGGGTCGGTTATTTTGGCGTCCTCTGAAATTAAAATTAAGGACAAAAATGGCTAAATCAGAAGTAAAACTGTAGAATAGATGTAGATCTCACGAGAAAGTAAGCATTTGAGCATAATGAACACCATTGTGTACTTAAATTATCGTTGATTGATGACCAAAAGACTTTTTTAAGCTGATGTAACGTCAATTAGGTCGCTCTCGGACGATACTTATTGCAAATGAGAGATTGTCGTTGAGCGTCTAAAACATTGTAACTACATCTTAGCGCCAAAATACGATAAACTGCAACGAGGATAAAATATCACTTGTTAACAAACAAAAACCTTTAAAATCACAACATTTGCGACTATGTTGTTAGCGTCTATTGGTCATTTGTTAATTGTCCTCGGTTTATAGGCTATTGATCTGTAGCTTTTCCCCTTTATATTGTGAGCATAGACCCAAGTCGTTCTACTCGTCAGGTAGCATGTTATCGCCGTTGAATTATTCAAGTAAATTTTATTTATTTTCAGAAAAGACCGAGTTTCCAATAATAATGGGAGTGCAAATGTCTGACGTCACTGGTATTCCTTTCACCCCGTATAAAATCACCAAAAAACACATGACAGTCGCCATTGTGAATGAACTGTATGGGAGCCAGATGGGTGGGGTGGTGAAATGTGATAACGGTGCTGTCGTGCCTATCAAAGTCACACATTCTGATCGCAAACCACAAAATAATACGGTATGGTGTATAACAAAACCTACTTTAACCTATTCCAACAAAATCCCGTAAAAAGCCTCTTAAACATGTTATTGAGAATGAAGAAATTGCCATTTTCAATCAATTTCTTCATTTTCCACTATGTTTTCAATCATGAAATGCAATTAATTTTAAAAATCCATCAATTTAAAAATGCAACCTACAACTTCTTTCAATTTGGACCTGTCTAAAGTTTAGTCGTTTGGTAATGGGTTAAAGATGGTAAAATGCTCGCTAACGTTTGGTGAATTGCCAGCCTGCTTTACTAGCGCACTGATGTCAAAAGCGGGTTTCGAGAACTAAACGTTCGCTTTTGTATTGTTGTCCAGAACTTTTTTTATTTCTCTACTTGACTTTAAGCACCTTCCTCGAAATAAAAATAGTTCAAGAGTTCTCGAAATAAAGATATCACTAGAGGTCGAATATGCAGTTCAAGTTATATAATTAATAATAGTTTGCCTATATGTGATACGACCAACTTATCTTTCGAGGAGTGAACAATAAATTATTCCGTTGTTCACGAAATGAAAAATTCATCAATCGACAAAATCCATAAAAGGACGTCATTTCGAATGTGACTTACGTGGCAACTTAACTCTTGTCATGCTAAACCCGGAGTATTTCTGTTTTGACAGGAGGTGTCGACAAAGAGTATTGTCTAAACCACCTCCTCTCCCTTTCTAGCTAGAGTTGTTGTAACGTAATATTTCATCGATAGAAATATTTTTTCACAACTAGTGCTTCCAATGCTTTCAGTCCTTTGATTTTAATGCAATTCTGTCCAGAGTTTTATTCGGCAGGAGTATCAGTTAAGTATGAGTAGCGCGAACTGAACATAACCAGAGCCAAATCTACCAAAAACAGTGAGTTTATCATTGTAATTATTTCACTGGTTCGTCGGTGAAATTATCAAGTGATAATCCAGTGATAAGTGTTGATAATTTATCGGAAAATATTTAACCCTTTGGTGTTTTGCAAAAGTTTAGACCTGTCCAAATTCTAAGGTTTTGTAGACGAAATTTTAAAGTGGATTTAATTTAAAAATAACCGGGTTGAAAATATTGCGGAAAAGGAGACTTTTTTCAAGCAACTCCTTCTTTTCAAGAATATTTTCATGAGCGTAAATTAACGGGGACGTAAAAAGCATGGATTGAACAGGAAAGGTTTAAGAATAAAAATTTCACTGCTACATTTTGTTCGACAAACCAAGCCGTCTACCTCCATGTATATTACAATAATTTTAGTCTAAGCGTCTTTAACAGTATAAGAGATATATGATTGGCGTCAAAAATTATACCCAAAGAGAAAGATTCAATCCGACGACTATTTTGTACCAGATAAATCAAACTTTCTTAAATTGGTAAGATTTTCAATTGATTTACATCTTTTTTATGCTTCATGCCTGTATAATATCTTATTGACCAACTACTTGCCCCGCCCACTATCTCCGTTGGACTCGCCCATTGACCCCGACAGGAAGTTCCATTTCGATTTTAAATGGCGTTTTTTTGTCATATTTATGGCCAGTAGCAAGTAACAAAAAAATTAAAATGGTTGGTTTGGCAACTTAAACGCCGTAACTACAGCCTGAATAAGCTGTAGTTACGACGTCTAAGATGCTAAACCAGCAAAAGTGCTTCACATATTTAACGGCAAATATTGGAGTTCAAGTTAATTTCACGTATAAATGAAAGATTACACAGGCCACTGTTAATTTGATTGACTTCCCGAGTGGTCAATTACAACCAGTGAGAAGAATATTTTGAAATCACGGGTGGGGAGGTATAAATAAAAACACAATCACACCTCTATATGATACCGCTTCGATTGATCATACGGTATGTTTATTTCTTATTTTCGTTTCTCAGTGAAAAAATTAAAATGAAAATATTCGTTTTTATAATGTACATCTACATGTCTATTCGCAGGAAGACGTGTTACCGGCATCGGAGACTACTTGTCTGGGTGAGTTACCTTCAACTTGAATCTATCGGAGATTCTTTTTTTGTTTCTGTGAATGTTCTACGAATCTCTAGCTTCATTTGCAGACAACAAAACTTCAGACTGGTTAAAATTCAAAGAATTTGCAGACGACGATTTTAAATTAATGGATATTTTGTCTTTTGGGGTAGAAACCGTTGTGGATGATCTTCAATAAAGAGTGTGGAAAATGAAGAATCTGCTTGTAACAAGCATTTTCTTCATTCTCCACAATATTTGTCGAAGTGTATTCATTGGGGGCGTCAAAAAGCGTCATTGTTTTTGGAATAGGTTAACTCGGTATCCTTTGTTTGTTTGGAAGACTAGAAATGAATTAAAAATTTTGGAGACTCCCTATATGGCCCTCTATAAAAGAATATCCATGAAAGGATAAATTGAAAAATGTGTTTTCATAGGGTATGCGGGGTTTCACGTTTAACCTGAATTCGCTATTTTGCTTTTATCACAATGTTTTCCTTAACCCTATTTCATCGGTGAGTAACATTTTGAGGTTGTTTGATAACGGGTTCAGTGATTAAAGGAACTGATTAAATTCTGAACGGGGCTTAAACAATACTGCGTGTATATATTGTAGCATTTAGCTGGCTTAAATTAAAACCGCTGTTAATTTGCCCGCCCTGCAAGGTAAAAATAACAGACAATATTCAGCGTTTGTTTACATGTATTCGCTTGACTCTACTGACTTACCGACCGAGAATATCTTTAAACACGCGTAAATTATTTCTCTCATTTAGGCAATTCATCCTGAATATATTAAGATACAAGATTCTCAAACTTTTAAACCACTTACCTTGTTATTCACGATTAAAAGAAAGCTTTGAACATCTAGTAAGTTATTTCCTTAATGAGCGATGAAACAAGATGGAGGCGACCACGTAGTGTTTCACTTCAAATTCATAAGCATGCGTGGAAACTTGTTTCCGTTCGGATCGATTTGAAATAGCTGTATTGCATATGCAAAAACGCTAAAAACACCACTTTCCCTCAAATTATTAGATATATTCTCCATTACTAGATTTACTCGCGCTCAGGTGCGGTATGTTTTGCTCCAGAATTAGGGAGTGACGATGGTTTCAAAATAAACATTTTTTATTCGCGGTTAAAGTGTATCTTGAGGTTGGAATCGTCTTGTCAAGGCAATTTCAATGAGTACCCCCAACATAGTGTTTGATAAAGTAATATTTAGATGGTCATCCCTTGCTCCTATATAGATCTATGTGTAAATGGCAGCGTTCTTCTATGACGTAAGCAATATATGCGTTGCGTAAAACGTAGTACACAAATCTCAAAAGGTAGGCAAATATTTAATCATATTTTGTCTTAGAAGTAGTAATCAAAAGAAGCGAACTGATTCCCTTACCATTCGTGTTTAAATAGATTTTTGACTTGAGTTTCCATATTATGATAACCATATGGTAGGACATTCTTTGTCCTATCTTTTGGAAAGCGAGGCACGCATGCGCGAATGTCGTTTCTAATATTAGTAACAAATCTCCTAAACAAGTTTAAAACCTTTCATCTTTGTATTTAAACAGATGGAATCAGTGGGTGGATTTTGTACGAGCAGAATGGTTACCAAGAAATATCAACTTCTATCTCCCAATCTTTTGATGGATTCTCCATACTGAAATTACGCTTGATCAAGTGCGGAGAGGTTCACGTGACAATTAACACCGACAACGGGTTTGTAGATTACCGATTGTCTATGACGCACGTGTTCGCGACAGACTGTGTTGGCCAGGGCTGTCAAGAAGCAGACACTTTTGCAGATAGGTAATATTTTTGTTTGAATAAAGTTTTATCGCCACTTTTTGAAAGTATTTCAGTCATGCCGTGAAGGTAAGAGCACCTAACTAGGAATTCCTGCTATTTCTCAACCCAGTACTACCACTACACCCTTTCCGAGCCTCCAGCTGCTCAACCCACCTAAACCAATTTTTGGGATATAAAGAATATTTGCCGCGACCGAGGATCGAACCCTAGACCTCATGGTTGAGAGTCAGAGAGACGTAATAAAAAATTGTGTGAATCGATATTCACTTATTTCAGAATTATAAAGACGTTAATAGAATATCGTGTGACGCGATATTCATTACGTTCGTCGTATTACAGAGATTTCAATAAAATATCGTGTGAAGCAATATTCACTAAATTCGTGGCATAATAGAGACGTCAATAATGTATCATGTGAATCGATATTCACTAAAATCGTGGTGTAACAAAATTACAAATGTATGTATTTCAGGAATATTGCAAACTCTGCTAGCAAGTTCATCTCTTAGGTATTTTTGATCACTTGAGCACATCATTTTCAAAATGACTCCGATCAGAGTTGCATACGACAATTTCAAATTGTTGAAAAATCTAAAATATTCAAATGTATTTGTAGAAGACAATGTGGAAAATGAAGAAATGGCTTGCAACATGCTATTTTCTTGGGGGGGGGGGGTAAAAAGAAGGGATTGTGTGGGAATGGGTTAACTCCTTGGTTACTTTAACCGCGTTTTTCTAACATAACAACAACTGACAAAGAAGATTACCGAAAAACAAAACAAAACAATACAAAACAAACAACAACAACAACAATGCTTTGCTAGCTTACTGTACTTTTCAGTACTTTGATTATCCCAAACCGGTTGCAATTGACGGATTGCTGGCTACGACTTATTTATCAAGCGGAGTTATTTTGCAAAGTTTATAGTCAGCGACATCTAACAAAAATATGCAGTGTTTGGTTTGCGACCTAAAGGGCGTAACTACAGCTTAAATAAGCTGTAGTTACGACCCTTAAGTCGCAAACCAACGAAAATGCTTAGCACTCATGTCAGAGTTAAAGCTTCACTTCACAGTTATTTGAAGAATTTGAGAGGTCCGCATTATCTACAATGTTTGCTATCCTAAAACACAAAGATTCTTAATATTTCACCAACTAAAAATTACTGTCTGTAACATTCGTGAATTTCGCCATTCTAATATTTTGTGATGTGGTTCTAATGGGTTGACACTAGTTTTCTTTTTCAGTTTTAACACATATCGGGAATGTAGCACAGATATGGCCTGGTATTGGTTACGAATATCCCACATTGGTCAAGAAACTCAACTGTGTTTTGGATTTGGGCCGATCGTTAATAAAGACGATGGATGTCCTATGAATGCATATGCATATTCATATGCATTCGAACTTAAAGTCACGGATTTCGTTATCACACCCATTTTCACTCCTGTGTATTTCAACTATGGTAAGTAGCAAATAATAAAACCAAGGTCGTCATTATTCTGTCACATTATGCCAGCTATTTAGCAGTTCGTCGACGCAGTCATAGCGCAGTGGAAGCGCATTGAACTCCTAGTCATGGAGTGCCGGGTTCGATCCGTGGCCGCGGCGAGGATGCTTTCCGGTATTTGTCTCCCACCAATGGATTGATAATCATAAACCTAGGTGGGATGTAGTGGTAGTACTGGTGTGAGAAATACAAGGAATCCATTGTAAGGTGCTTCAAGCTGTCGCGATATGACTGAACTACTTTTAAAAGTGGCGTTAAACCCCATTCAATCAATCAATCAATTTTCTGTCATTTATTTTGCGTGTCGTTGATTTAGAAGGAAAATACTCAACGTTGAGTCCTTTATTGACACTGTCAAAATGTTCTGTCGCGATGTGACTTATATAATGTTAAAAGTAGTGTTAAACCCCAATCAATAATTCTATCAAATAAATGAATAAACAAACCAATCAACCAAAAAGAAGCGTTGAGGATAATAAGTAATTTGATTTTTTTAGAATTAAAACGTTTTGTCCGTTTCAGTAAAGTTGTCGTCTTAGAAAATAAATCTTCTTTGTACATCCGACCATTGACGGATCGTGTCTGTCAAAAAATAATACAAAACAAATAATCAAAAAACAACAACAACAACAACAACAACAACAAACCCAATAGGCCAATCAAATTGTACGTTTATACTCTAGTGATCATTGAACTTTGAAAACGACAGAACTTCCTTTTTTGAGAGAGTGAGCTTGGCCAGCGTTCCGACAACTGGGGCCGTTTCTGTAGTGCGGCCGTTTTCGAAAAAATCTCACGATATCATACAGCGAAAGCACCGTCGATGTGATCCAGAATGTCGTTCAAAATCTTTGAAGTTTTCGGACATCCCTTGTATTGATGGATCGCTGGCAATGTAAACTAAACTCCAACAGGAAGTTCAACTTAGATATTAAACGTCGTTTTTGTTTACAGAATTGATTGCCAGTAACATGTTAAAAGTGTGAAACAGTTGCTTAGTGACCTAATCGTCGTAAGCACAACTTGAATAAGCTGTGGTTACGACTTTTGAGTCGCTAAACCATCAAAAATGTTTCAAATGAATGTTCACCTGTGTCGGAGTTCAAAGTTCAATTCCAGTCTAAACATGTGATTTGTGTGGTCTATCGAAAAAATTTGACAGCCGCGACCCCTCTTTAAATTTTGCTAAAGGGATTCGCATAATACGCATTTCCACCAATGGGGTTTAACTTAAAAGGCATATTTGCAATTTAATTATACCCCTTTTCGACGGCCGATTTTACCTCCACTAACAAGTTATAACAAACGAGTGTCAGACGCCCCTGAAGATGCCCTTGTTTCAAATATCGCACGACTGCTATGGACCAAAGTTATACATGCTTGACCCGTAACACAGCTTAAACCCATTCCCACATCGCCCAACAAGAAAAATAATTGGAAAAACATTGTGTAAAATGAAGAAATTACATTTTCCACAATGTTTTCTATCCAAAAAATTGAAATTTCTAAACTTTCATACACGTTCGATTGTTTACGTAACTCCTTTCAATTTGGACCAGTCTAAAACTATGCCCTCTGGTAATAGGTTTAGGGCACTAGTGTATCTCCGCCCAATGTTTTTTTCAACATATTATGTTGCGGGATGTCGCAGAGTTGTAGACAAATCTTCAAGTTTTTCGGTCAGGGCTATCTGCCCTTGACTGGTATAAGCTACTTTCAGTAAAAACGGGTATAAGAACATTTTTTCGACGCTTATCCCGTAAATTTGCGTAAACCCATGCCAACACAGTGACGCTTTTGGACCCCCCCCCCAACAAAACAATTGGGAAATATTGCGTAAGATGAAGAAATTTCATTTTCACAGAAAGTGATACAATTTAAACTGGTTTTCTTAAAAACACAATGAAGTAGTGATATTAATCAGAATCTTATTGAATTTCGGAAGGCTTATTATTGAACTGAAAAAATATGATTATGTTTTTTTTCTTATAAGGGGATCCATTTAATTTATACTTCCGGCAAACAACATGGTCTGAAGCCTTCCTGACCTTAAGAAAATACAGAGCTCCGGATCTGTATTACAGTAAAATATTACCGTTTTATTATATTTATTTATTTATAATTTAATTGTTAGTTTCGTCTATCAAAAACGAGCGATCTGATTGGTCGAAAAATTTAATTCATACCTCCATGAACAAAATTTTGAGTACGCAGCCATTTTGAATGCTTCCGCACAAAATAGTTAACTACAAAAAGGTATCAAAATTTGTAAAGTTGTTGCATTTTTCGCTCGATGCTATTAAATTATAAGAAATGAAGAGAATATTTTTTGTTTTTATGGAGGTATGAACCGAAAAACCTAATCACACAATGTATGAATCCGCTTCGCGTAATCATACAGTGTGATTAGGTTTTTCAGGTCATACCTCCATGAAAACAAAAAATATTCTCTTCATCTCTTAACACTCGGGTAAAATCAGTCTCATGATACATGAAACTATATATTTAGATTACGTCACACCAAGAATAAAATCAAAATGTTAAATCTTGTCATGCTGAACCCGGAATATTCCGGTTTTTGCAGGAGGTGTAGACTAAGATCAGACTGCACTTATGTGCAGGCTGATCTTAGTCTACATCTCCTGCTCATACTTTTCCTTCCCGAGTTGTTTAAGAGGTTGATTTTTAAAAGAAATATTCATTTTTGAACAACAAGTTCTATTAGTGCTTTCAGTCCTTTGATTTGACAGCGATTCAGTAAGGTAATTTATACAGCATGACAAGGGTTAAACAAGGGTTGATTTTAGGCATATCTCTTCTATAATCAAATTTCTTTGGTATTTAAAAATGGAATACTATAATGAAGTTGCGTTACAAAACCTTGAATTTGATTCTCGCCGCGTTCACTCGTCCTTAGGTCTCGTGAAATATCTAATTTTGTCTTCGCTGCTCGAATCCACTACAAGGTCTCGCATCACAACACTATATTTATTATCCCTTGTCTTGCTGATCCCGGAATATTCCGGTTTTGGCAGGAGGTAAAGAACAAGATCAGCCTGCACATAAGTGCAGTCTGATCTTGGTCTACACCTCCTGTTTGTATTTTTCCTGTCAGAGTTGTTAATGAAACTGATTTCCAAAAGAAATATTAATTTTTGAACAACGAGTTCTATCAGTGCTTTCAGCCCTTTGATTTTACGGCAATTCAGTAAGGTAATTTATACAGCATGACAAGGGTTAAAAATATCCCTTATTTATTTCAGATTTGGAGACGGATGAAGACTGTAGATCTCGAATATCAAGTAGGCTATGTTACTACATTGTAGATTTAGTACTTAAGTAGGCCTAATGCTAGTATAATTTAGATCTTTGAATTTCGTTCTCCCGAATAACTGCCCTACGTGAAAGTGAAATTGAATGATCACCGGCCAACTCTCTGGTCTCCTACAAAGCAGCTCGACTGAGGTATCAAGGCATTATTTTTCGAATAGAAATTCCTTATAAAATCTCATTCTGATTATTTCTTTTTAATTAAATTGGATTCTTTTTATGATACATTGTAAAAGCCTAAATAAGATTTAATTAAAAGAAATGAATACAGTATTTTATTATGATTGAGATACGCAACTAAAAGACCTAATCACAATTTTGTATTAAGCCGTTATACAGTGTGGTCGGTTTTTGATAAGATACTTAATCCATTCCACCGAAATGACGCTTTTTGATACCCACCCCTAACAAAAAGAGAAAAAAAATCGAAAGATATTGTGTGGAATGCAAAAAGCATTTTTTCATTTTTCACAATGTTTTCTACTGAAAAAGTGTGCAATATATTATCATATTCTTTATTGCTTTCCGGTGGATTGTCGAGATATCTCGTTGGATTATCACGTGATGATTTCAACGAAAACCCAGTCATATTATCAAAATGACAAACTAACTGTTTGAAGATTTAACCTGGCTTCAATCATTTTGAACTACCGATTGTCATCCACGCGGGACTCCAGAAACCGACTATGTCATCATGTTGCCATGTAGTTCACATGCACAGTGACGCCCTTTTAATGATTTTGATAAAACTTGTCTTCTTTTCCAATAGAAAATGGAATAATCGTATGTTTCCGTGTAAGATAATTTTTATTTTCATTTTATGAAACAAGGTGAAAGATAAATCGATCTTTCACTGTTGCAAACGATAATCATTCATTTTATCTCTTAAAGGTCCCTTTCCTACCCATCCATTTAATCAATTTTACATCCGGTATACTTATCCTTATATATTTTTTTTCTTAAAAGAGACTCTTGGATAGATTTTGTTGAAAATTTGATAAAGGAAAATTATCTACTTTTCCAATAGTAATTAATGTCAATTTCACGATAAATGTTCTTTCTCGGCGTTAAATTTACTACATTCACTATAACTTTGATTTATTTCGATTTATTCTTTGAAACATAGTAATGTATCGGATGGTGTCGATAACAACTGTATTGCTAGCGGAAGTCAGTGACGTAATTGATACGTCATGGAAACGGCAAATAAGGAATTTTTTCGGTCCATCGACATATAACGTATTTACTCGATGAATTCAGATTCTATTGCTAACTTATGGGACGTCTCTTAACGCTTAATATTTTTGCTTCTTTCCTTATTTTTCTAAACTTATGAACAGTCAATTTTCATTACGAAATCAACGCAACCTCTTTCTTACAAACGTATAAAATCATAATTGGATGAAATTCGACCATTGCGAGCCAAATTCTTTCTTTTATAATCTGTGCAAGGGCCTTTTTAAAATTTGGAAAAGTCTCAAATTCTGAACTATTTGGCATGATTCATACAAAGTCTCTAAAAATAGTTAACTAATGGGGTTATTTTTTCTCACGTGTAGGTGTGAATTTAAAACCTAACCACACTATATAAACCCGCTGAAGCTCTTTGAAAACAACAACAAAATGAGCCTTTTCGTAACATTTCTAAACATTGAATATGTGTGCAGAGTAAAGACCAAGATTAGCCTGTGCAGAATGAACAGGCTGATCAGAGTTTTTACTATGAGCTCTTTAGATAAGCTTCTTCCTGTTTTCAATGTACTGAGTCACTGCCCGGGAGGCTAAATAAGTGGCACTTTACGCTCACCTGATACGGTTGGAAATTTCAAACACAGGCTTAAATATCCTCTTCATACAGATATGATTTGATTTTTAGTTTCGTTTAGCAAAAACGAGCGTCTGATTGGCTGAAAAAAAAAGTCATACCTCCATGAACAAATTTTTGATCACGCAGCTATTTTTTTCTTCTACACAAAAATAGTTCCATAACAATGTATCATCATTTGTAAAAATAGTTGCCTTTTTTTAGCTAGTTGTAATTCAATTATAAGAAATGAATAGAATTTTTTGTATTCATGGGGGTTTGAAACGAAAAAACTAATCACGCTTATGTAAATCCGCTTCGCGGATTCATACATAAGTGTACTAGGCTTAATCATTTTATACCTCTACGAAAACAAAAAATATTCCATTTATCTCTTAAATCAATTTCCAATCTAACAGGCTGGCGATGTGAAGATAAAATACAGAACTGCTCTACTTATGGAAACGATTTCTGTGATGACCCGACCCACGATCTGTTGGCGACGAAGATATGTCCTAAATTCTGTAAAAAGTGTAAGTTGGTATCCCTAGGTCTTCAAGTTTGTCCTTTTTTCTTTAAAAAGTTGGTTTTTTTCATTATTATCATTTTTGAAGTTGGCGTTGGCGTTGCTGGAGTTGACCTGACAAACCCTTTCAGGATTATTGTTAAAGTTGTTTGCCTGAAACTTTCCCAGCATTCGGAATGAATAAACGCCCCCAAAACATTTCAAAGTTGATGAAATCTTAAATTGCATTTGAGATAAAAAAACATTGTGGATGATGAAGGAATTGACCAATCACTGACCCCGCCAACTTTCTTCTTTGACCACGCCCACTGACCTCAATAGGAAGTATCGCTTGGATTTTTAAACGGCGTCATTTTGCAATATTTATGATCAGTAATATGTAACAAATATGTAAAATGTTTGGCTAGCGACCTAAACGTTGTAACTATAGCTTTTCACATTTTCACTACTCACTTTGCATTTGTAAAGTCTATTCTGCTCTTTAATTTGGAACCTAAGAGACAAATATAAAAATGTTATGGTAGCACATAGGTTCTGCTTGCAACATGTGTATTTAAATGCCAAAGGAGAAATTGGGTAAGATAAAACATAATTACCTTTATCATGCCTAAGCCCGTTGTAGATACCATTTTTGAAGTATGCAAATGCTGTATTTTCGGAAATTACGCATGTTGCATATCGTACTCTGGCTTTGCGATATGGGACATTCGTGTTATATAAAGATATGTATATTTCCTAAAACATGATTCTTTCATCATCATCATCATCAACAACAACAACAACAACACCACCACCACCAACAACAACAAGGAGGTATATATTATTTCCGAGTTGCGTCCTATCAAATGATATGGTAAATTCGTAACAGTGTCAATTTAGGAAATTATGAAGTTTAATGCATATATGCTGGCGACATATTCAAATGGCTGCAATTTCTAGAGAACAACTGACATATCCATTTACGGTATATATGGATATGTCAGTTAACACTCTTTCACCTGTCTTATTAAATGATTTTATATAACTTGATGTGAACTTTTAATCAAAAGTTGGGAATGCTTCTCTAGAAATAATTCGAAGACTTCAAGGAATAGATTTATTTGCAAGATATGGTGAAGATGATTCAGTTTATATTGAATCCCCGAAAACACCATTTGCTTAATCAGTACACTCAGGCCTATAGACTTTTCTCTGATGTTGCAGGTTTTCCTGATAGCTACGGTCGAAAGTTTGTTTTCCCTTTTACTCACCAATTTAGTTTGACCATTTACATCACCATGAAAGAGTCCCTATCTAGAGTTGGTGTAACATGCACTGATAACATTGTTCCTTTACATAGCACGAAAGGCAAGACTTTACAATACAGAACTGACGACAAGTGTAACGTTATCTGGATCGTGTCGGATAGAGACGTTGCCGTAAGCGTCATGTTTGATACGTTAATGTTCCGAGGGTTTAACGTTTTTCCAGTCGACTCATTTTCGACCGAATATTTCTTATTACCCGAGTGTACAACAGAGAACTGTATGTGTAACGTTGTCACAGAAGGAACTGCGGTTGTCACGGCATTCACGAACAGACCAGATTATTTCTCAGAAACTGACGGCAAGAAGTTTACGGTTATCTACAAAGAACCTTACAAAATAGAAGAAACGCGATCAGGTGGTATATCTGAAGGTATCAAGCTTATAGCTGATCAACCTATCGGTGTTTTCTGCGGAGGTAAAGTTACAGCAGAAAATTATGCACAAGTCGTTCCGTCAGCCATTTACGGGACGTTTTACAGACTCCCACCATTAAGTTTCAACCAAATAGCTCTCACTAATGTACAGCTCGTCACGAAAGCTGTCCATCCTAACACAGAAATAAATATCACTGGTTCCGCCGACAATTTTCTCATTCTAGAAACAATTGGAAAAGTGATTAAGTTAAATTTAAATACCGCCGTATCTTACACGATCGAATCAAACGAGCCAATAGTAGTTGGATTACAATTTATGACCAATAAACTGTCCCGATACATTCCTGTTCCGCCAACAAGCTGCTACATGTCTAATATACCACTGTTCTACACATCTGAGGGGCAAATACAAATGGCCTACGTGTCGGAGACGGGTGTTACGGATTTCAAAGATGACGAGCCGGAGGGTACCGTTAATTGGGCAGTCGAAAGTACTTTTGGAATACTGATGCGTTCTTTCGGAAACATTGCCATGTTTCTGCCATCCTACTTTGCTTTGGTCCCGTTTGTAAGCCAGGTAAATTGCTCTGTAGCAAATCGTTTTGTGTAATAATCTATAACCAGACGACAAAACATTTGGACAGGTCCAAATTGAAAGAAGCTGCAGACGACAAATTTTAGTTTATAGAATTTTAAAACAATCTGTCCTTTTGGGGCGAAAAAAATGTCGATAGTGAAGAAACCACTTGTAACAAGCAACAACCAGGCAATTAACCAATCGCAGCTGTCAATTAAGGAATCAATCGACCAATCAAAATATTTATTCACCTCGGAATTGAGCTTTGAACTTCGACATTGGGCGCCATTTTTGTTGGTTGGGCGACTTATTCAAGCAGTAGCTAGGACGCTGACGTCGCCAACCAACCAATTTTCCTTTTTGTTACATGCTGCTGGCCAAAAATTTTGCAAAATAAAACCGTTAAAAATCGAAGCGGAACTTCCTGTCTGAGTCAATACCGCGGCGTAGGGAGTAAGTGGGCAGGACCAGCGATTGGTTAATTATGACGTTATGAAAACAATGGTATTTTCCAACGTCATAAAAGGAACTTCACATTTGCAGGATCACGAGGATTATGGATAAACTTTAATCTTCCCATACAACAAACAACAAAATTTTAGACTAGTCCAAATTGATAGACGTTGCAGACAACAGAAGACATTGTGGATAAAGAAGAAATTGCTTGACACCCTTTCCCGTACAATTTCAAATTTTTACGTTCCAGTGATATTATACTTGAGGAAAAATATGGAAAGAAGAAATTACTTGTAACAAGCAATTTCTTCTTTTCAAGCAATATTTTTCAATTATATAGGATGGTAACTTTTAAATTGTTCTAACTTTATTATATCTTCCATTATCCCTTTAATTTTGGACAAGTTTCAAATTCTGAAAACAACAACAACAACAACAACAATAAGAAAATATGAGACCGTTCATTTTAACAAAATTGACTAATACAGACAAATCATGGTCGTCACTGTTCTCAGTTTTTAGATGTCCATGTTCGATCGTGGTAGGTTTCTTTTTAAGTTGGCCAAACTATTTCGTCAGTTAAGACTAATTCCATGTAACTGAAAGTATTTTGGATATTTTAGGACACACAAATAACGTTGAAAGCCTGATTTAGTTTTGAAGATTTCCCTTTTAATTTCCGCGGCAACTAAACCAATAGTCTGAGAAAATTCTAGATTCTTTGTGAAAAGGGGGTTTCCTAGTTCTAGTGCTATTTATAGGGTAGTTGTTCTTTATTATGTAACGTTTCGAATGCCTGTCATATAGTATGCATATTTTGTTTGAATGAATTAGATAATATAATTGTTGAGTTTGTAATAGATTAAGATCAGCACAATAAGCATTCTAAGTATTATGAAATGAAAAATATATTCAGCTGATATGATCATGACCTAATGTGATCGCTGTCGTACGACAGGAATCTTTCGGTGTCTAAAATAGCTTCAAACATTGTATCCGAAACTAGATAGCAAAAATCTGATAGATGGCCCCGCCCACTGACTCCGCTGTCCGCTGGCTACTGAGTCCACCACAGAGGTCCACTTTGATATTAAACGGCTCTAGTTTGCAATTAATGGCAAGTAACATGTAACAAAAGTAGATGGTTGGTTGGCGACCCAAACATCGTAACTACAGCTTGAAAAAACTGTATTTACAACGTTTACGTCGCAGAATCAACCAAAAGGCTTCACATAAATGGCGACTAAAGTCGGTGTCCAAAGTTCACGTTTAGTTCAAATGAATTATCTTGTTGATCTATTGATTATTTGGTTGACGATCGCGATTGGTAAATGCTTGAAGAAACTTGGCACGGATACTCTGTGCTATGGATTAAATTTAGGAAGTTGTTCTAATAGCTGAAATACACTCCTAGCTCTGTTATCCCAATAAAGCAGGTCAAATAATCTTAACATTTCTTATCTCTGAAACAAATTTGGTGAAACCTTTAATACTTGTAAAGTATCTTTCTTTAGGATAGATTTCTAAGTTTGTCCGTCAAGCTTAAAGAAAGTGAGGATATGGGGTTGATCTGCCCAGGGCGATCTCCATTTTACACACACACGCACAAAAGGTGGCGCATAGTCTGATGGTCCTGATCGTTTTTGTTCTAAAGAAAACCACTGGTGCCCCATTTTGGGTCTACCTAAGCACATTCCTTTGTACAAAGAAACATATAAGGAACGCTTTTCTTGCACCATACCATAAAGTTTCAAATCGTCATCAGGGCGTGCAAATTTTCGTAACTATAGCTTGAGTAAAACTGTAGTAACGACATCTGCACACACAACGACGATATATTGTATATTGCATGGAAAGGAATTCTAAGAAAATCGCTTAAACGTCCCATAACTCCTTTTTGCGATGCCCAGGTGTGACACATGCGAATTTGGGTGAGCGATATTTTGCCATCTTGATTCTTTTGTGTGTGTGTTTTGTTTTTAGAAATTATTGTGTAGTACTACAACAAGCGCTCTGCATGACGGCAAAGATAATGACTGTGACGGACGTACGGATGAAGATATATGTTCCGCTCTGTACGGTGTTTACGGTATCGGTACGTAAAAATATATAGAGGGAATATTATGTTATGAAAGAGATACCATCTCTTATATTTGCTTTCAGCTGTGGAGGAAGAAAAATTTATTTCACGAGATCGAAGGTCCAGTGGAGTATTAAATTATTCTCCGCAGCGAGAAGCAAATACAAGATGTTGTAACGCTATCATAACATACTATTCCATTTATAGAACACTTTCTGTGAACTTAAATTCGACCATTTTGACGCTAGAGCAACGCAAATTTAGATCGGCCGATTTTAGTGACCAAATATACTTTTTTCTTTAAATCATTAACTAGTAGCGTTCTTAGGTAACCTAAGGTACTACCCCCCAAAACAAACAATCGAAAAACTCCAACATTGGCCGACATTTATTTCAAGCATTCTTTGATTTGTCAACTTGAAGTCAGGATGTTTAGGTCGCCAATGTTTTAACATATTACTGGCCATAAATTTTGCAAAATAACGCCGTTTAATATTGAACCATCTGTCGGTTTATTCCTTGATTGACAGCCACGATTGGTCAATTATCTTTTGAATTTGACCATCGGAGAAAATTAGTTAAAAACGAAAGATATGTTTGTTCAATCAAGTTGACTATGATGTCGTCATTTGGCAGGGCATACCCATGTGAACAGTGCGCCATACTGTTTTATTCTTTAAAGCCAGAAAAGGTATTATATGATACTAACCCATTACAAAATTTTAGACTGGTCCAAGATGATAGAAGTTCCTGACGAAAATTCAAATTGTGTTAAAATTTGAAAATAAATACCAAAGATTGTAAAAAAAAAAAAAAAAAAAAAAGAAAACTGCTTGTCACAAGCATTTTCTCTTTTTATCACAAATTTATCTATTATCGATATGGCTGGATGGCGTCAAAAGGCATCGTTGAGTTGTAATGGGGTTATACTGATTCTTACAGATGGTGATCTGGACGGCGATTTTGATGGAGACTGCGGTGACACCGTTACAGGTTGGTTTGATTGATTGATTGATTGAATGAATTGGTGAGTGAGTGAGGGAATGATTGGGGTTTTATGGCGCATCGTTTAGCGACGAACTAAGAAAATTCTAGCCTAAATAAAATTCAAAGCGATAACAATATATTCGTCAGAGGTAAAAGTTACCCGTAAAGGACTGCTAATAAATGTTTGTATATGGTAAAATCATTGAATGGATGCCAAATGAAATTTGAACTGATTGTTATGAATGACTGTAAAGGTCAGAAATATTCCAAAGTGACGTCGACGTTCTCATGGTCGGAAGCCACCATTCCGTTACAAGTATATTTCTCGTATTTTTGCTTGGCTTTGAATATACGTAGTGTGTGTGTGTGTGTGTGTGTGTATGTGTATATTTCCTTTTTTTATCGCAGTACCGTAGTTCATGCCCGTAGTTGTTAAGGGGGATAGTGCAAGGATACAGGAAGAAACTACTGAGAGCTCCGCATGGTTCTTTAATGTGCAATAAAGAGAGCACCGTCACGAGGGACCTCAGCTTAATGTTTCATTCGAAAGGCAATTATTTTGTTAGTTTATATAGTCATCCCAGGGATCGAACCCGTGATCTTGAAGCTTGAGGTAAGGACCTCTACTAACTGAGCTAATCGGGCTAAAAATGCGTAATGATATAGGCCTTTCCGAAAACCGTTGTTACTCCCCTTTGAAAACTACTCCCCTTGATACCCATCTACTTCCGGTGATTCAATACTAATAAGATATTCTGTCTACGTATGTGATTACCAATGAAGGATCGCTGTCCGTCCATTGACCTCCGACAAGAGAGTTCGATTGAGATATCGAAAGACTTTAGAGTGCATAAAACAAAATATTTCTTCTCGTTTGCACCCGTCATAATGACAGTTTGAATGATCTGTAGTTACGGCGTTTTAGTCCTCAAACCAGTTAAATTTCTTGAAATAAATGTCAGGGGCTCGATTTCACTTCCAGTATAAAAGAACGATTTACATAATTGGTCTTTGAATTCTATGGATTGAAATCAGTAGTCGTTTAATTGCTCTCGAAACTGTGTGAAGCATAGATGTTCTAGAATTGATCTAGAGGTTATAAAAATCGAATAAGCTGTAGTTACGATATTTAAGTCGCCTTAAACAAGCTGTAGTTACGACGGATGGGTCGCCAATCTAAGTTGAACTTCTTCTCATGCCTCAGTGGGCTTGGCCAGGGTTCTTTCAATTAGACGAGATGTTTGCGTCGAACATGTTTCGCTTACGCATTTTTTTCATTGATTTAATAACCCGGTTGAGAAAATATTTTTTACATCATTATGAGTGAAGATTTTTATCGCATATGTTTTGCGTTAAATAGAAAGTAATTTATATTTTTTTCCACTGAAAATGGCGTAAATAACTAAGGGCTTGCTTCCTAAAACGATAAAACTAGAGTGATCTAAATCGTTTTTTGTTTGAATTTATCGATGATACGATGCTTTTTTTTTTATAGAACCGGTGATCGTTCCTGAATTACCTCCTCTGGTCTGCCAGGAAATTGAGCAGAAATTCAACCATTGCTGGATTGCCTGGAAATGTCCATGTTCCTGGGTTCAAAACCTACAAAGTAGCTCACAGCTCACAGACCTTGAGTTTAAAGAGATTCAACACATAAAGATCAAGGAGCTGGAAGAAAAGCTTGCGGTAAAATATATATTTTCTTCATTCAAACCTTTCCTGTTCAATCCCTGGATATTAGGCTACTGCGATTTTATAATTGAGAAAACATTGTAGAAAAAGAAGAAATGGCTTGTGACAAGCAATTTCTTCCTTTTCCACAATATTATCTACCCTAGTAAATGGACATATTTGAAAATTAATCCATTTTAAATGTTCGTCTTCAAAACCTTTGAATTTGTACAGGTCTAAAATCTTGCAAAATATGAAAGGGTTAAGTTTCCTACTTATATACTACCAATGGGACCTTTTACTGGAAGGTGAGTGGAAGGGTCTAAACAGACATAAGCCCTCGTCTAGTGCAATTGATGCTCAGAATGTAGCCCCGGTACTTCTGATTCTTTGTTGCACATTGGTGATTAGTTATGATTAGTTATGCAGGAAATCAATGTACAGTAAGAAGAAAACTAATGAATATACATTTTGTGTGCTTGTGTGTGCCTTTATTGAATCATCGTGATTATACATGTTGGTATGTATACATTATTATTGAGCCAGATATCTGATAAGCCAGCAAAACCGCTCTCAGGACTTTTAATCCTTTTACTTCATTTCCCATACGCCTTTTCACAGATCGCCACGGAAAATCTTACTGCGGTGAAGTCACAGAAGATCACTGCCGAAGATGACCGAGTGAGCGCCGCCAATGTCGGCTATGTGGGGATAACTCTGTTTGTGCTGGTGTTTGGACTGATTTTCGTCCTTGACTTGACGTCTCTCTACAGGGACCTTAGAATTTTCGGCGCAAATTTGAGGGTTGGATTAAGTAGACTGAATAAATGGAGGAATGCTAGAAAAGCAAAGGATAAAACTAATGTATCAGAAGCCATTGAAATGGACGAGAATATGGTATCGTAATCCATTAAAACGAGATGACATTTTAGACTGGTCCAAATTGAAAGAAATTACTGATGGCATTATCGAATCTTTCCCCTGTCTGTCTGAGTAGAAAACTATGAGAGTAAAGAAGAAAATGACAGATCGCTGGTTATGCCCACTGAATTCCAACAGGAAGTTCGACTTAGATATCAAACGCAATCATTACTTTGAATGATATGGCCAGTCATATTTAACAATAAAAGTAAAATGGTTGTTTGGCGACCTAAACGTCATAAGTACAGCAAAAGTAAGCTTCAGTTACGGCGTTTAAGACGCTAAGCCAATAGTTGTGCTAAACAAATATGTAAGCCAAAATTTGAGTTCAAAGTTCACTTCTGGTAAAAATGAAAGATTTGATTATTCCATCGATTCTTTCGTAGGTACACGCGAACTGTCTATTACCTGTAACGAGAACAATCTTAAATTATTCTCCTCGTTGTTTTTCTGACGCCTTTTCTTGAAGATCGTAAAAGGGTGATTTCGTGTTAAAAGGTTATATAATCGTACACAAAATAATCACCAACCCACTATCGAGCTCGTTGCATCGTAATCTTGCGTTATCACAATTGTACTTTTGTGAGATCATCTACGCACTATCGTGCTTTCGTCGTCATACTATCATGTTAACGTAATCGAACTAACGCGTTTTCGTGATCGTACTCTTGGTGTAGTCATCGTACTGTCGAATTATCACCATCGGACTACCGCGCTATCGCTATCGTTCTCGCATTATCACCAGTGTACGTTCGTGATATCATAATACATACTAACTATAGCGCTTTATCAGCCATCTTCCTTTCAGCTAATCATCATCGTACATCGTATTCAAAGTGTTTTCAAAGTGTTTTCTCGATTGTACTTTCGTGCTTCCGTTATCGTACTATCACCATCGTACTATCGCGCTATTGGCATCGTATATTCACATACACCTCATCTTGTACTGTCACATAAAAGTGAACTGGAAATACTCAATAACAATAGCGTTTACAACATCCTACCTTTATGCTTTTGGGGCCAACGATTCAATCAGCATGTTTGGAAAAGGTCATCTATGTTGTCAGTCCTGTAAATACATCTGAGATCAACCTGATTTTACTACATGTAATAAATACATCGGAGATCAACCTGATTTTACTGCACGTAATAAATACATCTGAGATCAACCTGATTTTACTACATGTAATGAATACATCTGAGATCAACCTGATTTTACCACATGTAATAAATACATCGGAGATCAACCTGATTTTACTGCACGTAATAAATACAATTGAGATCAACCTGGTTTTACTGCACGTAATGAATACATCTGAGATCAACCTGATTTTACTACATGTAATAAATACATCGGAGATCAACCTGATTTTACTGCACGTAATAAATACATCTGAGATCAACCTGATTTTACTGCATGTAAAAAATACATCTGAGACTTACATGGTTTTACTGCATATAATAAATACATCTGAGATCAACCTGATTTTACTGCATGTAATAAATACATCAGAGATCAAACTGATTTTACTACATGTAATGAATACATCTGAGATCAACCTGATTTTATTGCATGTAATAAATACATCTGAGATCAACGTGGTATTCCAAAAATCTAAGATCAACCTGACCTTACAACATGTGCTTTATATTTACCTTCACGTTCTATTCAACAGTGTCTAAGATTAATAGACGGTTTTCATAAATATTAACCAAGTTATAGACGACACAATTTAAGATAGGTTCAAATTTAAAGATGTCGCAGACGAGACTTTTTATTATCTATTTTCTTGATTTTGAAAATATGGTGTAAGTTGTGTTTTCTTTTATTTTACTTGAAATAAAACAATAAAAGCGTTATTATGTATTTTATGTATGTATGTTATTATATTTTTTAAGTTTTGTCTGTCAGCAGGAGATGCCTATCCATTTTTGACACTGACCATAATCCAGAGACCTTGTGTTTTTTTCTTTTTCTTTTATCTAAAACGATAATTAAATTCTTTATCAAAAACTTAAACTTTTACTTTCAAGGTCATTTTTCTTCCTAGGATTCTCATATTTCACTCGAATTCATCTGGACATTGGATTTCGTTTGAGACAACGACCTTTACCCTGACACGATGTGAATTTCTTTTTATCAAGACATTTACTTTCTAGGTCACATTTGTCATGGGTGTTCATATTTAACACGTGGACTCAATAGAAAAGGCGCTTTCTTAAGAGACAAGGATCTTTAACACGTGACCGTGGCCCTTTAACCTTTATAGATGAACAACCTTAAACCAAAGTTTTATAAATTTTCGTCATTTTTCATGAAATGCTGTTCATATTTTTACGCATGTACTCATAAGGGCATGCGGTTATGGCCTTGACTCTGTGACCATGTGTCCTTAACCTTTAAAATGCACTCAGAAGGGTGGGCTTTGTTTTATTCAATATTTCTAGGAAATGTTCTGTTTATAAATTCAAAAGAATATTGATGAATCAAATAATTGGTTCACCCCGGGACTGTATTATGAACGGCGTTTTTCGTATTTTCGTCTCTTCCGTAGCATATGCCTGTATGAGCGACGCACCCAGAAGACAGTTGTCGCGGGGTATAGTGCACAAGACGCAACTATTAAGAGCGTCGTCTGCGTCGTCTCTTCCTGTTTTTCAAAATATAAGACTTGTCTAATTTGAAAAAAGTTGCAGACGACAACTAAAAGTAAGTGCAATTTGAAAAGTAACCAACCTAGGGGGTATAAAATATTGTGGGAAAAGAAAAAAAAAGCTAATTACAAGCAATTTCTTCTTTACCAACAATATTTCAAGTGTATAGTAGTACAGGGACGTAAAACCAGGGATTGGACTGGAAAGGGGTTAACGAGCTCGATTGATAGCACTGTCATACGAATCACCAGTTCTACTTCTCTCCCAAAAGATATACAATGTGGTCAACCCGGGGATTGAACCCGCGACCTCGAGGTTGGAATTCAAGTGCCCTACGAACGACGCCATTTTTGATCCAATTTGTGTGTTTTTTATTCTGGTTAAACAAAGTATGCCTTTCATCAAGTACTATTAAGACGTAAGTATAATTTAAAAGAAATTAAAAATTATAGTAAAATTGTTCAATTATCAAAATAAAAGATTTAATGAGGGTAAAACCGATTAGTATCTTGTATATGACAGATAATTAAAGACGCATGATTTTACTGATAAAATGTCAGATCGTGTGAAAACGTGCGTTTCATTTCAGACATGTCAATTGGGCTTTTTTTTTCAATTCCATTTCTAATGTACAAAACTTTGCTTATCTCAAATCTACCAAAGAAGGTATCCAGTTTAATTGCGTTCAATAAGCCAACCAAGTTATTCACACTCTATCACGTGACAAGTGTCAAAATGGCTGGTCCGTACTAAATGAATTCTAGTCTGTCACGCCAGAGCGAATTATTCAAGATTAATTACAGTTTTACGAGAATATATAAGTTATTGTAAAACAATTTTCACCAGTATCTTCTGCTGTCTGCAAAAGATTTATTGACACCGAAAATATACAGTAACAGTAAACAATGAATATGGAGATGGACAATATAAATACACGTCTACTGCAAGAATCTGATCAATATGCTGAAATGATGTTTTGGAGAAACAGCTTTGACGACAGCGATTCTGAAGGTTTGAACGATAATGAACAAAATTCTTTTACCTAGAGATTTGTTTAATTGTCGTGCATTTTTCAACCATCTACTAGACGACAAAAGTTAAGACCGGTCCAATGTGAAAGATGTCGCATACGCCATCTTTAAAATTAAAAAAAAAAACTCTTTAAAAGTCTTTGTCTTTTTAGAAAGAAAGTATAGCGATGAATGATGGATCATTTCTTCATTTTTAAAAATGACGGCGCTAAAAGGATGATTCGTATGGACCACACGAAACCGGGCGTTTTTCATTCTGTGTTATTCGTAAATATTGATACATCTAATTCTGTTCACTTTCAGATTCATTTTCGGAAGTTTCGTCGGGATACGAATCAACTGGGTGTTCCATCGACAGCCAATCAGTTTCCTCAGAAGAATCATGCGTTATCCCAAAACAGCCAATTAAATACAGTACAGAAAAAACAAATTTTCAGAGCGTACAGCCGTTATATGACAGTTTAGAACTTATTTTGTCCGTGCCAGATTTATGTGACGTCATGTTTGTCGTAGGACCAGAGCAAGTTTCCGTATACGCTGTGAAGGCTATATTAGCATGTAGGAGTCGGTAAGTATTAAATTAAAGAAGTATTCATATTTATCGGAAGTAGAAGGTGAACTCTGCCATGTCAAGTATTTAGTTGGAATTACTTCGCCACTACAGCAAATTTCAGTTGTAGTTGCGACGTGTCGTTATTCATCGATTTACTGTTTTCGTTAATGTTTCTGTTGATTATTTAAGCTGTCGTCGCTTGCCATTACTGTCATGTCGGGGGCAGTGGGCGTGGTCGTCTAGAATTTATGTTAATTCTCCAATAGTCTATAGATATATCGTTTCTTCTTTAATTCATAATGTATGGTAGTAAGCTAATCTATCTTAGTGATATCACGAAATTCTTCTAAATAAAACGCACAATTTTCTTACAAGAGAACCTTATAATACGTTCACTTTCAGAAAAATGTACGAACTTATAATTAAGAATCAAAATATGAAGAAAGAAGAACAACAAAAACAGAAGAAAGAGGAGAAGAGGGAGAAATACAGAAAAGGGTCAATGCTCTGTGATAAGTTGGTAATTGCTGTAAAGAAATACGACGTTGTTGTGTTTCAAGCTCTTATCAAATTTATTCACTGTGGAACAGTTACGATAACAGATGAAAACCTGGCTGGTGAGTAGGAATAAATAATGATAAATATTGTTAATTAAACTTACAGTTATTTCAATTAATCAAATTTCTCTAATTCGAGAATTCTTTGGATAGCCATTAATTCACAGATTTAACTGTTTTTAATTTTAATCACCGTTCATTTAACCGGCTTAACCAAACACCGAAAAGGCACTGTAAAACTTTACATCAAGTTTTACGTAGTTACGCTTTTAGTAGATTGACATAAATTAATTATGATTTGGACTGCTTTACCCATTCCAATATAACAAAATTCTTGACGGGTCTTACACGGAAAAAGATGTAAACGACACGTTTAGGTTGTTAAATATCTAAAACATAATTGTCTTTTGTGGTAGAAATCATTGTGGGCATAAAATCTTTATCTTGAGGGTCGTAAAAGGGGAGGGATTTTGTTGGAATCGGATATCTATATCATCATCTGCATTATCAACAACATTAACAAACAGCAACAACAACAACAAATAACAACAGCATCCTTCTTGTGTACGATTTAAATAGAAAATATTTTTCTCTTTACAGGCTTATTCTGTGGTGCCAGCCAGTTCGAGCTACATGAATTGAAAAAGGCGTGTCTTGATTATATAGAGAGGCGTGTCCAAGAAACAGATATTACAACATTGTGGTGGAATGTGAGAAAATACAGTCACCACAAAGCTTCGACTGTTCTTTTCGATATGGTAAATAGATTTTCTTGAAACTATTCTCTCTTTTCGATATGGTAAATAGATTCCCTTATCCATCCCAGTTTATCCTTTATGTACGTGTTTGGTGACAGCCAAATGATCAAATGGTATTAGAAGAGATATTTGGAGAACATGGAATAACGATTAAAAAAAAAAAAAAAAAAAAAAAAAACACAAACAAACAAACAAACAACGAAAGAAAAACCCAAAACAAACAAAAAAACCCAAACAACTTTAACCCATTCCCATATAAACCCTCCATTTTGACAATGTATAAAAAATCTGGAATTTCATTTTTTTTCATCTGCTTTTTTCAGTTTGGACCGTTCTAAAATATCATTGTGTGATAATGAGTAAAACGGTTGTTTGGTGACCACAAATGCGGTTTTTTTTCGAAATTCTATTAACATAAATACGATAAATCGACAAAATCCATAGAGTTACAGATTTATATGACATCCCGCGAATGTTTGGTTCCACTTGTACAGTGACGTCATTACATATTCATACATTATTATTAAGTAATTTTCACGGTAAAATCACGTTTCCATAGGCCTAACTTATTTGTAAAAGGCTTAACTTATTGATAGTGTAATATCAATAAAATGCTACTCTGGTTGATTTGATTTACCTGGATATTATTAATGACCATTTACGACTAAAATAGGTGACTGCTTATCATTGTGATCATTGTAATTGACAATTTTTTCGATTGACAAATCGCGGCTGTCAATAAAATAATCAGTCGATCAATAGACATAGGTCGCCTTTTTTTTGTTGATTCTGCGACTTAAACATAGTAAATACAGCTTTTTCAATGTAGCAAACAAACTATTCTACTCTATTGCTATGCTACTAGTCATAAATTTGAACAAATAAAGCAGTTTCAAATCGAAGCGGGGCTTCATGGCGGTGTCAAAAGGCGGGGCTAACGAAGTTAGTGGGCCGGGTCAGATATTGGTCTTTTAAAAGAATTTTGCCACACCCATTTTACATGAATATATTCATGTATTTTCAGGTATATGGCACGAAAGACAAAAGAACCAAGAAGTACAGAGAAATATCAGTTTAAATTAAAATGGGACGAAAGACAGAACGAGCACATATTCATTTAAATGCAAAATACTTCACATCTATCCCGTGATATGAATTTACACTAAAGTTTTTGTTATGTAATTGTTGCTAATTTATTTTTGTTACACGATTAAAAAAATCTATAACTTAAACATCTTTCCTTTTTCAACTTATTAAACATATATCTCCCTCCCTCTGTCTCTCTCTTTAGTGCCAATCAAGGTATAAGTCGACAATCAAATTGTTAATTTAGACCGCTAGTGACATTTGCACCCCAACATTGGTCGACATTATTTTGATAGAATAGAATCCTTGTAGATGAAAGAACTGCTTGAAAACTAAGAAACATTATATTTATGGACACAATCTTTATACAGGTAGGAGTCCAGCTGTGGTTACGTGGTTTTTCGACGAGACGAAAAATATTCATGGAAAAGAGAGCATATTGTAGCTCAATAGTTGCCAGATAGTGTATTTCAAAAGATTGGTGTTAATAACAAGACAAATACCTATTTAATGCATCCTGTGTTCTTGAAAAAGGCTAAATAACTCCTTAGGAACTATTTTAGCACCCTACGACCCCGTAAGTAGTTTGCCGGGTGACCTTACTTCAAAACAACAACAAATGGCAACATAAACGGCGTTGAACTCGCAAACAACAACAACAACACACGTTTTATATAACTGTCGACCGGAGTTCATAGAAAATTGCCGGTTCAATTTTATGATAAGATAAGTTAACTGGTGTTTGTTTGATAGTCGTGACCCGACGGAACTTGCAGTTTTTGTGCTGAAACGACGAACATTCTGATATAAGCCATAACTAGGTAATACCGATAGTCCTCATATTCAAGAAACGGGGAAACTAGTCACGGATAACGTTGTAAGGTTGTCTTATTGCTAGTAATATGCTTGTAATATTTCTTTTTTCTAACAATATTTTCATGTTTACATTGAATGTATATTCGTCTGCAACCTACCCGAATTTCAATTGGACCAGTCTAGAAATGTTTCGTCTGGTAAGGGGTTAACTCAATCCCACACTCAGATATTGAGGAACACGATAATTGAAAACACAGAGTTGCCAATAATATCGTCTGCAACCTATTTCAATTTTGACAGGGCGTATGTGAATTGGTAAAAAGAGCATTCTATTATCACTTTCAAGTAAAAAGGTAACGATATTTAATCAGGTTAATCATAACATAACATAACATAACATATCTTTTATTACACCCAAGTATACAATTTATACAATATGGGCAAATGACAAAAATATATTTCTATTAAACAAATAATGTAATTCCGGAGGAGGGAGAGAGAGAGAGGGGAGGGAGAGAGGGAGAAAGGGGAGATGGGAAGAGGAAAGATATTTAATCAGGTTAATCAGTTAATCAGGAGTAATCAGGTATAATTCACCCATTCCCTCTATATGAAATTTACACGGGTCTATATTTTAAATGAGGCTGCAGCCGATAATTTATCGTAGTCGGAATTTTAAAAATCTTTGTCTTTTAGAATAGAAAATATTGTGGATAATGAAGGTCCTTTTTCGCGTCAGGGTTTATGTTATCAGTTTAGACAAAAATCCGTTACCATAGCAGAAAGATGATTTACGCGTCAGGATTTATAAATGCAAGTTATCTTTTAAGAAAAAAACCCCGCGTAACTACAGCCTGAAAATCCCTTATCGCGGAAGGGTTTATAGTCTTATGCAAAAAGGGACGGTTCGGCTGTAAACGGTAAGCGATAAAAACATATTAAATGCAGTTTTTTTCGGTCCCCACAGACATTTACCATGTACATTTCCTCGCAATTATTTATTATCCCGGTCGGCTCAAGACATTCTATTCGTATCTTTGACAGATGTTGTGGTTTTCTCGATTTAGGTTTAAACCAAAAACCTAATATATTACCTTAAAGTATTACATAAAGTTATAAATGAGCAGAGAAATATGCAAACCTGGACAGAATTCTAATTCTATCAACCTAAATCATACTTATTGCGTCTCCATTTTAAAAGCTGAAATTTTATAAACCCTTTCACATAACATATTCCATTTCTTTAAGAATTCTCCATACTGACCGTGTGTAATTATATTTGACCAATAACGAGCTTAAGGACCACCCAGGCTCTGAGTTTAGTCGCTTCCTACGACAGGCCACAGAGAAAGACCGAGGTACTATTCTATAAAATGCCCGACAACCCATGTTGTTAGATCGAATCAAGCAAAAAGGTCATTCAGACATGGTATTTCGAGGTAAAAGATATGTTAAATGATTTAACACTCGAGATTCAGAAAATTCCCAAAACAGTTTTGACGATGAAACGTTTGTTTTAAAGTTATATTGAAGAATACAAATTACGTTTTATTCTATATACGATCCCTAAAAATGGGTTTTCACTTTGCTATGTACATTAACTATGAACAAGAATTCTGAAGTATTGCACAGCAATATTTAGTCCCCTACCGGCCGTAAATAAGGGATATAGTTGTAATACAATACCTTGTATTGGATTCGAGTAACAGAAGAAAAAAATCATATTACTACTCGAGGTAAATCTAGTGAAAGGTTTTGTGTGACTACTTCATCATAGTATTCCATTTATCATATTCCAACGATTTTTTACTGTAAGTTAACCAAGTGTGTCTAAAATCAATCCTTTTTAAAATTATATGAGCCTGTGCGTGACATTTACAACAATTTCGCATGTGCGTGGCTCGCACACATTGCGCGCCATGGACAGCCATTCGGGACAATTATAATATTCGCTGATTGTTTAAAGATGCTTTGGGTCAGTATCTATCTACAGAGCACAGAGTGAAGACATTGATCAGACTGTGCGGATGCACATTCTGATCTGAGTCTTTACTTTGCGCACATGTGTAATGGTTGGAAATGTCAAGCACGCGCTCATATTAAAGTTGACGTGACGTCATTTTACCGGGGAAAAGACGTCATCTTACCATGTTGAATCAGTCCAGTACATGGATGATACACATTTTTCTATCGAGTCCGATTTTGTCAGTGTGCAATAAATAAAATATGGTTGGTATAAGATGAAAAAGGCAAAGCCTCGGAAACATCGCAGTTTCTAATTATCGACAGTTAAAACTTCCAAAATGTATGAGAACTCCATAATGTCATCATTTGGAATGGAAATTGTTGCTATCTTAAGTGCAATAAGAAATACACTGTATTAATTATTAAAATTTCAATTACTTCGAATCTACTAGTGTAATTCTTTTATCGCCAAACTTTGTTCAAAGATTTACAAAATGGGAAAGGATTAGAGAATTGGTACCCAAATATGACTGAGGAACCAAGAGATCATATGAAATGGTGTTTTGTTGTTTTGTTTTCTCAGTCATTCATATGTACATGTATTTAAAATTAAAGTACTAAATAGTACTGTAAGCTAGCAATGTATTGTTTTGTTCAGTAATCTTCTTTGTCAAACGTTATCATGATAAAGAAACGAGGTTAAAGTAACCAAGGACCCTCCGTATTGTGCCCTTTAAGAAAATAGTTATGGAAAACAATGTTGAAAATGAAGAAATTGAAATTGCTTGCTTCATTTCTTCATTTTCCACATTGTTTTCTATCTAGAGAGATAAATTTTTAGACTTTTCAACAATTTGAATTTTTCGTCTGCAACTTCTTTGAAGACTCTTACCAGAGTAATTTTGAACACATTGTGCTCAAGTCAGCTAAAAATACCTACGAATGAACTTGCATTCAGAGTCCTTATCTTCAATCATGGGATGTCATGGGTTCGATCCCCAGCGGCGGCACATATCCTTTCCGACATTTGTCTCTCACCAATAGGTGGACACTAAGTGGGATAGCAGCTGGAGGCTGGACAAGAATGTAATGGTAGTACAAGTGGGAGAAATACAAGGAATCCGTTGGTATGTCTCCAGCCGCCGAATGAAATACTGTTAAAATTGGCATTAAACCTCATTCAATCAATCAATTTAACAGTATTCTAGTTATATTGCGTTATGACGGCGGTCCGAGATTTAGACGATAAACATTCTGACCAAACATCAAGACATTGAAATTTTGAGTTAAAAATATGGCCTCTAGAGAGAACACATGGTATTTTTCTAAGAATTGACCTGGTGTTTTAACCCATGGGACCAAAACTTGACCGGGAATTTATGGAGACAAACATTCTGACAAAAATCACAACATTTGACCCAAAAATTTGGCCTCTAGAGTACTCAAAAGATGTTGGTAGACTAAACATGTCGCATGCCGGACAAGGCATAATCACAAATGCTCACCTTGAGAATGTTGTATTCAGGTGAGCTAAAACTGTTCCGTTTGCAAAAGGCCAATCAATGATATACATATTATGAAAATTTCATCTAAATCCATCATCATGTCAAGATAAGTAAAATTGATTGATTGATTGCATGAAGTTGAACACCAATTTACCCATTACCAAATGGCAAAATTTCAGACAAGTCCAAATTCAAAGGAGTTGCAGACGACAATTTGAAGCTAATGGAATTTTAGAATGATCAACTTTCTGGACATGCAACTTCTTCATTTCATACAATGTTTTCTCAATTGGTTTTCTTGTGGGGGTGTCAAAAGGCTTCACTATGTGGAAATTGGTCAAACAATTTTTCAGTTATATCACGGTCACGGGTGCATTATGAGCATAGGGTGTTATCAACTGAGTTAACTGGATTCAGCATGACAACTAAGCTAGTTTTCTGTGATCCAGTAAAAAATGTATAACACAATAATTTTGATGACAAATATTCTGTGAAATCCCCCCCCCAACCATCTTAAAGAATTAAAGTTAAAAAACATAAACTGACATACAGATTGGCTGACACAATTTTGGCCAAGATTAGCCTTACAGCAGGGTATGTAAATGAATAAATTGGATAGTTTTAACCCTTGTCATGCTGAACCCGGAATATTCCGATTTTGGCAGGTGGTGTAGACCAAGGACAGCTTGCACATAAGTTTTTATGAGATTGATTTCTAAAAGAAATATTGTTTTTTTTAACTAATTCTAGCAGTGCTTTCAGCCCTTTGGTTTTACAGCAATTCAGTAAGGTTATTTATACAGCATGACACAGCGTTTGAAAAAGAATTTTCCCATTAACCCATTTCCATCATCGTGTCAAATATGAGCTATAGTTGTGCTTTCAGTCCTTTGATATTACAGCAATTCAGTAAGGTAATGTATCCAGCATAACAAGGGTTAAAATGATGATGACAACTCAAAACCATTGCATGACATCATGTATAGCTGGATGACCTGTCCTGTAAGAAAATGGTAAATAGATTTTGATAAACAATTACTAGATCAGTATGGAGAGAACTCCAGTAACAGGACATCCACACTTACAGCGAGATCTAAATAGATATTCACTTGTCAAAGGGTTAAGTTACAAAAATGATAAAGAGGCCTGAGAGGTAATGATGAGCAGGTTTTTAGACAATCATGGCAGGATTTTAATCTCCTCCTCCCCCCCCCCCCCGGGACGCAAGTGTTTGCAACTTTGCATCATAAGGGTCATTGCATAACTCATTAATGCACAATTCTGATTTTTGAAGCTGTGAGGTTTCAAAGATTTTAGTGGTAAAAAGAGAAATTGCCAAGTCAGTTTCTCCTTTCTTCACAATGATTTCTACCTATTTTAAATGTAGCAGACTTTGAAATGTTGTCTGCACCTTATTTTAGTTTAGCCTAGTCTAAAACATTGTCGCCTTTATAATGGGTTCAGAATTGGAGGGCCATCAGCTTCTTTCAACTCAGACTAGTCTAAAATTTTCTGATGTGGTAATGTGTTAAGTTTTAACACATTACCACATGAGAAAATTGTAGATTGGTTCAAATCTGAAGAAGTTGCAGACGAAATTCAAAGCTTCTAAAATTTAAAAAAAAAATAGTGCCAGATAACGTAGAAAACACTGAGAAAAGTTCATAGAAATTGCTTATTACAAAAAATTTCTTCTTTTCTCACAATGTTTTAACTGTTTATTTTCTACATAGATCTAGCATATGTGGGATTGTGTATAGTAATGGCTAAAAACACTGTTTGATAGACTGAATGGTTTTAACTCCAACTGTATTTCAGTCATATTGTTACAGCTGGAGCACCTAACCAAGGATTCCTGGTACACCAGTAATATCACTTTATCAATTTTTGACTTCTGAGGGTCAAAACCACCAAAGCCGGTGTCTGAAACCGTAAGGGCTGAGAAAGGGCTTACCGTCAACTCATTCCCCAGTCCAGTGTAGGTCACCCACCCACCCGTATAGCCTGCCCTATGTCAATTGCGATTATGGAACAAGTACAAACTAATGTAGTGTTTATTCAATCTGTTATGAATAATAATAAAAAAATAAATAAAAAAAAGAAAGAAATTAATTGCACAAAAATTCATACAAATAATCTTGAGCTTTCAATTAAACAGTAGAATTAAAGAGAGAAACAGTGAAAAGATAGAAATGTCAGAAACAGGGCTTTGGTCTGATCGGAGCATACTAAGGCTTACACATATGTTTGTGTGTGTAGGTGTGTGTGTGTGTGTGGATGTAGTTATGATAGTGTAAATTTGATTGTGTACTTGAAAATATATAATTGGTATGAATCTCTGGGTGTAAGTTCGAAGTGAAAAAGGACCACTGTTTTCTTATTTTCGTGTAGATTTGTATCTATAGACACATTGCGTTGTAAATTGACCAATCATGGCTGTCAATCAACCTGGAACTTTGAATGCATTCAAAAAGAAATCGAACTTAACACGGAACTTATTATTGCTGACAAAAACAGAAAATCTCGATTATAGAAAAAAAAAGGTCAGGAAAACTGATTTACCGGACTGAGAGACGGACAAAATGCAAACCGTAAGTCTCATTAATGGCTTCACTCTTAACTGACTGATAATAGCAACAATATTGAGAAGAAATATTAGTAAATATAACGTTAAAAAATCGTCAGTTACAAATTCATTAATCTGGACCGATCTTTAATTGTGTGGGCTGAGTTTGAGACAATTTCCAGAATAAATTTGAATTCGTTCGTTTAGATATATTTGGTAATTAGGGACTTCTCACTTTTAAATTATAGTAACACCTTAAGAAACGCGATGGGCACAGACTGATCAATTGCATGTGTTTTTTTACAAATCGATTTCTGGCTGACAAAACGTAACTTATCATTTACAAATCTATCAAACAAGCTTAACAGCCCCCTAGTTGATTACCCAATTTAGCTAATCAAGTTAGTCACAAATCAGCACGTGACAAGTGTCAGATTGGCTGGTCAAGACTGATTTAAACTTTAGTCTGCCATGTCTGAGAAAATTATTCAAGAGTGATTAATGATTTGAGCTATCATATAAATGTTTGCACATCCAGATTCCATCAGTATCCTTTACCATATCGAACTTCTAAACACCAATCAATTTAAAACTTCTGTTAAGTTTCAAACGTAGTTAAAATACTATACATAAGAACATGGAAGATATAAGAACACGTTTACTTCGGGAATCTGACCAGTACGCAGAAATGATGTTTTGGAATCATAACGATATAGACAGCGATTTTGAAGGTATAAAAATTAAAATAATTATGAGTTCTGTTCAATCCCTGGTTTTTACGTCCCTGGATTAATCACCGAAGAAATATTGTCGAAAAAAAAAAAAAAAAAAAAAAAAAAAAATTGCATGTAACGAGCTATTTCTTCTCTTCCACAATATTTTCTAACCGACTGAAAAGTATTTTATTTGCAAAACCTTTGAATTTGGTTGATTGATTAATTGAATGGGGATTTGTGCCGCAGACGGGGACCGAGTTTTGAATTTAGAAAGGTCTAAAAACAGGAACAGGAAAGGATTTACCTTTATTGACGTTGGAGAATGTTGTTTGTGTCTAAAAGATTTTCGCGCCACAGAGATTATGAGACGATTTTTTCCATGTCTAAAAACGATAACATTGAAAAGGAGGACATTTATAATTGTCAAGGTTCTATTTATTTCAAATGGCCTTATTATATTAATAACTAATATTGCATCTAATAGTTTAAACCATTCATTTTCAGATTCATTTTCTGAAGTTTCATCAGGGTACGATTCAACAGGAAGTTCCAACGACAGCCAATCATTTTTATCAGAGGAATCCTGTGTTTACTCAAAACGGTCAACCAGACCCAGGACAGAGGAAACACATATTCAGAGCGTACAGCCATTATGTGACAGTTTAGGGCTGATTTTGTCCATGCCGGATTTATGTGACGTCACATTTGTCGTAGGACCAGCGCAAGTTCCCGTACACGCTGTGAAGGCCATATTGGCCTGTAGAAGTCGGTAGGTATTTATTAAAGTTAATTAAGTTACTTACGTGTTATCCAATTCCTTTTAAATATCTTTAAAGAAAAATGATATATACTATTATTGTAAGGTAAATATTTATGAATTTCGTAAGATAAAATATTAAGAATTCTACACAGGAAATATTCGTTAAAACACGCATATTGTATTTGAATATTTTCCAAACAAATATTTTAAAATTTAATTACAGGAAGTTATTCGAACTGATCGTAAAACACCAGAATCTACAAAAAGAAGAATCCAGACAAAAGAAAGACACAAGGAAAGACAAACATAATGCCGGACACAGTAATAAGTTGGTGATCCCAGTCAAAAAATACGACGCTTTTGTTTTTCATGATCTTGTCAAATTTATCCACTGTGGGTCATTAACCATAACAGATGAAACTGTTTCAGGTGAGAGAATAATTAAACTTAGATTATTTACAAAATCTTTAACCCTTTCCCGTTTTTGATGGATCAAATTTGAAAGAACGTGTAGACGACAATGAAAATTGGATGCAATTTGAAATGAAACCACTCTATGTGGTTGAAAATATTCTGGAAAAAGGAGAAATTGCTTGTCACAAAGAATTTATTCTTTTTCCACTGTGTTAACTCAAGTTGAAAACCACAACAACATACAACCCCGTGTTTTTTTCAATAGGAAAGGACTAAAACGGTACCGAACCAAGTAAACGTGTATTGATTAAACAAGTCGAAGTTCGAACTAATATTTTGAATACTTCCAGTACTTTGAATGGTCGAATGATTCTTTAATTGACAACTGCCATCCACTTATTTAATTAAATCATTGATTTAGACCTGAAATGAATTACATAGTTGGCCGATATAAACGTGAAGTATTTTTCTTTTTTGGTTTGGCGATTTAAACGTCTTAAATACAGTTTATACAAATTATCGTTTCGACTTATAGGTGTGGAATCAAAATATTTTAATTTTTTGTTAAACTTGCCATAAATTTTACAAAAAATACCGTCTAATACCTAGGTTGTATTTCAAAGCTCTATGGCCGTGGTCATCGATCCTTTAATTTCTTATTAGCGTATCTTAAACCCAAACAATATACATTTTTTCTCATTAACAGGGTTATTCTGTGGTGCCAGCCAATTTGAGCTCGAGGACTTAAAGAAGGCGTGTTTGGATTACATTCAGAGGCGTGTCCGAGAAACAGATATAACGAAGATGCTGATTTCAATGAGAAAATACAGTCACCATAAAGCATCCTCAATTCTTTTCTACCTGGTAAATATTCTTTCATTTTTATGATTAAATAAGACTTTGAAACCTATCAGGTGTAAGAGAATCTGACGACAGTTCCGTAAATTAAATAGTTAAAAAGGAATATAATCCAGCACAGGTCAAATATGAATCATGTTAGAAGATTGTTGTATAATAAGATTAAAGGGTTATCTAGTATCGGAATTCGCCATGATAAATTTCCTGTCGAGATACGAGGGTTTGGCCAAAATTTTAGGTATTTGATTCTGATTCTTTCTATTCATTTTTTGGTGGATACTTTCTAGACTCACATTTTGTTCAGCTATAGTGGTTTTAGTAAGAAAAGTAATTACAAGATTTTATAAAGTGCACACTAAAGGGGCAACCAAAAGTTCGGTAGTTTAGGAGAATGGTCCATAACTACGCTTTTTATGACATATATGAGGATCGGTTCGGCTGCATACATAAATCACTGCAAGATTCTCACTTATTCCTATTTTGATGAAAATCTTTTGTCACGTCCTATTGGACGATTCTAGTGAGATCCGCCTACATAGGATTCAATTTTGATAAAGTTAATTAGCATAACGTCTAATAATGAAACTCCTTTCAAGGGTTTGTTTTTGGGAAGGAAATTCTGATGCTAGACGCTTAATGAAGGTGGTCTCTTAATAGAGGTGGTTGCTTGATCAATATTTAGTGCAGTTATAATTATATTGCAGGTTAATGATGACAGAGAAAAGAGAATTAAGAAGTACAGAGAAATATCAGTTTAAACCCCAGACACCGTCTAAGCTTGTGCCACAAAAGAACAAAAAATACGGACAATCAATGTTCAATGAAGTTATATTTAAGTTTTTTTATGTTTATATTGTTGTTAATTTATTTTCTGTTACGAATAAATTCATGAAATATTAAATGCTCTTTTTTGCTGTTGATACGAGAGGGAAAACTATCGAACTCAGCTGAATGAAAAACATCCTCTGCAACCTATTAAGCTAGCCGGACTAGGCGAGACGCTTGCTTAATCAGATAATCTACACGAACAAATGCCGTTTTCTGTGTCAAAGTTGGCAAATCACACCACTATGTCATCAGGGACGTGTATAATTAGTACGTTTAGTGCTTTGAATCACCCCGTTTAGCCCATTCTCACACAATCCCCCTTTAAGAAAGTTTTGGAAAACATTGTAAAAAATGACGAAATTGTTTGTATCAAACAATTAACTTATTATCCACTGTTTTCTATCCCAAAAGAGGATTAAAGAATAAAAAAAATCGTTAAACTATATTGTGTGGGAATGGGTAAAACTATGCTGAGATCTACCGTGATTTGCGTCAAATTGAAATTTTCACCCGTAAGATCGCACCAAAATTTCACCTCCGAAATAAGATCCTAGGCGATGTGTTCAGAACGCGAGATCGGTATCTAATTAATCGAATTGGTACTTCAAGTAAGCGCAATTGGCACAAGTCGATGATAACGCTATGATAACGTGATAAGGTTTTGTTGTTTTATGCCCTTGCGATTAGTTCGACTAGTTTGATGAGCTTGGACGCGGAACATTCCATCATAGGGTCTAGGTTCGATACCCATCATCGGTTGGAATCTTAAACTTAAGTGGGATGAGCAGCTAGAGGTTTTTGATGTTGAGGTAGGAGTAGTGTGAGAAATACAAGGAATCCATTGTTAGGATTATATTATAAGTATGTCTGTATGAATTTCATATTAAAAAAACCCAAACAACAAACACACCCAACGCACACCTGATATAAAGCAGATACGGTCTTTATGCTTTATTTCTTAAGTCTTTATAAAAATCCTTGTGTGCAATAACTCACGCTATTTGTGGTCACGTAATAAATGATTAAATAAATCGCAATGCCAATCAAAGAATCAGCCGAGAAATCAAATGGTTCATTTATACCGCTAGTGACCTTTGCCCACCAACATTGGTCGACATTGAGTGATTATTGGTTTGACTAGTTGAATGTCGTAGCTAAAGTTAACTCTAACCCAACCAACCTCTGCGTGTTTTTGTAACATGTTACTGACTTTATTTCTTATCAAAAACAACGCCTTTTAATATCCAAGTAGGACCTAATAGAACAGAACAGGACTTTAATTTTACATCCTTGAACAAATCAGTACAACATGGGCAAAAACATATAAAGATGAATTAATTAAATTTTATAATTCTGTGTCAAGATAGTAGATTTAATAGGAGAGAGAAAATACGGAAACATATTTCATTTGGATAGAATCTATCAGTGTATTTATAAGAAATTCAAGAAAACAAAGAAACATTAACTTGATAGGATAAAATCCTTAAATATATAAGAACTGCTGGAAAACTAAGAAACATTACTTTTATGGGTACACTCTTTGTATAGGAAAGAAGTTTGCACCACAAAGTCCAGCTGTGGTTACTTGCTTTTCGATGAGACGTGAAATATTACTGCAAAAGAGAACATGTTGTAGCTCAATTGTTGCCAGATAGTGTATTTAAAAAGATGTGGTGCCGATAACATAGTCGTGACCCGACGTTACTTGCTGAAACGGCGAACATGCTGATACATGCTGCTCCGCCCCTATGGCTCCGATTGAGCTCAAACTTGGTACTGAGGTAGCCATTTGAGGTCTCTACAGGCATGCAAAAAATCGGAGCCCCGGCTGCCATAGGGTCGGAAAAAAGTTCGATCCTAATTGGGGGTAAAATGGCGGATTTCGCTGTAGTTGCGGATTTGGGTTTGGACCTAGCTCCGCTGCAAAAGAGAACATGTTCAATTGTTGCCAGATAGTGTATTTAAAAAGATGTGGTGCCGATGACATAGTCGTGACCCGACGTTACTTGCTGAAACGGCGAACATGCTGATATAAGCCATAACTAGATAATACCGATATCCCTGATTATCAAGAAACGTGGAAACTAGACACAATCAACGTTGTAAGATTGTCTTATTGCTTGTAATAAGCTTGTAATATTTCTCTTTTCCAACAATGCTTTCATCTTTACATTGAATCGTATATTCATCTGCAAATTACTCCAGTTTCAATTGAATCAGTCTGGTATTGGTTAACTCATTCCCACACTCAGACGTTGAGGAACACGATCATTGAAATCAAGCAAATTATTTTCTCACAGTGTTTTTTACCCTATCTTGTGCTTATTTTGCAATATTAGCGCTAACTGAAATGTCGTCTGCAACCTATTTCAATTTTGACCAGTCGATAGGTAATGGGTAAAGAGAGATTTCTATTGTTCACTTTTCAAGTCAAAAGATACCGATATTATCACTGAGTTACTAGAAAGTCCATTTTTGCACCAGAAATAATTGACCCATTCCCACTCAATGAAATTTTACGCTGGTGTATATTAAAAAGGGCTGCAGACGATAATTTTTCAGAGGCGGAATTTTAAAAATCTTTGTCTTTTAGGGTTTATGTTATCAGTTAAGAACAAAAATCCGTTACTATAGCAGAGAGATCATTTTCGCGTCAGGATTTATAAATGCATGTTATCTGTAAAGAACAAAACCCACGTTACTACAGACGATAAAATCCTTTTTCGCGGAAGGGTTAATGATCTAACGCAAAAAGCGACGGGTCGGCTGTAAACGGTAAGCGATGATAACATCTTAAATGCAGTTTGTTTCGGTACCCACAGACATTTACCATGTACATTTCCCCGCATTTATTTATTATCCCGGTCGGCTTAAGACATTCTATTCGTATCTGACAGATGGTGTGGTTTTCTCGAGGTTTAAACCAAAAACCTAATATATTACCTTAAAGTATTACGTAAAGGTATAAATGAGCAGAGATATATGCAAACTTGGCAGAATTCCTATTCTATCAACATAAATCATACTTATTACGACTCCATTTTAAAAGCTGAAATTTTATTATCCCTTTCACAATACATATTTCATTATTTTAAAATTTCTCCCTAATGACCATGTGTAATTATATTTGACCCATAACGAGCTTAAGGACCACCCAGGCTCTGATTTTAGTCGATTCCTACGACAGGCCACAGATTAAGGCCGAGGTACTGTTCTAGAAAATTCCCGGCACACTACGGAGCAAGATCGAACCAAGCAGCGGTCATTTAGATATAGTATTTCGAGGTAAAAGACGTGGTAAATAATTTAACATTCGAGATTCAGAAAATTCCCAAAACAGTTTTGACGATGATACGTTTGTTTCAAAGTTATGTTGAAGAATTCAAATTACGTTTTATTCTATATACGATCCCTAAAAATGATTCTCACTTGGATCAGTACATATGAGAAGCATATTTCATGAAGTAATTGTTCGCTTGAGTCTTATCTTTCAAAAGATTGTCATTGCTTGAATCAAAGTAAACTTAATAATGACAGAAACAACAACTACAAAAATAATTATAAACAAGAATTCAGAAGTATTGCACAGCAATATTTAGTCCCCTACCGGCCGTAAATAGGGGATATAGTTGTAATACAATACCTTGAGCAACGAAAGAAAAACTTGATATTCCTACTCGAGGTAAATCCAATGAAAGGTTTTGTGTGACTACTTCATCATAGTATCCATTTATCATATTCCAACGATTTTTTACTGTAAGTTAACAATCAATTCCTTTTAAAATCATATTAAAGTTGACGTTACGTCATTTTCCGAGGGAAAGACGTCATCTAACCATGTTGAATCAGTCCAGTACATGTATGATACACATTTTTCTATCGAGTCCGATTTTGTCCGTGTGCAATAGATAAAATATGGTTGGTATATAATAAAATTTGTCAACTTTCTAAGCACCAAGCTTGTAACTGTAAGCTGCATTTCTGAGAGAAAGCGTGGAAAATGTCAGAAACAATGCTTTTATCTGATATGTTTTAGGCGAGCGGGGCATACTAGGGCTTACACGTATGTTTGTGTATGTATGTGCGTGTGTGTGTGGATGTAGCTATGTCAGTATAAATTTGATTGTGTTCTTGAAAATATATAATTGGTATGAATCTCTGGATGTAAGTTCGAAGTGAAAAATGACCAACATTTTCTTATTTTCGTGTAAATTTGTATCTATAAATACATTGCGTTGTAAATTGACCAATCATGGCTGTCGATCAACCTGGAATTTTGAATGCATTCAAAAAGAAATCGAACTTGACATGGTACTTTTTATTGTTGACAAAAACAGAAAACCTCGATTATAGAAAAAAAAAAGGTCAGGAAAACTGATTTACCGGACTGAGAGATGGACAAAATGCAAACCGTAAGTCTCCTTAATGGCTTCACTCTTAACTGACTGATAATAGCAACAATATTGAGAAGAAATATTCGTAAATATAACGGAAATAAATATACGAATATCAACCTCTCTTCACACAAACGACCCCTGAGAATTATAGTATGGATAGCCTTGTGGAAAAAGAATAAATAGCTTGTGATAAGCGATTCCTTTATTTCCCATAATGTTTACGACCCGAAAGGCAAAGATTAAAGAAATCATCCGTTAAAAAATCGTCAGTTACAAATTCATTAATCTGGACCGAACATTAATTGTGTGGGCTGATTTTGAGATAATTTCCAGAATAAATTTGAATTCGTTCGTTTAGATATATTTGGTAATCAGGGACTTCTCACTTTTAAATTATAGTAACACCTTAAGAAACGCGATGGCTACAGACTGATCAATTGCATGTGTTTTTTTACAAATCGATTTCTGGCTGACAAAACAGAACTTATCACTTACAAATCTATCAAACAAGCTAAACAGCCCCCAAGTTGATTACCCAAATTAGCCAATCAAGTTAGTCACACATCAGCACGTGACAAGTGTCAGATTGGCTGGTCAAGACTGATTTAAACTTTAGTCTGTCATGTCTGAGAAAATTATTCAAGAGTGATTAATGATTTGAGCTATCATATAAATGTTTGCACATCCAGATTCCATCAGTATCCTTTACCATATCGAACTTCTAAACACCAATCAATTTAAAACTTCTGTTAAGTTTCAAACGTAGTTAAAATACTATACATAAGAACATGGAAGATATAAGAACACGTTTACTTCGGGAATCAGACCAGTACGCAGAAATGATGTTTTGGAATCATAACGATATAGACAGCGATTTTGAAGGTATAAAAATTAAAATAGTTATGATTAACCATTTCTGTTCAATCCCTGGTTTTTACGTCCCTGGATGAATCATCGAAGAAATATTGTAAAAAAAAAAAAAAAAAAAAGAGAATTTGCACGTAAGAAGCAATTTCTTCTTTCCATAATATTTTCTAACCGACTCAAAAGTATTTTATTTGCAAAACCTTTGAATTTGGTTGATTGATAAATTGAATGGGGATTTGTGCCGCAAACGGGGACCGAACTTTGAGTTTAGAAAGGTCTGAAACATGCACAGGAAAGGATTAACCTTTATTGACGTTGGAGAATGTTGTTTGTGTCTAAAAGATTTTCGCGCCACAGAGATTATGAGACGATTTTTTCCTAGAAATAGTATGGTTATAAAAACTGCCCATGTCTAAAACGATTATCAAAAAAAGGAGGACATTTTTAGTTGTTCAGTTTCTATTTATTTTAAATGGCCTTATCATATTTATAACTAATATCGCATCTAATAGTTTAAACCATTCATTTTCAGATTCATTTTCTGAAGTCTCATCAGGGTACGATTCAACAGGAAGTTCCATCGACAGCCAATCATTTTTATCAGAGGAATCCTGTGTTTACTCAAATCGGCCAACAAGACCCAGGACAGAGGAAACACATATTCAGAGCGTACAGCCATTATGTGATAGTTTAGGACTGATTTTGTCCATGCCGGATTTATGTGACGTCACATTTGTCGTAGGACCATCGCAAGTTCCCGTACACGCTGTGAAGGCCATATTGGCCTGTAGAAGTCGGTAGGTATTTATTAAAGTGTTACCATGAAAATGTTATATTAATAGATCGCAGAGTGAAAGTGTCTTCTGGTTCTCATGCGTGCCCGTAGGAAGGGGTGGGCTAGGCTCCCCCTATAATTTCTAAACGTCATCGCAAACATAGATTAATTGAAAGTTGATTAAGTTACTTACGTGTTATCCAATTCCTTTTAAATATCTTTAAGGAAAAATGATTTATACTATTATTGTAAGATAAATGTTTATGAATTTCGTAAGATAAAATATTAAGAATTCTACACAGGAAAAATTTCGTTAAAACACGCATATTGTATTTGAATATTTTCAAACAAATATTTTAAAATTTAATTACAGGAAGTTATTCGAACTGATCATAAAACACCAGAATCTACATAGAGAAAAATCCAGACAAAAGAAAGACTCAAGGAAAGACAAACATAATGCCGGACACAGTAATAAGTTGGTGATCACAGTAAAAAAATACGACACTGTAGTTTTTCAGGATCTTGTCAAATTTATCCACTGTGGGTCATTAACCATAACAGATGAAACTGTTGCAGGTGAGAGAATGAGAGAACTTTGATTATATACGAAATCTTTAACCCTAAGGTATAAAACCACAGCAATGTACAATCCCGTGTTTTTTTCTCAATAGGAATGGGCTAAAACGGTACCGAACCAAGTAATTTGTTTGTTTGTTTGAATGGGGTATTACGCCGCTTTTTAACAATCTTTCAGTCTTTCAGTCATATCGCGGCGGCTGGAGCACCTAACAATGGATTCCTGGTATTTCTCACACCAGTACTACCATTACATCCTTTCCTAGCCTCCAACTGCTATCCCACATAGGTCTACGATTATCGACCCATTGGTGAGAGACAAATAGTCGGAAAGGATGAGTGCCGCCGTCGGGAAACGAACCCGGGACCTCTAGATGTCCGACGGGCTACCAACTGCGCTATGACGGCGGCTACCGAACCAAGTAACTGTGTATTGATTATACAATGTCGAAGGTCAATTTCGATCTAATACTTTGAATACTTCCAGTACTTTGAATGGTCGAATGATTCTTTGATTGACAACTGCAATCCACTTCATTGATTTAGACCTGAAATGAATTTCCTTGTTGGCCGATATAAACGTGAAATATTTTTTTTTTTTGGTTTGGCGATTTAAACGTCCCATTCCCACACAGCAAAATTTTAGACTGGTCCAAATTGAAAGAAGCTGCAGATGAGTTAAGTTGATGGAATTTTGAATTTTTTCATTATTTTGGATAGAAAACATTGTGGATAATGAAGAAAGTGCTTGATGCAAGCAATTTCTTCATCTTCCACAATGTTTTCTATTGCTCTTTTCTATAGTTGAAGGGGGTTAAATACAGTTTATACAAATTATCGTTTCGACTATTAGGTGTTGAATCAAAATATTTTAATTTTTTGTTAAATGTATCTTGCCATAAATTTAACAAAAAATACCGTCTAATACCTAGGCTGTATTTCAGAGCTCTATGGCCGTGGTCATCGATCCTTTAATTTCTTGTTAGCGTATCTTAAACCCAAACAATATATATTTTTTCTCATTAACAGGGTTATTCTGTGGTGCCAGCCAATTTGAGCTCGAGGACTTAAAGAAGGCATGTTTTGATTACATACAGAGGCGTGTCCGAGAAAGAGATATTACGAAGATGCTGATTTCAATAAGAAAATACAGTCACCATAAGGCATCCTCCATTCTTTTCGACCTGGTAAATATTCTTTCATTTTTATGATTAAATAAGACTTTGAAACCTATCAGGTGTAAGAGAACCTGACGACAGTTCCGTAAATTAAATAGTTAAAAAGGAATATAATCAAGCACAGGTCAAATATGAATCATGTTAGAAGATTGTTGTGTAATAAGATTAAAGGGTTATCTAGTATCGGAATTCACCATGATAAATTTCCTGTCGAGATACGAGGGTTTGGTCAAAATTTTAGGTGTTTGATTCTGTTTATTTCTATTCATTTTTTGGTGGATATATTCTAGACTCACATTTTGTTCAGCTATAGTGGTTCGGCTGCATACATAAATCACTGCAGGATTCTCACTTATTCCTATTTTGATGAAAATCTTTTGTCACGTCCTATTGGACGATTCTAGTGAGATCCGCCTACATAGGATTCAATTTTGATAAAATTAATTAGCATAACGTCTAATAATGAAACTCCTTTGTTTTTGGGAAGGAAATTCTGATGCTAGACGCTTAATGAAGGTGGTCTCTTAATAGAGGTGGTTGCTTGATCAATATTTAGTGCAGTTATAATTATATTGCAGGTTAATGATGATAGAGAAAAGAGAATTAAGAAGTACAGAGAAATATCAGTTTAAACCTCAGACACCGTCTAAGCTTGTGCCACAAAAGAACAAAAAATACGCACAATCAATGTTCAATGAAGTTATATTTAAGTTTTTTTATGTTTATATTGTTGTTAATTTATTTTCTGTTACGACTCAAATAAATAAATTCATGAAACATTACATGCTCTTTTTTGCTGTTGATACGAGGGGGAAAACTATCCAACTGAGCTGAATGGAAAACATCCTCTACAACCTAGCCGGACTAGGCGAGACGTTTGCTTAATCAGATAATATACACGACCAAATGCCATTTTCTTTACCAAAGTTGGCAAATCACACCACTATGTCATCAGGGACGTGTATAATTAGTACGTTTAGTGCTTTGAAGCTTGAAAATAGCACCCCGTTTAGCCCATTCTCACACAATCCCCCTTTACTCCTCTCAAGAAAGTTTTGGAAAACATTGTGGAAAATTATGAAATTGTTTGTATCAAGCAATTAATTCATTATCCACTGTTTTCTATCCCAAAGGAGGATATCTTGCGCTTTATTACCAATATTATCACCAACTGAAATGTCGTCTGCAACCTATTTCGATTTTGACCAGTCGTTATATTGTTCACTTTTCAAGACAAAAGTTACCGATATTTTCACAGATACCAGAGAGTCCATTTTTGCATCAGGAATAATAAACCCATTCCCACTTAATGAAATTTTATGCCGGTCTATATTAAAAAAGAAGTCGGAATGTTAAAAATCTTTTAAAACAGAAAACATTGTGGATAGGGTTTGGGTTAGCTCACTTTTCGCGTCCTGAATAATGTTATTAGTTAAGAACAAAAATCCGTTACTATAGCAGGAAGATCATTTTCGCGTCAGGATTTATAAATGCATGTTGTCTGTAAAGAACAAAAACCACGTAACTACAGCCTGAAAATCCCTTATCGCGGAAGGGTTTATAGTCTTATGCAAAAAGGGACGGTTCGGCTGTAAACGGTAAGCGATAAAAACATATTAAATGCAGTTTTTTTCGGTCCCCACAGACATTTATCATGTACATTTCCTCGCATTTATTTATTATCCCGGTCGGCTCAAGACATTCTATTCGTATCTTTGACAGATGTTGTGGTTTTCTCGATTTAGGTTTAAACTAAAAACCTAATATATAACCTTAAAGTATTATATAAAGTTATAAATGGGCAATGAAATATGCAAACTTAGACAGAATTCCTATTCTATCAACCTAAATCATACTTATTGCGACTCCATTTTAAAAGCTGAAATTTTATAAACCCTTACACATAACAAATTCCATTTCTTAAAGAATTCTCCATACTGACCATGTGTATTTATATTTGACCCATAACGAGGTTAAGGACCACCCAGGCTCTGATTTTAGTCGCTTCCTACGACTGTCCACAGAGAAAGGTCGAGGTACTATTCTAGGAAATCCCCGGCAACCCACGGTGCTTAATCGAACAAAGCAAAGGTCATTCAGACATAGTATTTCGAGGTAAAAGATATGTTATGAATCGTTTGTTTTAAAGTTATATTGAAGAATAAAAATTACGTTTTATTCTATATACGACCCCTAAAATTTTTTCTCATCTTGCTATGTAAATTTACTATAAACAAGAATTCTGAAGTATTGCACAGCAATATTTAGTCCCCTACCGGCCGTAAATAAGGGATATAGTTGTAATACAATACCTTGCATTGGATTCGAGCAACAGAAGAAAAAAATGATATTACCACTCGAGGTAAATCTAGTGAAAGGTTTTGTGTGACTAATTCATCATAGTATTCCATTTATCTTTTTCCAACGATTTTTTACTATAAGTTAACACAGTGTGTCTAAAATCAATCCTTTTTAAGATTATATTAAAGTTGACGTGACGTCATTTTACCGGGGGAAAAGACGTCATCTTACCATGTTGAATGTATGATACACATTTTTCTATCGAGTCCGATTTTGTCAGTGTGCAATAAATAAAATATGGTTGGTATAATATGAAAAAGGCAAAGCCTCGGAACCGACGCAGTTTCTAATTATCGACAGTTATAACTTCTAAAATGTATGAGAACTCCATAATTTCATATCATTCAGAATGGAAATTGTTGCTAATTGAAAGTATTGAAAGTACAATAAGAAATACACTGTATTAATTATTAAAATTTCAATAACTTCGAATCTTCAAGTGTAGATCTAATTCTTTTATCGCCAAACTTTGTTCAAAGATTTACAAAATGGGAAAGGATTAGAGAATTGGTACCCAAATATGACTGAGGAACCAAGAGATCATATGAAATGGTGTTTTGTTTTGTTTTCTCAGTCATTGATATGTACATGTATTTAAAATTAAAGTACTAAATACTACTGTAAGCTAGCAATGTATTGTTTTGTTCAGTAATCTTCTTTGTCAAACGTTATCATGATAAAGAAACGAGGTTAAGGTAACCAAGGAGTTAACCCATTCCCACACAATCCCTCCTTATTGAAAAATAGTTATGGAAAACAATGTGGAAAATGAAGAAATTGCATGCTTCATTTCTTTATTTTCCACATTGTTTTCTATCTAGAGAGATAAATATTTAGACTTTTCAACAATTTGAAATTTTCGTCTGCAACTTCTTTGAAGACTCTTACCAGAGTAATTTTGAACACATTGTGCTCAAGTCAGCTAAAAATACCTACTAATGAACTTGCATTCAAAGTCCTAATCTTCAATCATGGGATGTCATGGGTTCGATCCCCAGCGGCGGCATATATCCTTTCCGACATTTGTTTCTCACCAATAGGTGGACACTAAGTGGGATAGCAGCTGGAGGCTGGACAAGAATGTAATGGTAGTACTAGTGGGAGAAATACAAGGAATCCGTTGGTATGTCTCCAGCCGCCGAATGAAATACTGTTAAAATTGGCATTAAACCTCATTCAATAAATCAATTTAACAGTATTCTAGTTATATTGCGTTATGACGGCGGTCCGAGATTTAGACGATAAACATTCTGACCAAACATCAAGACATTGAAATTTTGAGGTTAAAATGTGGCCTCTAGAGAGAACACATGGTATTTACTAAGAATTGACCTGATGTTTTAACCCATGGGACCAAAACTTGACCGGGAATTCATGGAGACAAACATTCTGACAAAAATCACAACATTTGACCAAAAATTTGGCTTCTAGAGTACTCAAAAGATGTTGGTAGACTAAACATGTCGCAAGCCGGACAAGGCATGATTACAAATGCTCACCTTGAGCATGTTGTATTCAGGTGAGCTAAAACTGTTCCGTTTGCAAAAGGCCAATCAATGATATGCATATTATGAAAATTTCATCTAAATCCATCATCATGTCAAGATAAGTAAAATTGATTGATTGATTGCATGAAGTTTAACACCAATTTAGCCATTACCAAATGGCAAAATTTCAGACAAGTCCAATTTCAAAGGAGTTGCAGACGACAATTTGAAGCTAATGGAATTTTAGAATGATCAACTTTTTGGACATGCAATTTCTTCAGTCATACAATGTTTTCTCAATTGGTTTTCTTGTGGGGGGTGTCAAAAGGCTTCACTGTGTGGAAATGGGTCAAACAATATTTCAGTTATATCACGGTTACTGGTGCATTATGAGCATAGGGTGTTATCAACTGAGTTAACTGGATTCAGCATGACAACTAGGCTAGTTTTCTGTGATCCGGTAAAAAATGGATAACACAATTATTTTGATGACAAATATTCTGTGAAATTCCCCCCCCCCCCCAAACCAACTTAAAGAATTAAAGTTAAAAAACATTAACTGACATACAGATTGGCAGACACAATTTTGGCCAAGATTAGCCAAAATTCTTTAAATTAATAAATTGAATAGTTTTAACCCTTGTCATGCTGAACCCGGAATATTCCGATTTTGGCAGGTGGTGTAGACCAAGGACAGCATGCACATAAATTTTTATGAGATTGATTTCTAAAAGAAATATTGTTTTTTTTTAACTAATTCTATCAGTGATTTCAGCCCTTTGGTTTTACAGCAGTTCAGTAAGGTTATTTATACATGACAAAGCATTTGAAAAAGAATTTTCCCATTAACCAATTTCCATCATCGAGCCAAATATGAGCAATAGTTGTGCTTTCAGTCCTTTGATATAACAAGGGTTAAAATGATGATGACAACTCAAAACCATTGCATGACATCATGTATAGCTGGATTACCTGTCCTGTAAGAAAATGGTAAATAGATATGGATAAACAATTACTAGATCATTATGGAGAGAACTCCAGTCACAGGACATCCACACTTACAGCGAGATCTAAATAGATATTCACTTGTATAAGGGTTAAGTTACAAAAATGATAAAGAGGTCTGAGAGGACATGATGAGCAGGTTTTTAGACAGTCGTGGCAGGATTTAAATCTCCCCCCCCCCCTCAGGGACTGAAGTGTTTGCAACTTTGCATCATAAGGGTCATTGCATAATTCATTAATGCACAATTCTGATTTTTGAAGCTGTTCATTTTCTACATAGATCTAGCATATGTGGGATTGTGTATAGTAATGGCTAAAATCATTGTTTGATAGACTGCATGGTTTTAACTCCAACTGTATTTCAGTCATATTGTTACAGCTGGAGCACCTAACCAAGGATTCCTGGTACACCAGTAATATCACTTTATCACTTTTTGACTTCTGAGGGTCAAAACCACCAAAGCCGGTGTCTGAAACCGTAAGGGCTGAAAAATAAATAAATGAAAAATAAAGAAAGAAAGAATGACATCATGTATAGCTGGATTACCTGTCCTGTAAGAAAATTGTAAATAGATATGGATAAACAACTTACCGTCAACTCATTCCCAAGTCCAGTGTAGGTCACCCCACCCACCCGTATAGCCTGCCCTATGTCAATTGCGATTATGGAACAAGTACAAACTAATGTAGTGTTTATTCAATCTGTTATGGATAAAAAAATAAATAAATGAAAAATAAAGAAAGAAATTAAATGGACAAAAATTCATACTAATAATCTCGAGCTTTCAATTCAACAGTAGAATTAAATTTGAGCTACCAAAACGCGCGAAATGGACGATGACAGACGGTTCCGTCGGAGTGAAAAACCTTCAGTAAAAATACAAAGATTTTTTTTCAAAGCCGATACCGTTTCGGTGAGATCTTATTTCAGAACTAGTTATTCTGTATCCAGAATTTAATTTAGATTTTATTTTCTTCTTCTTGACTTTTAACAAAAATAACAAAAGACGGTATTTCCCTGGAAACGATCTTCGATCGTGTCTTGCTTCGCAAAACACGATCTGCGATCGTTATGATAAAATTTCGCAACTTCTAAGCCCAAGGCTTGTAATAGTAAGGTTGCATTTCTGAGAGAAACAGCGAAAGATAGAAATGTCAGAAACAGGGCTTTGATCTGATCGGAGCATACTAAGGCTTACACATATGCTTGTGTGTGTTGGTGCGTGTGTGTATGTGGATGTAGCTATGTCAGTGTAAATTTGATTGTGTACTTGAAAATATATAATTGGTATGAATCTCTGGATGTAAGTTCGAAATGAAAAAGGACCACCATTTTCTTATTTTCGTGTAGATTTGTATCTATAAATACATTGCGTTGTAAATTGACCAATCATAGATGTCAATCAACCTGGACCTTTTAATGCATTCAAAATAGAATCGAACTTGACATGATACTTTTTATTGCTGACAAAAACAGAAAACCTCGCTTATAGAAAAAAAGGTCAGGAAAACTGATTTACCGGACTGAGAGACGGACAAAATGCAAATCGTAAGTCTCCGTAATGGCTTCACTCTTAACTGACTGATAATAGCAACAATATCAATAAGAAATATTAGTAAATATAACGGGAATAAATATACGAATATCAACCTCTCTTAACACAAACGACCCCTGAGAATTATAGTATGGATAGCCTTGTGGAAAAAGAATAAATAGCTTGTGATAAGCGATTCCTTTATTTCCCATAACGTTTACGACCCGAAAGGCAAAGATTAAAGAAATCATCCGTTAAAAAATCGTCAGCTGCAAATTCATTAATCTGGACCGATCTTAAATTGTGTGGGCTGGTTTTGAGATAATTTCCAGAATAAATTTGATTTCGTTCGATTCTTAGATATAATTGGTATTTGAGGGACTTATCACCTTTAAATTATAGTAACACCTTAAGAAACGCGATGGGTACAGACTGATCAATTGCATGTGTTTTTTTACAAATCGATTTCTGGCTGACAAAACAGAACTTATCACTTACAAATCTATCAAACAAGCTAAACAGCCTCAAGTTGATTACCCAAATTAGCCAATCAAGTTAGTCACACATCAGCATGTGACAAGTGTCAGATTGGCTGGTCAAGGCTGATTTAAACTTTAGTCTGTCATGTCTGAGAAAATTATTCAAGAGTGATTAATGTTTTGCTCTATCATATAAATGTTTGCACATACAGATTCCATCAGTATCCTTTACCATTTCGAACTTCGAAACACCAATCAATTAAAAACCTTTTCTGATCAGCTTCAAACGTAGTATACATAAGAACATGGAAGATATAAGAACACGTTTACTTCGGGAATCTGACCAGTACGCAGAAATAATGTTTTGGAATCATAACGATATAGACAGCGATTTTGAAGGTATAAAAATTAAAATAATTATGATTAACCATTTCTGTTCAATCCCTGGTTTTTACGTTCCTGGATTTATCATCGAAGAAATATTATCAAAAAAAAAAAAAAAAAAAAAAAAAAAAAAAAAGAATTTGCATGTAACAAGCAATTTCTTCTCTTCCACAATATTTTCTAACCGACTGAAAAGTATTTTATTTGCAAAACTTTTGAATTTGGTTGATTAATTGAATGGGGATTTGTGCGCAGACGGGGACCGAGTTTTGAGTTTTGAGTCTAAAACAGGAACAGGAAAGGATTTACCTTTATTGACGTTGGAGAATGTTGTTTGTGTCTAAAAGATTTTCGCGCCACAGAGATTATGAGACGATTTTTTCCATGTCTAAAACGATAACATTGAAAAAAGGAGGAAATTTATAATTGTCAAGGTTCTATTTATTTTAAATGGCCTTATTATTTAAATAACTAATATTGCATCTAACAGTTTAAACCAATTCATTTTCAGATTCATTTTCTGAAGTTTCATCAGGGTACGATTCAACAGGAAGTTCCATCGACAGCCAATCATATTTGTGTTTACTCAAAACGGTCAACCAGACCTAGGACAGAGGAAACACATATTCAGAGCGTACAACCATTATGTGACAGTTTAGGACTGATTTTGTCCATGCCGGATTTATGTGACGTCACATTTGTCGTAGGACCAGCGCAAGTTCCCGTACACGCTGTGAAGGCCATATTGGCCTGTAGAAGTCGGTAGGTATTTATTATAGTGCTACCATGGCAACTGGAAAATGTTATATTAATGGATCGCAGAGTGAAAGTGTAAAAGTAAGGTTTTCTGGTTCTCTTGCGTACCCGTAGGAAGGAGTGGGCTAGGCTCCCCCTATAATTTCTAAACGTCATCGCAAACATAGATTAATTGAAAGTGTTGCGTTGATTAAGTTACTTACGTGTTATCCAATTCCTTTTAAATATCTTTAAGGAAAAATGATTTATACTATTATTGTAAGGTAAGTGTTTATGAATTTCGTAAGATAAAATATTAAGAATTCTACACAGGAAATATTTGTTAAAACACGCATATTGTATTTGAATATTTTCAAACAATTTTTTTAAAATTTAATTACAGGAAGTTATTCGAACTGATCGTAAAACACCAGAATCTACATAGAGAAGAATCCAGACAAAAGAAAGACTCAAGGAAAGACAAACATAATGCCGGACACAGTAATAAGTTGGTGATCACAGTCAAAAAATACGACGCTGTAGTTTTTCAGGATCTTGTCAAATTTATCCACTGTGGGTCATTAACCATAACTGATGAAACTGTTGCAGGTGAGAGATTGATTAAACTTTGATTATATACGAAATCTTTAACCCTAAGGTATAAAACCACAGCAATGTACAATCCCGTGTTTTTTGCTCAATAGGAACGGGCTTAAACGGTACCGAACCAAGTAATTTGTTTTGTTTCAGTCATATCGGGGCGGCTGGAGCACCTAACAATGGATTCCTGGTATTTCTCACACCAGTACTACCATTACATCCTTTCCTAGCCTCGTGCTGCTATCCCAAATAGGTCTACGATTATCGACCCATTGGTGAGAGACAAATAGTCGGAAAGGATGAGTGCCGCCGTCGGGAAACGAACCCGGGACATCTAGATGTCCGACGCGCTACCAACTGCGCTAAGACGGCGGCTACAGAACCAAGTAACTGTGTATTGATTATACAATGTCGAAGGTCAATTTCGATCTAATACTTTGAATACTTCCAGTACTTTGAATGGTCGAATGATTCTTTGATTGACAACTGCAATCCACTTCATTGATTTAGACCTGAAATGAATTTCCTTGTTGGCCGATATAAACGTGAAATATTTTTTTAAGTTTGGCGATTTAAACGTCCCATTCCCACACAGCAAAATTTTAGACTGGTCCAAATTGAAAGAAGCTGCAGATGACAATTTTAAGTTGATGGAATTTTTAATTTTTTCGTTATTTTGGATAGAAAACATTGTGGATAATGAAGAAATTGCTTGATGCAAGCAATTTCTTCATTTTCCACAATGTTTTCTATTGCTCTTTTCTATAGTTGAAGGGGGTTAAATACAGTTTATACAAATTATCGTTTCGACTATGAGGTGTTGAATCAAAATATTTTAATTCTTTGTTAAATGTATCTTGCCATAAATTTTACAAAAAATACCGTCTAATACCTAGGTTGTATTTCAGAGCTCTATGGCCGTGGTCATCGATCCTTTAATTTCTTGTTAGCGTATCTTAAACCCAAACAATATATATTTTTTTCTCATTAACAGGATTATTTTGTGGTGCCAGCCAATTTGAGCTCGAGGACTTAAAGAAGGCGTGTTCTGATTACATTCAGAGGCGTGTCCGAGAAAGAGATATTACGAAGATGCTGATTTCAATAGGAAAATACAGTCACCATAAAGCATCCTCCATTCTTTTCGACCTGGTAAATATTCTTTCATTTTTATAATGACTAACGATTTTGAGACTATCAGGTGTAAGAAAACCTGACGAAAGTTCTGTAAATTAAATAGTTATAAGGGAATATAATCCAGCACGGGTCAAGTGTGAATCGTGTTAAAAGATCGTTGTATAATTAGATAAAAAGGGTCATCTATCGGAATTCGTCATGATAAATTTCCTGTCGGAGCAACGAGCGTTTGGCCATAGTTACAGCTTTGGGTTCGACGGATAAGTCTGATTCTGTTCCTAAGTACTTATTTCGATGGCTAAGCGCCAAACAGTTGTAACTGCCTATATTTCTATAGGCAGTTACTACTGTTTCGCACTAACCCATCGATTTTTTGGATATTTTCCAGACTCAACCTTTGATAGTTTTAGTACTTGTATAGAGCGACCAAAATGTGGTAGTTAATGGTAGTAGAATGGTCGATTACTGTACTTATTATGACATATGAAAGTTCTCACTTATTATATTGATGAAAATCATTTGTCACGTCTTATTCGACGATTCTAATGAGATCCGCCCACATAGGATTTAATTATGATAAAGTTCAAATGATGAAACTCCTTTGTTTTTTGGGAAGGAAATTCTGATGCTAGACGCTTAATGAAGGTGGTCTCTTAATAGAGGTGGTTGCTTGATCAATAGTTAGTGCAGTTATAATTATATTGCAGGTTCATGATGACAGAGAAAAGACAAAGAAGTACAGAGAAATATCAGTTTAAACCCAAGACACCGTCTAAGTTTGTGCCACATAAGAACAAAAATACGGGTAATCGGTGTTATATTTAAGTTTTCTATGTTTATATTGTTGTTAATTTATTTTCTGTTACGAATAAATTCAAGAAACATAATGCTCTTTTTTCTGTTGATACGAGTAATGACATTTTCTATCGAACTGGGCTCGTGACTCTAGAATGGAAAACACCCCCATGACCTATTAAGCTAGCTGAGCGAGACGTTTGCTTAATCAAGTTACATACACGAACAAATGTCTTCTTCACCAAAAGTGGCATATCAAACCACTATGTTTAATAAGTAACCCGTTCCCACACAGTCCCCCTTTACTCCCCAAGTAATAAGGAAAACATGGTGGGAAAAGATGAAATTGTTGGTATCAAGCATTTTCTTCATTATCCCCTGTATTCTATCCAAAAGGAGGAAAGAATTCAAATTTCCATCAAAGTGATATTTCTCTATTTTATATTGCGTAGGAATGGGTTAAACTATGCTGCGATCAACCGTGATCTGCGTCAAATTTAGATTTTTATCCTTGCGTGCAAAGATCGCACTTAGAGTAAACAACTTCGTACTAATATCCTAGGCGATGTGTTCAGAAGGCCAGATCTGAACCTAATCGTTCGAATGGGTACGTCAAATAGGTTCATGTCGCTACATCTACATCGCCATGATAATGTGCGTGATTATCACTGCAACCCAAATAAAAATTAAGAATTAAAAAGGCTCTGTTCTGCCCGTCCGATTAGTTCGACTAGTTTCATTAGTTTGTACGCAGAACTCTCAATCGTTAGGTCTAGGGTTCGATCCCCACTTTGTTTCCCTCCATCGGTTGGAATCGTAAACCTAAGTGGGATGAGCAGCTGGAGGTTATGTTGTAGAGGTAGTTGATGTGAGAAATACCAGAAATCCATTGTTAGGAGTTCCAGTCTCCGCGAAATTACTGAAATATTGTTAACAGTGGCGTTAAACCTAAATCAAACAAACAAATCAATGGGTTTACAATAGTATCTATGTAGATACATTCAACTTGCTTAAAGTGACTTCTTCGTTGAATTTGAATTTGGTCCAGAACAACGCGACTGTAACGATATTCACACACCTCAGATGAGCCATGGCGTCGTATCTAATCATCCGACGGTAAAAATATTTTACTGGTCCAAACTGAAGGGAGTTGCAGTCGACAATTTTAAGTTTATGAAATTTTCATTTGTTTCATCATTCTTGGTATAAAGCATAGCGAAAAATGAAGACATTGCTTGTGACAAGCAATTTCTTCATTTTACACAATGTTTCCCGATTTGTTTTCCTTGGGGGTTTTCTAAAAGCGTGGTTTTAAATAACGCTTGTTTTCCGATCCAGAGCTTTTTCATTTTAGAAAGTGGAACAGTATGACGGAAATATACGTTAGATGAAAACCCAAAGCTTATGTATTCATATTTTGTTTTTATGTTTTGCATATTCAACAAAACAAAAACTTTTTACCCTCATCAAGAATCAAGTCGGCTGTAAACTTACTACGCACCTAGTCGCTACAGCACACTTGTACACATGTACCCATCTATATACATTGAGATTTTTGTTCGATTGTGACGAAAGCTCAGAGCTTATAGAGTTGCTACCGAACACTCACACACCTGTTAGACAGACCTTGTCATTAACCCACTGCTACCCTATTTTACAGCTAGGTAGTCTGGGACTGGTTATTAAGTGTTTTGCCCAGACCACACCCCGCTGACAAAAGGGGCTCTAACCCGTGACCTTCGGATTCACGTTTTAATATATATGTTGCCGGACAGGAGCAGCTTAATTGAGTTAACACTAGACTCTAGATATCGATTCCGCGATAATGAGATTCGGGCTTTCCAAACTAACACACTAATTGTCTTTCGGATGAGACGTTAATCAGTGGCCCCGTGTGACGGTGCTATCCATCGAGCACGTTAAAGAACCAGGCGGGGCTGGAACATTCCTACGGTCCGGGTGGTATTCGAGCCCGAGGCCCTTCTATCCCGAGGCCTGCGTCTTACCACTAGACCACAGCCTCCACCATATCCATGAACTTTGGGCACGTATGGATTTTACGAGTTGTATACCTTTATAATACAATGAATCCAGATGATGAAATGAATGTTAAATGGAGTTATTAATTCTGAAGATTTATGTTTGTACCGTGCTTTCAAGTTCGAAGGGACACTCTATAAAACAGACTTTCTCGCTTCACGGATCTACTGAAATGTGAAGTTCAAGGTCGAGTAAGTTCTTACGGCGATTATTTTCCTTTTGGAGGTCGGATGAGAAAGTCGGGGGAATTTTTGAATAGCGTGCTGGTAAGTCATCACTTCGTCTTTTACTTTATCTTGCTCCAGATATTGTGTATATCCAATACATGAAAACTCGTTAGAAAATTCAAACTAAATTAACATAGAATTTTGTTAAATCAAGCATCTGCTTGATTAACATTTTCTGCAAGTGTTGTCTACCAATCTCAAAATAAAGAAAGGAAAGGAGAAATTATAAGTACCACGCCTTTGTCTCTTCTTTTTGTTGGTTCATATTCAATAATATGATTTGTTTTTATTTTGCAATTTTTCCTCCTAACGCTCTCTATCCCTCGCAATGGGCAACTCACTGGTTACGCCTATTCAACTTCGAGAAGGTCGATTGACAAGTTTATTAAACGATGTTATATTTTTTATGGGGACTTAACGTCGCAAATGCCCTTGACTATAATGTTGTTACGACGTTTAAGTCGCCAAACTAACGAATAGCTTATGCCAACTGAAGGAGTTAGACGCTTCATTGAGGAATCGTTGGCCCCGCCCACTTACTCAGGTGACTCCGACAGGAAGTTTCGATTCGATATTGAGCGGCTTTATTTAACACCGCTAGCATTTAACAAAATTAAAGAATTGACGACCCAAATCAAAAACAAAAATGATAAATGCTTGGTTGGTAACCTACACGTCATAACTACAGCTTGAATTCGTTATAGTTACGACGTTTAAGTCGTCAGACAAACAAATGAGTTTAAAGCTCAATTTCGATCTGAATGAATAATTTGATTGGACGATTTATTCCTTGAATGACACCCTATAGATAGTCTGTCTGAACCCATTCCAACACAATCCCGCATTTTGACTACTCTCGCGAGAAAAACTTGAGAAAACAATTTCTTCATTTTCCTCAATATTTTCTACACAGAAATATAAAGACTTGAAATTTTATTAACTGATCGCCTACACGTTGTTTTAATTTGTCGCCGTCTTAAAGTTTGTATCTGGTAATGGGTTTATGCGGCGCCATTGTTTTATCGCCCCCTTTTTAATTCTACTAGGAAATGTATACGAGTGTTAAAAAAATTGAAATTCAAAACGACACCCGTTTTTCGAAATTATACCTTGTGGCCAGTGAAAATCAAACAACACTGGTTGACCTGCGCTGGAATCGATCTTTGCTGTTCGAAATTTTTCGATTGATCTTTTTCCCTTATCGGGTCAAAAACCGACTCTAAAGTTTGTGTCAAATTTTGAAGTTTATGACGGTCTATCAGTCAAAAAAGTATTTTTTCTTCTCATAAATCAGTCGGCTCGTACAAAATGGGTCAAACAAAAACAGAACGTGTAAAAAAATGGAAGGGAGCATTTTTTCCTTGACGCGACATTTCCTTCCATTACAAATGTGCGCCAAGTAAAGACTCGGACCAGCCTTTGCGTCCGCGCAGGCTGATCAGAGTCTTTACTGTGCGTTCTATAAGTAGATACCGACCAAATTCATCTATTGACGATAAGCAGTCAGTCCAAAAAAAAAGTGTACAAGATAAAGACTGATCAGAGTCTTCACTATGAGTTCTATAGGTTAGACGATTAACGAGTACTCTAGACTCACTGAGTGGTTGTCAAGACAGCTCAATGTCTGTAGCTCAAGCACATGTTCGTGCGTAAGATACAAGGTTTTATTGAGTGGTTGTATAAAACAATAAAATGAAGAAAAAAAGCCTCTTTCTCTCGAACGTTTGCACTATGTTAAGAATATCAATAAAATGATAATAATGATAATAACAATAGATAATGATTATTATAATGTTGTGCATGGACGAGAGTTTTAATTGATGCCAATGTTGATTACTCAAATATTGTGCTTATTTTCGAATGAAAGATTTTGTACTATTGGACGGAGTCATAACCAGCCCTTTTGCTTCGAAGAGTTATTACGTTCTCAGAAAAGTCCAAAGAAACTAATCGAGTGTTGCAAATTATTTCAAATGAAAACTGTCAATCCTGGTCAATTTAATCTACACATGCGGTCGATACCATGACATCCTAACTACAGCTGGATAAGGCTGAAGTAACGTTCTGTGTATAGCCAACCAATCGATAGTCCCTTTTAAACCATTCCCACACAACAACATTTTAGACTGTTCCAAATTGAAAGGAGTCGCAGACGACAATTTAAAGTTTATAAAATGTTAGATTTTTTCAAATTTCTACGCATAAAACGTTGTGTAAAATGAAGAAATTGCTTGTCACAAGCAATTTATTCATTTTACACAATGTTTTCCCAATTTCTTTTCTTGAAGGGCGTCAATAGGCGTCACTGTGTGGGAATCGGTTAAACCGATGCCAGTTAAAAATTATTAAGACCTCTCCAAATTCAAAGTTGCATGTTATAATTAATAGTTAATATATCTTTTGGACAGAAATAATTGTAGATAATGAAGAAATTGCTTGCTTCAATCATTTTCAGCAATTTCCACACTGTTTCCAAAGCTTTTTTCCTTTTAAGGGGCGTCGAAAAAGGTCATTATATTGGAATGGATTAACAAAACTGGATTTTTTCTAAACTTCTAGTTTTTGAATTGTACGAATAGGAAAATTATCATAAACTTTACAAAATACCCTTTGATCGTAACCTGGATATTGCAAATCACGTTAGCGTGAGATGTATCCCAATTAACGTTAAAAACGTAACGTAAATTACGTCGTTAATTTTCACATTTCAATGTCATAACAACCTGACAAGTACATTTAATACCTGAATTCAACGAAGTTTTTTTTAAACATTAATTATGGAATGTTGTATTTTATTTTAGAAATGAATATTATTATATTTTTTTTGTATTGGTGAATGGCAAATTCTGCGTAACCCATGCCCAACGACAGAAAATTAGTCTGGTCCAATTTCAAAGAAGTTGCAGTAGGCAGTAGTTGATGAAACTTTTTTTGTCTTCTATGGTAGAAAATATTGTTGATAATTAAAATTAATTTTTACAAACAATTTCGACTTATTCCACTTTATTTTCTAAAGCTTTAATTCTTGGCAGTGTCCAAAAGCGGGATTGTATGGGAATGAGTTAATGAAATATACCGATAAAGACAGTAAACCTTGTGGTAAGAGAGTTTTCGGACCAATTTAACCCAAACCCATATAATCCAACTTTCTAACGCCCCTCAAGAGGACAGTCTGGATAAAAATATTGTAGGAAATGAAGAAACTTTTCATACTTCGTTTTCTATACCCTGTTCTATAACAAACAAACAAACAAACAAACAATCAAACAAACAAACAAACAAAACGACACACAAAACAACAATAACTACAAAAAAATCTGAATTTGTCGTCTGCAACTTCTTTCCTTTTGGATTAGTCTAAAATTTTGTCATCTTGTCATTTTTTTCTATCTTAATGGTTTTTTTTTCAATTTAATGCTCATTTGAAATGTCGCCTGCAATTTCTTTCAATTCGGACCAGTTTAAAATTGTTTGTTCCGCTATTGGTGAAGTGGCCGAAGAATATAAAAGACAGGTGTTTTGGTTTTTGTCTTGTTGAATTCGTTGTCTGACATCTATCTGTCTCGCTTTTCAAATCGACGCTAAAAAACGACCATTTGTTTGTTTTGAAATAAATGACAAAGGCATTAATGTTTGCGAATTTTGAGTAAGGAGGGTATTTCAAAATGAGCTAGAGATGACTATTTAAGGCATATAAAGATTTAAAGAATCACTAGCCACGCCCACTGAGCTCGGTTTGGAAATTCCATTTCGAATCTAAACGGGGTTACTTCACAAAATTCACAGACTGAAGTTACAACATTTAGGTCGCCAACAATTTTGCTACATACTACTGGCCACAGATATTTGAAATAACCCGTTTAAAGTCGAAACGGAACTTCCCATTCGAATCAATGGGCGGGGTTAACGAAGTAAGTGGGCGGGCCAGCGATTTGACAGTTTAAATGGAGAAATTGATTCTAAAAAGCAAATGCTCGTGCACCGCACACAGTTCGTGTGGTCTGCTCTGGAGTTTAAATGGAGAAATTGATTGTAAAAAGCAAATGCTCGTGCACCGTACACAGTTCGTGTGGTCTGCTCTGGATTTATACTTTTAATCGATCCTTTGGTTAGACGGATGGCATTTGTCAAAACTCCGTGCAAAAAAATGTTTGAACCATTCCGACACATCCAAATATAACCGGACGGGTCCAGACAACGGTTTCAAGTTATTGAAATTTGAATTATTTTTCGTCTTCTTGAATAGAAACAATCGTGGATAAAGAAGAAATAAGCAATTTCGTCAAGTTCCACTATGTATTCCAAAGCTTATATTTTGAGGGGCGAAAAAAGGAGGGAATGTTAGGGAATAAGCTAAATGATAAGATTGAAGGATCAGTGAACACGCCCCTTGACCTCCAACTAGGATGTTCGACTTCGGGATAAAACGATATTAACCCATTTCCACATGCTTTTTGACGCCCCAAGGAAAACCTTCGGGGAAATAGAGTGTAAAAAGAAGAAATTGCTTGTCACATCCAATCTCTTCATTTTCCAAAATGTTTTCTACCTCCCCAAAAAAGTTCGAAAAAAATCTAAAATTTCATAAACTTTTAATTGTCGTCTTCAACTCCTTTGAATTTGGACTGGTCTAAAATTATGTTGCTTGGGAATGGGTTAACTTTCATATTATATCATAGGGGCAGAAAACAAAGGTAAATCGTTTGTAAGTGACAAACGTCGTACAAACAGATTAAATAAGGTGGGTGACCTACAAATTGTTATTACAACCCGAAAAGGCATCTAAATCGACAACAGAGTAAATGCTTAAATTCAATGTCAGAGCTGAATATTTCAGCAGTATAAATGAACAATTTGACTGGTCTATCGTTTTTCAAACTAAAAAAACAAAAAAAAAAAAAAAAAAAAAAAAAAATGAAATCCGTCAATATGTCCATTTTCATGGCTTGCATAAAGATTTAAACCTATGCCATACGACAAAATACGACTGGCCAAAAAAAGATAAAAACGGTATATTGAATCTGTATTAATATATCCTAAATGAAAGTTTTGGTTCCAAGGATGTGGAAAGTAAGGTACAAAACATTGTTATAAGCGGGTAAGTAATTTGCGATAAACAGTTGGTCTCCATCCCTAAAATATTTCCAAGACCATATATCTATAAAAGGGGATTATGTGGAATTAGGATAAGCAAGAATCATGTTTAAAATGAGTGTGTCTTTACCAACTCAATGTTTGTAAACCTTCACTTCTTTTTATACGTCTACAAACGAGGTCATTTAACCCAAAACAGAAGCAGAACGTAGTATTTTACACGTTGCGTGAACGTAAGACATTAGCAATGCTAATTTATCAAAAGATATGTTTTTGTTTAAGTTGACAAGTAGTTTTGCGATCGTTCCCTCACACAATGTGACGTTAAAATGAGACCTGAAAAATGACAAATCATATTTGAAAAATTTATACGTCTCTCCGATTTGATGCACAAACAACCGAACTACAAGCTTGAACAAATTCTAGTTAGAATGTTTTTGTGTCGAACCGATTGTATGTCACTTTTAATTATTCCTTGGATGAACTAAAAATTTAATGTTCTTTTTTACCCTTTCTCGTACAACCAGAAGTTATATGGCAATATTGGAAGGGATTGTTTAACCCAATACGAGACGACAAAAATTTAGAAAAATCCAGATTTATGGGGTTGTAGACGAAAAATTAAGCTTATAAAATTTTAGTGTTTTGGGGAAGAAAACATAATGGAAAACGAAGAAATTGCTTATTGCTCACAATGTTTTCCAAATTATTTTTCTTGAGGGACGTCCATAGGGTCACTGTGTGGAAATATGTTAATTCAAGAGATGTGCTTTGTAACAGACAATATTATTAAATTTGAAAGCCAAGATTCGAATGCTACCATTTAATCAAAGAATACTCTTAAATCCAATCTGTCCTCTTGAGAGAGATTCAGAAAGGGATGGGGGAGAGGCGGGAAGAGAGAAAGAGAGATAGATAGAGATAGATAGAGAGAGAGAAAATGGAGAGAGAAAAGGGAAAGAGGGGGGAAGGAAGACATGTAGATAAATAAAGACGGAGAATAAGAGCCAGACAGACACAGTGACACAGATGAAAATTAACTTCTGTATAAAGTATTGTTGCAAAATATCGTTCTGAAGGTATAATACATATAATACAGTTCTAGACAATACTAAAATGATATGAATACGATATATCCATCTATAGTATTCTGTTATCTTTAAGCCTTCATTATACATCTATTATATCTATAGGCTTATTAGCTAGGGTGTTAACCCATTCCCACACAATGGCACTTAGAATGGCACAATAGTCAATTGATTTATTCATCGCCTGACTTTTTACCTTTGAAAAACACTGCCATCGATGTACTTTTTGGACATTGAAGTCTTAAAAAAAACGTTTTTACAAACAACAACTACATCAACAAAATGAAACAACAATTGCAAGAAAAAGGAAAAAAAAAAAAAAAAAAAAAAAAAACACACCCCCAAACAAAACAACAACAACACACAAAACAAAACACCACCACAACAACAACCAACAGCAATAAAACCTGCCATTTTCCATGTGCACTTCGGTCATTTTCTTTCAAAACACAGACTTAATCATTTTGCAGCATCAAATGACGGTAAGCAAACCTTCCAGAAAGAAGTGGTTCAAAGTGTCCATATATTAATGTCATATATAATGGGTGTTAAAAGTTTATTTGGTATGGCCTGGTAGTCTTACGTTAGAAGGTGTCTCTAGTCATAGATCAATGACATGGCGATTTATTATAAACCCTCTGTCCGCCATTAAAACCTAGTTAAAACTACAGTATATATGCTCGTTTATTGATTGTCACTGTCGTAATATCGAGACCCGCAGAAGACGGATGGTTTCTGAGCGTGTCACTCATTTGGGCATTTGCTACGGTAGCGACGATAAAAAACGGAAATACATATGCATTATGTGGATAGGAACATAACACAAAGGGATAATCTTTGGTGAGCCACCTAAACATCGCAACTTCAACTTGAATAAGCTGTTGAAAGGGACACGATGTTGAGATCGCCCAACAAAGAAACTTCTGATATAAACCAAAAATTTGGTAGAGGGAATGCGTGAAGTTACTGATCGCTATGAACAATATATCAGTTATATCCTTGCAATTGGTGGATCTAACCATGGACTCCTGTTGTTGTTAACACCACAATTGCAATGCAAGTCACAAGCTCCTCTCTCCGCCTAGACACTTGTTATTTGCCAATTAACTAACCACCCGGCCCACTTACAACGTTGGCCCCGCACATTGACTCCGACAAGACGTCCCGCTTGCAAAATTTTATGGCTAGTATAGCATTTATGAAAAAGTAAAATAGTTGGTAGGCAACTTAAACGTCGTAACTACAGCTTTGAGTCGCCAAACCAACAAAAAAAGGGTTCACAAAAACTAGTGCCAATGTTGGAGTTCAAATCTGTATTCCGGGCTGAATGAATGATTTGATTGGTCGATATAGTCCTTGATTGGCAATCGCGACTTGTCAATTGGTGGTAGAAAGATTACGCATGTCGCGATGTTCAATCTCACGACCCTAGGATTGAGAACACAGCGTGTTACCGACTGAGCTAACCGGTCTTGGCTGATCCATTCAGAAATAGCCTCAACTTTCCCCGAGCAATGAAAACAAAAATTGGCCACTCCTACAGTCGTTATAAATCAATTTTCCACATCAATCACGTTTGATCTAATGTAATGGTAGCTAACTAGACGTACAATTGTGGTTATACTTCGTTACAGTTACCTCCCCTGACTACATTACAATGTGCTCTTGGCCGCGCCCGGTTAGATCGGTCGTTAACGCCCAGTGCTCTTAATACTGGGGTTGTTTAAACGGCTCGACCAACATTATTTTGGAAAATTGATTAAATTAATTTCTAGCTGGCCAAACAAATAATTAAGATCTAAATTGATATTAGAGCACGCTGCTATGAAACACCGAAAGAAAACTAATCAAAGTACCGAAAGTAAAGTCAGCTAGCAAACCATGGTTGGATTTATAAAATCTTTCTCTTGTTGGATAGAAAACATTGTGGACATTGAAGAAATTGCTTGTTACAAGCATTTGTCCACAATGTTTTCCAAAGCTTTTTCTTTAGATGATTAAAAAGCGGAATTGATTGGGAATGGGTTAAAAAACATGTCTTTGGCAGAATTCTTTGCATTTTGAATAGAGTTTGCAATGATCCTGACATACATAAGAACTAATTAGAACGTAGGCATTCAATGGGTTTGGTGGTTAAGCCTCCAATGGCAGTTTGCACTTGTTGAACTTTGAGACTATCTCAAAATTTTGTCTGTTAACTTAAGCTATCAAAGCTATCAAAAGTGTTTAAACCTAAATGGCGGTCAAAGTTGGAGTTCAAAGTTAACTTTCAGTCTGAATGAATAATTTGATTGGTCGTTTTGTTTTCATTTATTGCAACCGCGATTGGTCAATTTCTTGTCATACTTTTGACAATTCCTTCTTTTATTCCTATGAGCACGATTTTCCAATTATGTCACTATTATAAAGTAAGTACTTTTGACATGTTTTGTAAATATTCCTCATGGCCATAGGCAAAAATACTTTGCCGATTTGCCAAAATAAGAAATTAAGTACGTCATTTGTCTCCCACCAATGGGAGAATGATAAGTAGTGTACCTTAGGGGGTGAATAGCTGGCAGCTGGGATTAAACGTAGTGGTTTTACCGGTGTGAGAAATCACAGAGAACCATGGTAAGGGCACCGACTACCATTGAGACAAGAAGTGAAATTTGTTCTCCAAACTTGGGCAATATTTATTTGAAGCTTTTTTTTTCAGCAAAATAACGCCGTTTTATAGCATAGTTGTGCTCCCCGTCGGAGTCAAAGGGCGGGGCCAGCGACCCTTCAATTCCAAGTGAAAGTCGGCTGACCTAGATAGAGCTGATGCGGCTGCTTTGAGAGCCACCGGCTAGATAAACCAATAGTAACCAATAGTAACCAATGGGCAGACGCCCGGGCATAGTTTAACCAAGAGTATCAACTGGCCAGACGTCCAGGCATACTTTAACCAAAAGTATCAAATGGCCAGACGCCCAGGCATAGTTTAATCAATACCAAACAATGATCAGACGCCCAGATATAGTTTAACCAATAGTAACTAATGGGCAGATGCCCGGGCATAGTTAAATCTAAAGTAACCAATGGTCAGACGCCCAGGTATAGTTAATCAATGTCAATCAATGGCCAGACGCCCAGGCATAGTTAAACCAATAGTAACAAATGGCCAGACGCCCAGGCATAGTTAAACCAATAGTAACCAATGGTCAGACACCCGGGCATAGTTTTATCAATATTAACTAATGGCCAGTCGCCTAGGGATAGTTAAACGAATAGTTAACAATGGCCAGACGCCCAGGCATAGATAAACCAAAAGTAATCAATAATCAGACGCCCAGGCATATTTAAACCAATAGTAACAAATGGCCAGACGCCAAGGCATAGTTAAAACAAGAGTTACCAATTGCCAGACGCCAAGGCATAGTTAAACCAATAGCAATCCATTGGCAGACGCCAAGGCATAGTTAAAACAAGAGTTACCAATTGTAAGACGCCAAGGCATAGTTAAACCAAAAGAAACCAATGGCCAAACGCCCAGGCAAAAAGAAAATGGGTGCAGTTTTTTTTAAAAGCAAACAACAGCGTCTCATAATAATTTTAGGCCCTTTCCAAGCGACAAATCGAAAGCAGTTGGAAATGACAATTCAAAGGTTGTGCAAATTTAAAAACAAATGCTAGTGTAGAAAAGATTGTGAGGAAAGAAAAAAATTGCTTGTCAAAAGCAATTACTCATTTTCTCACAATGTTTTCCAATTTTAATCTCCTGTAGAGTATAAAAACGCGTGTGGGAACTGGTTGAAATCGTCTATAGCCTTCCTCTAACAATTTTGTTCGAGCAATAAACCCAAACCACAGTTTGACATTTCTTTTTTCATGGTTGGTCGTTGACCATCAAATACAACTAAAACCTGACAATCGAATTACTATGACTGACCATGTCAAAATTTATAAATAGTCGATGCATACGTATTTTTTCCATACTCAACCAGGGAGAAAAAGAAGAAAATAAACGTGATCCCGTATTTGTCCGTTTTTTTTTTTTTCGTTGCTATTTTTTTTTCCGATTAGTAAAAATTGACATCTCACCTCACCTAGCATGATTACAATAAACTTTGTTTGGACAGTGTATTTGTTTTCCATAATCAAAGAGAGGAAATAGAGGAAATTAAACGTAATCTCAAACTTTACCTGGTTTCCTTTTTGGTTATTGATATTTGACCAATCTCGGCTGTGAGTCAAATGACCAGTAACCAATCAAATCATTTATAGAGACTGAAAGTAAACTTTGAACTCCAATGTTGGTCGCCATTTAAGTGAAACATTTTTATTGGTTTGGCGACTGAAACGTCATTTTATTTACGTTTAGGTCGCCAACCAACCATTCGTTTGTTTTGCTTCGCGCTACTTACCATAGATTCCGACACCGTTTAAAATCAAAGTGGGACTTGCTGCCACAGTCAGGGGGCGTGGCCGACGAATTAAGTTGACTTGGCCAGCAATTGGTCAATTGCAACAGACTTGGTCTGAGATTCAAGAATATATTGATTTATTGGTTGTAGTTGGAGACATAACGAGGGAAGAAAATCGAAAGTGGCAATTTTAAACTCCGAAATACTTATACAAGAATTAGTCATTCTTCATATTGATACCTTGTCTTACTGATATCGGAGAGCAACCGAACCTCATAACCGTTGTTAAACTGTTGGTGCTTAATTTGATCGCCCACCGACGATATGTCCATGGTAAAATTTGGCTTTGGAGAGAGGGAAAAAATGAGTGAGGGGAGAAAGAAAGAAGGAAAGGAAGAGAGAGAGAGAGAGAGGGGGGGGACAGATAGAGAGGGGGACAGAGGGGGGGCAGAGAGAGAGGGACACAGAGAGAAAGATAGAAAGAAAGAAAAGGGAGAGAGGGGGGGAGAGAGAGAGAGAGAGAGAGAGTTTTTACGTCCATGTGGATTTATGGTGGAGAAAATATTGTAGAAAGGAAGAAATTGCTTGAAACATCTTCTTTTTCCACAATATTTTCTACCCTACTGTACTTTTTTTTCAAATTAAATTGTCGTCTGCTTAACTTTTAATCTTGGACAGGTCTAAAATTGAGCAAATCAGGAAAGGGTTATTGGGACGGTATGTTTGACCACAATAATCTGGTGACGTTCATCGGATACTTGTTCCGACATGTACTGACGTTCGTCATCAGTTTTTACAAGGACAAAAAATGTTTCATACCTTGACATTTTTGAAGAGAGGTTGTTAGAAAAATGGCAAATTAAGCAATTACAGTTGTAAGATTACATTGGATCTGAAACCGTTCCCATAAAATCCTATTTTTGAACGCCCCCAAGAAAAGTCTTTGGAAGGCATAGTGTAAAATGAAGTAATTGCCATGTATCTATGGGCGATCTGACAGCGAATATTGTACAGTATTGATTCTGCGTCTCTATAGATGATCTGACAGCGAAAAATGTACAGTAATGGTTCAGCGTCTCTATATATGATCTGACAGCGAAAAATGTACAGTAATGGTTCAGCGTCTCTATAGATGATCTGACAGCGAAAAATGTACAGTAATGGTTCAGCGTCTCTATATATGATCTGACAGCGGAAAATGTACAGTAATGGTTCAGCGTCTCTATATGTGATCTGACCGCGAATTTTGCATAATACTGACTCAGCGTCTCTTTTGGGCATTCTGACAGCGAATATATTACTTATCGACTCAGCGTCTCTATAGTCGGTCTGACAGCAAATTTTGCATAGTCATGATTCTGCGTCTGTACAGGCAATCCGACAGCAAATATTGCACAATATTGGCTCAGCGTCTATGTATCTTAACTGGCAGCAAATATTGCACTGTATTGAATCAGTGTTTCTATATGCAATCTGACAGTGAATATTGCACTTTATTGGCTCAGTGTCTCTGTAGGCGATCTGACAGCGAATACTGCATAGTATTTGGCGTCTCTTAAGGAAATATGACAGCGAATATGTCACAGCGTCTGACGATCTGACGGAAAGTATTGCAGAGCATTTGCTCAACGCCTCTTTAGGCGATTGGACAGCGAATTATGCAAAGTGTTGACACTGTATCTCTAAATATGTTCTCTCCAAATAGCTCCGTTGGTAGAGCACTCGAGTTCAAACCTCGAGATTGATGGTTCGATGCTCGGGCTGAGCAAACTAAAAAAATAATTGTCTTTCGAATGAGACGTTAAACCGAGGTCCCGTCTGACGGTACTATCCACCGAGCACGTTACAGAACCAGGCGGAGCTCTCGGCAGTTTCGTCCTGTATCCTTGCACCTTCCCTTGTCACAACTAATCGTCTTCTGGGGGCGTCGCTCATATGGACATGTGTTACGGGAGCGATGATAAAGTAGAAAGAAACACATAAAGGTTTTTTATTTGTCGAATCTTATGAAAGTATCAACGGTAGATTGTCACCTGTAATGCAGGTCATTTTAATGGTTTCTACGCAGCCCTTCTAAAGTACAAAAAAAAAGTTCGCTCTCTTGGCAAAGTAAGTCATCTAAAATAACGAAACGATTTCCTCGATCGTTTTTATTCCCACTCAGAGGAATTTGAAATTGCGCTGGCCCCGCCTAATAACGCCGTTGGTCCCGCATTTTGAGTCCAATAGGTGGTTCCGCTTCGATTTTAAACGGCGTTATTTTGCAAAAATTTTAGCCTGTAGCATTTATCAAGAAAGTGAAATAGTTGGTTGGCAACCTAAACGACGTTATAGTGGCCAAACCATCACAATTCGTTTTACAATAAATGGCGGCCAATTTTGGAGTTCAAATCTAAATTCCGGGCTGAATGAATAATTTGATTGGTTGACAGATTTCTTGATTGAAAGTCGCGATTGGTCAATGTTCAAAGCTCCGAGTGTTTGATCTTTATATCCGGATAAGTTTATATTCTTGTTGGTATTCAACTCTAGTAAGCCCGATTAGCACAGTTGGTAGAGCATCTGACTTCAAACCCCAAGATCACGGGTTCTAGCCCTGGGCTAACCACGTCAACTAACAAACTAATTCTCTTTCGGATGAGACGTTAAACCGAGGCCCCGTGTGTCGCTGTTATCCATCGAGCACGTTAAAGAGTCAGACGGAGCTCTCTTCCTGTATCCTTGTACTTTCCCACGTAACATCTAACCGTCTTCTGGGGGCGTTGATCATACGGGCATGTTCTACGGTAGCACCGATAAATAAACGGAAATAATCATATTCAACTCTCTTGTGTGTATTTTTGGTTTGAAAAAAATGTTCTTAATCCAAAGGACATCTTACAGACGTACATCATCACAAACAAACAAGTGCAGACAATTGGCGGTTGCGTAATCACAGTCGAATAATGACGTGCAGCTTGTTTTGTAATTTCTGCTTTAAATTCACAGTGAAATGACAAGTCTTTACAAAAAAGGCTAAAATTATTGAAACTATCCGGTAAGTTTTTTTTAAATAGAAAATATATATTGTAATTTTAGAAGTAGAAGTAGTAACAGTGAACATACGCTAACCGCTTAACACATTCCCAAATAATCCCTCTTTATTTCACCCGCTTTAGAAAGACTTTAGGAAAACAAGGTTGAAAATGAAGAAATTGGTTGTTACATGCAATTCCTTCATTTTCAACCTTGTTTTCTTCCCGAAAAGACTACGTTACTAAAAAAATTCTCAGCTTGAAATAGTCGTCTGCAACTTCTTTGAATTTGGACAAGGAAAAAAAAATTCTCGTATTAGAATGGTTTAATCGTTGATTTTTTTTTTTCGATTCGGTAACTGACCGACTGTCTTTGATCTATTTTCCGCTTCACGTATTCATACAGTGTAATGAGTTTTTCCGTTTCAAACCTCCATGAAAACAAAACAAACAGATATATATATATATATATATATATATGTATATATATATATAGTCTCTTCATTTCTTTAATGATTAACGGTGGATTATCGAATTATCTCGGCGGATCATCACTTGATAATTTAATAGAGAAAGCAGTGAAATTGTCGTCATGAGTAGCTTGATGTTTCGAAAGATTTAGTCTAGTTTTGTTCATTTCAATACACTCGTTACGTAATCATGTTGCCATGTAATTCACATACGTACTGTTGGTATAAGAGATTTTGGACGAAAAATTCTATTAATGCCTCTCTTTTGCGTTTAATGAATAGAATAGTCGTTTGACCGAATAATCGTTCATTTCTTGAACAACTAAAACATATAGCTTTTGTTGTTCACTCAGTGAAACATAAACCGATCTTACACTGAAATAAACGATTATCCTCTATTCTTTTACTGTTTTCGATGGATAATCGAGATTTCTAGGTATAATATAACTCGACAAAATAATAAAAAAAACTGGTGAAATTATCTAATGATAAAGTGCGTTACTGAACGCCTTTCACGCATGACCAAAATCACCGATGACGTCACCAGGTTGTCTTGTAATTCACGCGCGAATTGACTCGCTGAGAACTTTTTCCTCGAAAAGGTCTCATGGTATTTCCTTTTTGCATTAAAATATAGATTAATTCTTTATTTTTCGTGCAAAATTGATTTATCTTTCATTCGTGAACAAATAAAGCATAAATTCTCTCGAAGTTCCGCTACTCATGAACACGTGATAAAGCTTTTATTTTTCACAAAAACTAACAATTTCCCTCTATCTATTCCATTTTTTAACCTCTCAAAAAAAAAAAAAAAAAAAAAGCTGTAAATATTGTGAAACGTCATTATCAACGTGATCATTGTGTTTTTTTTTAAAACTTATATAACTGATTTGATGAAAAAAATCTGCCTTTTGACCCCATTTACATAAACAATACATTTCTGGGCGACCAATCAATACGAGTTCAATTGACTGTATGATTAGACCTAATTAGGGACGCCATTATTGTTTGCGGTTTCTTTGCGGTGTGCATGTTCCCCCTCTCCCCCCTTTAAACTCGTTATAATAAATTACAATCCGTTAGCTCAATCGGTTACGTTATGTGCTCTCAATCCAGGGTTTGTGGTTTGTCCAACAGTTTTTCTTTCAAATGAAAAAAGTCACAGGGACATGCGTCATTTATCTCTCAACAATGGGCGAATGATTAGTAGAACGCCTGACCCATTTCCACACAATCCCTTCTGTTTACGCCCCTCAAGAAAATAGTTCTGGAAAAAAATGAGAAAAATGCAGAAATTGCTTGTTACAAGCAATTTCTGCATTTTCCACATTATTTTCTCCCCAGAGAGAAAAAAGGTTATAAAAATCAACAATTTGAAGTTGTTTTCTCTAATTCCTTTCAATTTGGACCGGTTTAAAATTTCACTGTGTTGGGTTGGGTTAAGTGGGTTGAGCAACTGGTGGCTCAGATCGAATGTTACGATTTTACTTGTATGATAAACGACTGAAAGCTATGGCTAGGTGCTCAGTCTCCGCGATATAACTGAAATACTGCTGAGAGCGGCGTTAAACCAACTATGATAAAAATTCAACAATCAAGATTTTGGAAAAGTCGTTTACTAACGGTACATATAGGTAGGCCCGTAAGAGACAAATTGATCGAGATATACATTGTACTTTTAGTTTCTGTTATTTAACAGTTTTCTTTTAAGGTAGGTATCGATGTTTTTTCCATGTCACAGATTTTAATTATTTCTATTTCCTCCCATATACTATTTGAATACAATATGTCACAAAGTAGTTTTGCAAAAATCTTAGGTCGCTTATCAGAAAAAAGCAGGGTATTTTTAATAGCCTACGTAGGCTATTAATCTATTTTTAGATTAATCCGAGACAGTTGCGAAGATTATAGGGCATTCACGTGGCGCGAATAACCGTTGGAACCTTGCATTTATTTTGAATTACATCAAACCAACGTCATCGTTACGTCATCAGGAGTTATGTTCGCTAGCCGGTATGTAAAGATCAGTCCAAAACTGTCGTAAGCGGTTTTACGAATATAAACACTTACCATAGTTTTGCGCTGATCCTTTCAAGTGACATGATTTAGGACGTTGGCTGTTTCGCCGGCTAGTAAATTTGTTACCTTCATTTCACTCTTGGTCATATGCAAATGAGGTCATTCGATATCGACAGCCGAATTCCGTGATATCTAAAAAAAACCTGGAATTCCGCTGAACATTTCCCATTTAACCACAAAAAGCCACTTTATGTATATTAGATTACCACAAAGACAATACCTGACCTAACTTAAAGTATTTAATGTTCATTTGAGTCTATTTTTCGGCACTTGGTAATTTTTTCTTATCTAGGTTTCAGAGACATCGATACCTCCCCTTTAAAGGGTCTATTTCGCTGTCTGTCGTTCAACATAACGAAAAAGTCCTATTGTTCAGAGGAACTAAGCCAACATTTCCTTACTCGCTATGGAAACGCTATACTAATTGTAATGGTTGGATACAATGAACGCAACTCAAACCTGAACCAAATTGAAGCAAAACGTTGAAAAACAGAAGGAAAAAAGAAAAAAAAGAACCCCTCCCCAAAAGAAAACCCATAACAAAAATCAACAAAACAGCCCACATGTTAGATGTACAAGATCCACACAAAACAACACCCAACAACAACAACACACACGATTTATGATTTACCAATTAAATAATTTAGACCGGAAGTTAACTCCTACTTTTATGTTTAGCATTTTTGCTGGTTTGGTGAAACTACAGCTTATTCAAATTGTTGTCACGACATTTAGGTCGGCAACTAACAATTTTACTTTTTTATTGCATGTTAATGGCAATTAATGCTTCAAAATTAAGCTGTTAAATATCAATGTTGAATTTGTCAGAGGTCAGTTGGTGTGACCAGTGATCCGTCAATTAATTTGTTTCAGACTACATTTGACCCTTGTCATGCTGAATAAGATCTTTTTCAGAATTGCTTTAAATTCAAAGGGCTGAAAGCACTAGTAGTACTTGTTGTTCAATTAGTAATACTTCTTCTGAAAATTAATTCCACAAACAACTCTCGTTTGAAAAGGACAGGCAGGAGGTGTAGACAAAGATCAGACTGCACTTATGTGCAGGCTGATCTTTGTCTATACCTCCTGCTAAAACCGGAATATTCCGGGTTCAGCGTGACAAGGGTTAAATAGACTTGTGTACAAATATAATATTACATGTTAAATCGAACCTTCCTTTGCCCCTCAGCTTGGTAAGGATAACATAGGACTTTTCATCCTAGCACAAAGGGATAAAACAACTGTTGTGTTACAAATGAAAACATCAAATGAGCACTGTTTTTATTGTCAACATTGACCTTAATATTATGCTATAGATGTACATATTCTAGTGAGTGATCAAAGGAAAATTTCGTCTAGACATGTATAGAAAAGTTGACCTTTGGTCACTCACTTTAACTTGTACATCTATAGTCTTGTATTTTTTGTTAAGGTATAGTATGCAGGCATACCAAAGGTTTTGATATTTTTACCAAAGAATGGACTATCTAACGTAACGTTAGCCACGCCCCATGAGCTTTTAAACTATATAGCACTCCCGCAGTATACAGCTGGTATGCTGAGAGATGGCAAATTACTCACTAAACAATTGAAAGACTACGCGTTTTTGAAATCGTGACCGGTTTGAATTAGCCTTTTCAATCCATGACTAAACGACAAAATTTTGGACTAGTTACAGACAACAATTTAAATCGCCTTTATATTGAAAACTAAGGCCCAAATAGGGTGGAAAGATTGTGAAACAAGCACTTTCGCCCTTTCGCACAATCTTTTCCTCAATGATTTCTTCAGGGGCGTAAAAGGCGGGAATGGGTTAAGCTTCTACCGGAAGGTTCAGAAAATATACAAAATCTATCATTTGTTTTTTACAGGTAATAATTTTCAATTCATATTGCTAATCTAATATTGTCAAAATTTCTTAAATGATATCTTAATTATTTGTGGAATGTCTTCGAAAAACAGGATGATCTCGATAAAAGTAAAAATCTAATATTGATCTCGAAAGCTAAATAGACTGCGATTAAGTGAATTTTGGTTTAACGTGACTTTCAGTAGTAATTCAGTAAAACCGCTGTTGGTGGGTGCACCCAACCATAACTTCCTGTCATTTTTCACACCAGTAACACGTACAACTGCAACAATAAATTTGGCTCATTACATGTATAGCTGCTCAGCAAACATAACAGTTAAGTTACTTATATTTCCATCGATGAAAGACAAATGACGTGTGGAACAATGGTATTTTTCCGAACTCGTGATCGTGATCAGGACTCTAGCATAGAAAACATACTGTATTACATATACCTATTAAACAAACCAGGCTTGGCGAGGCGTTATGCTTCAGGAGAATATCTATATGAAAATTGTCATTTTGTACACCAAAACGGGCATATCACTCCACCATGCCAACACGTACGTCCATCATCAGTACTTTCAGTGCTTTGATTTCAATATCTCCATTTGCATTTTTCATACTAAAATAGGGCCTCAAGTTTGCAACCTACTGATCTTTTTTCTCTTTCAAAACTCAAACAAGCATGGTTAAAGAGGAGTTGTCAAGAATAATCAGGAATATTCTAATATAAGATAATTAACAAATCCTTTTGTGGGATCTCCGGTTTGACCCCGGCCGCGACCAACATTCTTTTCGGCATTTTACATAGCCATTAAACTCTCACAAAAGAGTAACTCTATTTGGTTTGATATGCAGCTGGTTGCCCAGATGTTATTTTACTAGTGTAAAAAAATATATTTATTGGGGACCAATCATTAGATACTCAAACTACTTAGCTATGACTGAAATATGGTTAAAAGTGTCGTTAAAGCCTATACAAACAGACTTTCATGACTTTGTACAAATATATCTTTGCTCGATAGCATCATCGGGGACCAAAATAACCGTACCTGCAACTTATTTATGCTGCAGTTACGATATTCTTGTCGCCAATCGACAACTTGTTTGTGGCCAAAGGGTCATCCATTTATACATGTGTTCTTGTATTACACGTATTGACACAATTATAAAACAACTTATTCGTGTCAGTGAAACATAACCAAGAGTTGTTACAATGTATAGAATCAAACATAAACAAAACATGGCTGTTAGGCTTCTCTACGGTCATTAGGAGAAGAGAAATACATAAAATGTTAAGAAACAAGGAGCAGAATCTCCAACTACTATTGAATAGTTTTGTGATTATACGTATTGACACGTTTTGTGATTACACGTATTGACACAATTATAAAACAACTTATTCGTGTCAGTGAAACATAACCAAGAGTTGTTACAATGTATAGAATCAAACATAAACAAAACATGGCTGTTAGGCTTCTCTACGGTCATTAGGAGAAGAGAAATACATAAAATGTTAAGAAACAAGGAGCAGAATCTCCAACTACTATTAAATAGTTTTGTGATTATTTACTTTTTACTCGACTAGAGGTTCATACTAGATAAAGCAGCGATTCTCTATGACGCACGCAATATATGCGTTGCATAAAATGCACTAAACAAATGTCAAAAGATAGAACTCACAGTTCAGCATATCTTGTCTTGGAAATAACTTTATCTTGAAGATAACCAAAAGAATCGAATCGATACCCTTTTTCATTCTGTTTTGAATAGATATTCGACCGGAGTTTCAATATCTATTATATCTACCATGTAGTAGGACATTCCTTGTTTGTCCTACATTTGGGAAAGCGAGGCGCGCACATGCAAAGAAAGGGTGTTTCTAATATTAGTAACAAACCCTTAAACGATCACTGCTGTCAACATGTGCAATGTAGTGAGGAAATCGAATCCAACCACTACTAATTATACTTATTGTAGTTTTAGTGTACCAGCATCAATCTGTAACAGATTGATTTTCGTCGGCTCTCCCCGTCTGTTAAAGTTGGCCATGTCATGCTGAACCCGGAATATTCCTGTTTAGAAAGGAGGCATAAACAAAGATTAGCCTGCACATATGTGCAGCCAGATCGTGGTCTGCACCAACTGTTTGTACCTTTCAAAACTAAATGTAAACCCAGAATAAGTGCTTCCAGTGCTTTCAGACCTTTGATTTTCATGTGATTCTTTTGAGAATTTTATTCATCATGAAAAATTATGTGCATTTAAGAAATGAGGGTCATTTCATATCTTCAACTATTAATTACAGCTTGATTAAGTCGTATTTAGGAGATTTCCTTCAATAGCGAAAATATGATGCTATCTCGGCTTAATTCAACGAAAGGCAGTATTAACCCTTGTTTTGCTAAAACAACATCACAAAACCAAGCACTAGTTGTAGGTCTATATCTGTTTTGAAAAAAATAATTTTACAAACATTCCTGACTTAAATGAATCATGTAGGCGGTGTAGACAGCGATTAGACAGCACTTATGTGCAGGCTGATCTTTGTTTATATCTCTTGCAAAAGTAGGAATATTCCATGGGTTAATAAAGAATATTAAACCAATACCAGACGACAAAATCTTAGACTGATCCTAACTTAAAGAAGTTGCGGACGACAATTCTCAGTTGATGTGGTTTTTAAATATCTTTGACTTTTGGGACAGTAAACTTTGTGGATAATGCAGAATTTGCTTGTAACAAGCAATGTCTTCAATTTCCACAATGTTTTCATAACTTAATTTCTTAGGAGTCTCTAAAAGCGTCTTTGTGTGGGAATAAAGGAGAATGATCATAATATACACATTTATGAAAACAATTTAATTTGAATTTCTAGCAAACCTGGGGCGTCGCATGAAAATATTTTAAAAGTCAAAACAAATGATAAATGTTGACATTTTGACGACAGACAAATTTTGATTTCCTGAATTATATAAGACAATTTAACAAATCGATTGGCTAACTTGACAAATTACAACAGATGTTAAGTGGGTTGTCAAACACTGCAATCATAAAGGACAAAGCAAAGGTGACTCGTTTGACATTTCATGAAATCTTGTGACCCGTTACGATAAAGGCGGTTTTAGCTGGCAAAGCGTCAGCTTTGATAGCTTAAGTAAACGGTCTTCTCAGAGTTCAATGAGTGCAAACTACCACTGGAGGTTTAACCACTAAATATACTGAATGACTACGCCATAAAAAGTAGTTCTTATGTATCTCAGGAATATTGCAAACTCAGTCTGTAAGGTCATCTCCCTTGGTATATTTAGTGCACTTGAGCAATTAGGAAACATTGTGGACAATGAAGAAATTGCTTGTTACAAGCAATTTCTTCATTGTCCACAATTTTTCCTACAAGCCAAAGATGTTGTAAATTCCGACAACTTGAATTTGTCATCTACAACTTCTTTCAATTTGAACCAGTGTAAGATTTTGTCATGTTGAAATGGGTTACTCCTGGGTTACTTTAACCTCATGATAACCTTTGACAAAGAAGATTACGTAGCAAAGCCATGCTTTGCTAGCTTACAGTACTTTCAGTACTTTGATTTTTGTATGAGAGGGTGGGTGTAAGGGGGTTGTAAGAGCAAATGTATTTAGTACAATTAACGTATCACTGGCCCCGCCCACTGACCTTCGACAAAGCAGTTCAACTGAGCTAAAAAACTGTGTTATTATTTAAAATATAATGGTCAGGGGTAAACCGTTGTGCGCCGACCTAAATGTCGTAACTACAGCTTGAATAAGCTATATTTACGACGTTTTGGGATTCGAAACTAACAAAAACGCTTAACATAAATGTCAACGTTCAAAGTTCACTTTGGTCAAAATGAACTATTTGACCGTCAAACATTGGATGTCATGGGTTCGATCCCCGGCGGCGGCACATGTCTTTTCCAACATTTGTCTCTCACCAAAGGGTGGATAAGTGGGATAGCAGATGGAGGCTTGGAAAGGATGTAGTGGTAGTACTGGTGTGAGAAATACCAGGAATCCATTGTTAGGTGCTCCATGACTGAAATATTTAACATATTTGCGACTAAGATCTTCATAGTATGATACAACTAATGTAAATTTACAGCAAATTGGATCAGAACGAAAGCAAAGCTTATAGAGCTATTCTCTATGAAGATGGCATTGTATGAGTACAAGTCGTAAGTATATAAACATTGCAGAAAAATAACATTATAAAATAAAGGTTTAGAAAGAGGAGAGGACTAAAAGGTGAGGAAGAGTGATGGAGGCAGACAAGGGAGTGTTCATTTGAAATTTGGTATAGTTTGTGTAGTATCATGACTGAAATACTGTTAATTTGGCGTTAAACCCCATTTAATCGATCAATCAATTGATTGGTCAACCGATTATTTGATTGATAGAGGCAAGTAGCCGGTAGACGCGCTGTATAAATTTCGCGTGTATTTTGATTTCGACAAAATTACATAACTGAGGTATCGCACATGGTCAGCCAGATTAGCTCAGTTGATAGAGCACTTGACTTCAAACCTCAAGATCACGGGTTTCGAGCCATGGTCTGACGATATCAACAAACAATCTGATTGTCTTTCGAAAGAGACGTTGAACCCATGCCCCATGTGACGGTGCTATCCACCGAACCAGGCGGAGCTCTCGGCAGTTTCGTCCCGTATCCTTGCACTAACCCCCGTAATAACTAACCGTTTTCTTGGGGTGTCACTCATTTGGGCGTATGTGTAATACGGTAGCGACGATAAAGAAACGGAAATAAACATATATCGCTGATTCTAACTAAAGTCTACACTTTTGTCTATTAATTCTATTTTCGCAATATTTTACGTCGAATTCATCTCATCGGGTCAATGCCATGTTCTTATATCCAACGGTGGTGACGGAAACATAACTCTTGCAAGCGACATTAAGTTGTTCTTAATTGATTTTTATTTGGTCGAAGGTGGACCAAAATCTTCTGACTACAGCTTGAATAAAGTTGTATTTAACCCATTACCAAACGACAAAATTTTAGACTAATCCGAATTGGATGGAAGAGGTTGCCGACATTTTTTTAGATGAATGGATTTATAAAACCTGTGTATTTTTGGGTAGAAAACATTTCGGACAATAAATAAATTGCTTGCTCCATTTTCTACAATGTTTAAAAAAAATTAGAGGGGTGTTAAAAAGCGGTATTGTCTGGGAATATATTAAGAGGGTGTGGTCGCCAGACGGCGATTTGGAAATAAATTTTTAACTTCACTGTATAATATATTGTGATTCTCTGAAATATCGAGCGGGAAAAATCCCCGTCTAATTTCAGTCTCTTTTTCAAGGCGTTTCTAGATTGCCTCTTTTGGCTACGGAATCCTGTTTCGCCATCGACCTACGAGAAACTCAAAAAGTAGAAATTATGCGCTCTTACTTCCCCTTTTCTAGAAAAAAATGATTAGCCGAAAAGGAACTACTAACTTCAAATATGCTAAATCGAAAGGTCGATTTTTTTTACCATTATCCCCCTTTTCTACTTTTCGACCCGAGAATTGAATACTTAAAGTTGAAGTTAGAAGTTCCTAATTTCCACTTTTCTAGATAAAATGAGGTCGAAAAGTTGAAACTTTTATGACAATTGTCTAAGTCAAAAACTTCCACTTTTCGCGATGATATTTTTACTAGAAAAGCTGAATTTCTTGTGTTTAATTTCTACTTTTCAGGTTCCTTGTAGGTCGAAAAGTGGATAGCGGAAACAGGATTCCGTATTTGGCATTACATGTCAAATCGGCAATTAACGAAACAACCTTTGATTTTTACATACAGGTTTTTGATTGGCAAATACGAAACTGCTTTTTATATATGCAAGGATTTGATTGGTTAGCACCAACAGTAAATGCTGACGATGATGGAGTAGACATGTTTTCTGACATTTAGTATTCATAATGTTTATAACCCGATACACAGAATTTATATTTCCGTCTGTTAACGGCTGCATGATACATCCGATTGTATTGCCGTCGCCTCATTTGTTTTGAAATTCATGCTAGGACAATGATACCATTAGCGATAAACTTATTCGAGAAATTAACATTGAACACAAGAACCATCGAAATTTCCTTAATGCGGGACGGCCTAACGGGGGGAGGGGGGTAGCAGTGGTCTGCCATTACGCAAAACAGGATTTTAGACGTTTAGCTATCGCTTAGTTTCGAAAATATCATGCCAAAAGAGGAACATGAAATTCTAACGGAACTACTTTAGACTACAACGGGTCTTGGCCAATCTGCGGAGTGGAGTTTGACCTTCTATAGAATTGTACAACGGGTCTAGGCTAAACTGCAGAGTTGGGTTTGACCTTATATGATACTGAGCTATGGGTCTAGGTTAAATTGCGGAGTGGAGTTTTACCTTCTATAATATTAAAATAGACTTCACCGGTCTTTTTATTTACCCGTGTCAAAAATTTCCACAATTATTAATTTCAAAGGTATAACAGTAACAATTAATTACAAGAGCTTGTGATAGCCGTTGAATTGGGGGGGGGGGGGGGGTCATTGACTACTTGACCATGAAAGTCTTGGGATCAAAACTAATTTCCAAAGGCTCAATAAAAAGGGCTAATCATGAGGATAAAGTTGACGGTTCAAATGCTAACTGGCCTTTTCATGTAAAGATATAAAGTAAACAAACAGTTTATACAAATTTAATAGTATATAAGATACACCATTATAAATGATGGATAAAACCCTGTTTTGACCCTTAGAAAATTTCTCACAAGGGGGGGGGGGGATTTGGACCCCCTTGAGATTTTTCTAAGGTTCGAATGAGGATATTTTCAGGTTTTTGCTTCAACAGTTTATAAGATACATCATTGAAAAATAGATGGATGTAACCCCTGTTTTGACCCTAAGCAATTTTTTACAAAGGTGGTCATTTTGACCCTCTTGTGAGAATTTTTTAAAGGTCAAATGAGAATATTTTCAGGTTTTTGAGGATCAAAACCCTGTTGTATACTTCAACAGTATATAAGATACATCTTTAAAAATAAAGAGGGTTAAACCCTGTTTTTGCCCTTAGTAATTTCTCAGAAGGGGGTCATATTGACTCCCTTGTGAGAAATTTCTAAAGGCCAAAAGAGGATATTTTCAGGTTTTTGAAAGTCAAAACCCCTGGTTTATGCTTCAATAGTATATAAGACAACCTTTGAAAAATAGAACGATAAAACCCAGATTGACCCTTGGAATTTTTTATAAAAGAGACGTCATTTTGCCTTCCTTGTGAGAAATTTGTAAGGGTCAAATGGGGATATTTTCGGTGTTTTGAAGGTCAAACCCCTGGTTTATGCTTTATGCTTTAACAGTATGTAAGATATATCATCGAAAAAAGAGGGATGAAACCCTGTTTTGACATTTGGAAATTTCTAACAAAGGGGTCATTTTGTCCCACATGTGATATTTTTTTAGGTTTCAATAGAGGATATTTTCGGGTTTTTGAAGGCCAAAGCCCTGGCTGGTTTACGCCATTTAAAAATGGAGGGATAAAACCCTGTTTTGACCCCTAGGAATTTCTCACGGGGGTTGGTTTTGGGGTGCTACTAAAATATAAGCCCTTGTTACTTCAATCTCGAGTTATTACTGCAATCTTCCAGACTCCTTCTCTCACTCAGAGGATAGTTTCTATCTATATACACTGAACAAGTGTTTGAACTCACTGATACCACCTACTGTCGCCAAATACGAGCTCCCACGGAAAGTCTCAGTCTGGCATTGAACTTCGTATTTGTAAATTGTGTTGCAAGAAACACATCACATAAAGGTAAAATAGTTTGTTGGCGACGTAACTACAGCTGGAATAATAATTTACGAGCAAACCCCACAAAAATGATTCATATAGATGTCGGCCTATGTAGGAGTTCAAAGTTCAGTTCCGGTCTCGGTCTATGAGTTCAAAGGTTAGTTCTGGTCTAACCGAATAATTAGTTTGGTCGATTGATAATTTGATAGCCTTGCGATCTATCAATTAGGAGATTTTCGAATTTTTTCCTAGCAAAGCGTCAGCTTTGATGGCTTAAGTTAAAAGACCAAAATTGAGATCGTCTCAAAGTTCAACGAGTGCAAACCGTCACTGGAGGCTTAACCACTAAATCCATTGAATGCCTATGCTATAAAAAATAGTTCTTATGTATTTCAGAAATATTGCAAACTCTGCCTTCAAGTTCATCTCCTCAGTATTTTTAGCTCTCTTGAGCACATAGTGTTCAAAATGACTCTGATCAGAGTCTTCCAAGAAGTTGCAGACGACAATTTCAAATTGTTGAAAAGCCTAAAATATTAATCTCTTTAGGAAGAAAACAATGTGTGAAATGAAGTAAATACCTGTAACAAGCAATTTTCTTCATTTTCCACATTGTTTTCCACACCTTTATTTTGAGGGGTGTAAAAAGTAGGGATTGTGTGGGAATGGGTTAACTCCTTGGTTACTTTGACCTCGTTTCTCTATCATGATAACGTTTGACAAAGAAGATTATTGAACAAAACAATACTTTGCTAGCTTACAGTTCTTTCAGTACTTTGACTTTTTCAAAAGCTACTTTCAAAATTACGTATTTCTTTAAAGTGGGTGTTTAAGTAATGTCAGAATAATTATCCAAAAGGTCATTGTGTATTAAACAAAATCTAAATCCACAAAAACACCCCACTTTTTATATATTTTCGACATTCAAGCTCCTTTAAACCGAGATATGCATGGGAAAATAACAAATATTTTAATGTTTTGGGTGTTTTTTTTTTTTTTTTTACATTTATCTTGTTCTACGAATTCATTTTATGTGTATGTAGCTGGTGACATGAGGCGAGCGGCCAAACGAAAAAGAACCACCGTAAAACAAATATATTGATAGACTGACCGGGATCGACACTTTTCCCATTTTCCATGGGAACAGAACAGAACAAAAGTTTATTTATGACTTATACACAAGGTACTTCATCCTAGCATATCCAATACAAAAATAAATAAACACGTAAATCAATATAGCTTTACAATACTTATCATAGGCGACGAATATTTATCAGAGAATGATTTAATGGGGTTTCTTTTCTATTGACTATTGACGGGTCAAAAATCTTAAAACAAAATGACGACCATTAAAGTTTCTCACATTATAAAAATCTATTACCAGACTATTTTTATCTGGTCTTAATCGAAAGCGGCTGCAGACGACAGAAGTATTTTAGGATTAAAAAAAAAATTCGATTAAAACTTTTCGGGTCATATAAGGTAGAAGACGTTGTGATAAGCAATTTCTCCATTTCTTGCAATGTGCGTAAAAAAGCGGGAAAGTGTGGGAATTAATTAAACTTTCAGAATTCATTATTTAGGTTAAGAAACACATCCATGTTTTGGAACAAGCGATCCCATGATAATATGATACTCCGCCAATTTTTCGTAGCAGGTGAGCAGAAGTTGTAGTACTTTGGTATTCCGCAATATAATAGCACTGATTTGGGTCTATTTTCAAGTCTTATAACATAGAGTTATGATTGATTGAATGGCTTGTATGCCACATTGAAAAAAAATGCAGTTATATATCTTAAAGTTCACTTATTCCTGTTCTTCCTGGGAATCGCCAGATTTAAGCCCGGGACCCTAATGCCATGCCTAAGGACATACCGACTTAACAAGTGGCGAGGCCGGGAATCAAATCTGCAACGCTAGACTATCCTCAGATTAAGAGACATATGTCATAACCACTGATCTACGCAGTAAGCACCCCTGTCCCCAGAGTAATTAGCTTTTCAGCAAGTAACAAAACGCATTATTAGATAATTGACCAATCACGACTGTCAATCAAGGAATTAACTAACCAATCAAAACATTCATTCAGCCCGGAATTGGACTTTGAGCTCCAACATTGGCCGCCAATTTGGTAAATATTTTTGATGGTTTGGCGACTTAAGCGCCGTAACTATTGCTTATTCAAGCTGTAAGTACGACGTTAACGTCGCCAACCAACCATTTTACTTTTTGTTACATGCTGATGGCTATAAATTTTGCAAAATAACGCCGTGAAATATTGAAGTGGGACTTCCTGTCTGAGTAAATGGGCGGAGCTAACGAAGCAAGTGGGCGGGGCCAGCGATTGGTCAATTATCTCCCCATCAAAATAAACTCAATAATAAAGATGATAACAATAATATAATGATAATGTTCATTTTAGAAAGATATTGTGGTTTTCCTATATTCATCTGTAAAAGGTCGATGCTTTGCTTACAATAGATAAATGTACACTAACCCTCGATTCCTTCTCTTTGTTGTTTGAGTCTGGCAGAGTATGTCTAAGGAAACCCTTCATTTGACTACCCGTCGTCACAAAAACCTGTTGTATCAGTTCTTTAAGTTTCCATAAATAAAGCCATAAAGGATCACCAAAAACCGTGACGAAACGGATTAAACGGATTAAACGTTTCAAATGGTTAGCTTCCTCTAAGATTAGGACGAACGTTTTAAGCTTTTAGAGTCGCTTCCGAACACTAAATCCAGATGCTGTTATCTTCCTGGAGAAAAAACAGTCAGACAGATTGGCCTGGTAGAAAGAGCCACGAGATCACTGGATAGAGCCCTCGGTTGACCAAATTAATAAACTAATTGTCTTTCGGATGACACCTACGTTAAGCAGCGGCCCCGTGGGATTGTGCTTTGCATCAAGCAAGTTAAAGAACCAGTATTCACTTCTGGTCTAAACTTTTCGTCGTATATTCTTGTACTCTCCCCGTTACAACTGATCGGCTAACGAGATAGTCAAAGGTTAAGGACGTAATTATTTTTTCACGTTTACAGATACAGAAATGTTACATATAATCGCATCGCCTATTATTATCGGAACCCCCTTGATGCTCGAGTAAGTTTGTTGAATTATAAAATCCAAAGCGCCTTTAAGAGGTCATAAACTATCCTAACTCTGCATAATAAAGTCCATTGATCAACGTCTTAATCAAGCTGGTATTAAGCCTAGATATTTGATATGTAATATTATGTAGTCGACCTTTAACAAAACTGAAACTCGTGTTGAAGAAATTAATCCCGCCATTGGATGTACAAATTTTGTTATACATGGAACGTCGCTCCAAAATGAGGCTTGTATGTAATTTAAGGTTTGTCATTGTCGATCATAAAATCGACTGACCAACCAAAACATTCCTTTAGACCAGAAGTGAATATTTACCTACAATATTTATTTGTTTTGTCGACCTAGGTACTTAAGGTCGTAACTATAGCTTATTCAAGCTGTAGTTACGACTTTTAGGTTTCTCACCAACGACTTTACTGTTTTATTACATTTTACTAACCATAAACTTTGCAAAAGAATTTTGCAAAAGTAAAGAGTCTATTAATAACTTAGTCGAACCTGATATGGCGGGCCATCTATCCTTCAATTAATAAACCTTTTTTTTTCAATTTTGTTTTTACTAAAATCACTGAAAATGTACGCATGCTACTTTTAGCATGACATAAAATTGACAACTTTAGTACGCTATGTGTCGTCTTTTACGGACTCACAGCATGATATGAATAAATTTTTAATAAGATTGAGTTAATCGGTTTTAGCTCTTGCGACATTTGAAAATTGTAAAGTGATATGACTGTCGTTGATTTGTACCCTTATCGGAGTTCTATATCGTCATAACTACAGCTTAACCCATTTCAACATAAACTTTTTTAGACTGATCCAAACTGAAAGGAGCTGAAGAGAACAATTCCAAGTGGATGGATTTTTAAAATCTTTTTTGTTAGAAGACATTGTGGATAATGAAGAAATTGCTTGATACAAGTAATTTCTTCATTTTATAGATTGTTTCAACGCTTTTTTTATTTGAGGGACGTAAAGAGGAGGACTTGTTTGGGAATGGATACAATAATCTTTAGTAACGTTTTTAATGATCCACAGGCAAGTTTATAGAGGAGTTTTAAACCTTGACATGCTGAATTATAAATCCACAACAGAAAAGCATAAAAATCAAAGGGCTGACAGCACTGGAAGCACCAAATTATGGGTCAACATCTACACTGAAAATTTATCTTATAACCAATTCTAGCTTAAAAAGATAAGCAGGTGGTATAGACTAAGATCAGTCTGCACTTATGTGCAGGCTGATCTTTGTCTATGCCACCTGCTAAAGAAGGAATATCCAGGGATGAGCATGACAAGGGTTAAATATAATGTAATTGACATGTTTACGTGTACCTGAAGAAATCACTGTAGAAAACTGGGACGGGTAGTACGAAGGGAAGAGGGAGAGAGAAAGATAAAAACAAATCAATCAAACAAAAAACATCACTAGTAAATGGAATGTGTGAGAGAGAGAAAAAAAAGAGACAGCTATCAAAAGTGTCTCTTTTTACTCCTTTATCTACCAGCCTATTATTATTTGTTTGTATGGGTTTAACGCCGCTTTTGACAGTATTTCAGTCATATCGCGGCGGCTGGATCACCTAATAATGGATTTTTGGTATTTCTCACACCAGTTCTACCACTACATCCTTTCCGAGCCTCCAACTGGCCATCCCACATAGTTTTGCGATTTTCCACCAATATGTAGGAGACAAATGTCAAAATTGGCGTGACCTACCTGGAATCGAACCCTTGACCTATAATTCAGGCAATATCATTTCTTCTTCAGCGTAGGTTTCATAAAGCAGTATTATCCTGACTACCATGAACGTTGTTGCTGAATTACAGCCATGATTAAGTCAAATGATTAATTAACTTCTAATTAAAGTGACGTCATTTCCACCATATTCACGACTTTTTTCTAAACATAACCGCAACATTTTTTGTTATGATATATCGAAAGTACAAAGCGATTAATAAGTTATTTAATCATACCTTAATTAGCATAATACATGTAATGGTAGAATGAGCCGCGTCTTGAAATAATGGTCCATGTTTGTAATGTGTAATCGTTCTTTTAAATACTGTCGATCTTGTTTGACAGACCACCTTTATTATGCGACCACTTTCATTAAGCGACCGCAATCGATATCCCCTTTAAAATCAAAAGTTTTCATAGAGAAGTGGTCGTGTTTTCCAAAGGGGCATCAAAACTAAATCGAATGTTGTTGGAACTTCCAACAGCACAGGGTTTAACGAGAATTCTGTAACATTTTATGTGTGCAATCGAATCAAGTCTTTATATACAATGTTTGAAGATCAAAACAAACAAACAAAAAGAAAGAAAGAAAGAAAGAAAGAATCATCAAAAACAACAACAACAACAACAACAACAATTTTGTATATTCACAACAATTTCAAAGTAGGAATTGTACAATTTGCTTATAGCTGATGCGACTTTCACTTAGTTTGAAATTCATTCGGAAATCGCTGCACTTTTTGCATTTAATTCAAGTGAAAGGATATGCACTGATTAAAATGAAACGACGTTGTATGACAAAAATACCCCCAAAAAAAACAAAACAAAACAAAAAAAACCAAAAAAACTCCATGTTGCAAATCATAAAACATATTCAAACCAGGGGTGCTTATCCAATATGGTCTTTTCTATTAACGAAAGAGAGCATTTTTTCTAGGCCACTTTTCCAGGGTTAATCTTCATATAGTACAAAATAGTTCTCAATATAACTCATTAACTTGAAAAATTATAATGAGCCTATACGTGACATTTCCAACAATTTCGCATGTGCGTCACTCGCACACATTGAGCACCCTGGACAGCCATTCGGAGTAATTAGAACATTCGCTGATTGTTTAAAATAGCTTTGGGTCAGTACCTATCTACAGAGCGCAAAGTGAAGACCCTGATCAGACTGTGTGGGTGCACAGGCTGATCTGAGTCTTTATTTGGCGCACATATGTGATGGTTGGGAATGTCACGCATGCGCTCTAAATGTTTATAAAGAAAGGGAATGAAACACTGTGGTTAATGAAGAAAATGATGAGTTCAAGTATTTAATTCATTTTTTAAAAAAAATATCTCTTTAATTTTTTTGTGGACAAGTTTATCTTAATTCTGGACAAGTAGAAATTCATGTCTTTCTTGTCTTGGGACAATTGGAGAAAATCTGTATTTCCACAACACTGTTCAAACACTGTAAACCTTATGCCATTCCCACACAATCCTGCATTTTGACACCCCAAAGAAAAAAACTACAAAATATTGATGGATATGAAGAAATTGCTTGTTACAAGCAATTCATTCATTATCCACAATGTTTTCTTCGCTAACAGACAAACATTTTTAAAATTCAATCAACTTGAAATTATCGTCTCAACTTCTTTGAATTTGGACCAGTCTATAATTTTTTCGTCTGATAATAACATGGCAGCCCCATTACAAATACCATTTTGTAACTATCTTTAGTTCTGTACGAAACTTATGCATTTTTACATTTCAAAACAGTTTGATATTTTGGTTGTCATAGAACTTCTGGACAATATTTTATCTGTGTATTCATGCACCTACTTTCGTTTACAATCTAAGTTAAAAAAATCACTGCAACTGGGCAACTGGAATTTAGGTTTCAGTCATGTAGGTTCATGCTTATGAATATTTTGTTTGTATGACGTTTAACACCGCTAGGATATATCGTTCAGTTTTATAACGGCACTGGCATCTGGTCCTGTGCATCAGAAGCACAAGGGTTGGCACTCTAACTCAAGGACAAACCGACGTGACCAGTGATACCATCGGATTCGAGCCCAGGGCCTTCGACACCTCTCAGGTTATGGGTTCTGTACCCAACCAACTTAGTCAGGCAGGGCTCATCACTACCAAACAGATATGGAATTGAGCTTATAAAACTTTTTGTACTCGATGGGAAACTTGTTCAAAATTAACATTTGAATAAATTAATACTATTCTTACACATCCTTAAGCCTTTCTCGTTTTCTTTTCAAAATTTGAGGCGGGTTCTACTAGAAAGAGGTCACAAACAACAATTGAAAATGGATAACTGGATACAGTTTGAATTGTAACTAACCTACAGGTAATAAATATTATGGGAAAAAAAGAAATTGCTTGTTTCTTCTTTCCAAAAAAGTTTTCTCAAAAGTAAAATCACAAAGACGTAAACAAAGGATTGAGCAGGATAGGGTTTAACTCAACCAAAAATTAGAGTGAATTCGCGATTGAGTTTAAGAAAAACAGATTTACAACCTCGGGCCCCGTAGTGTAAGCCCACCGTTACGTGAACCCACCTTGTGTTGTATAAGCCCACCGTTACGTGAACCAACCTTGCGAATTATGCGCCTTCCGTTATGTGAACCAACCATGCTTAGTGTAAGCCCACCGTTACTTGAACCAACCTTAGGTAGTGTTAGCCATCCGTTACGTGAACCAACCTTGCGTATTGAGAGCCCTCCGTTACGTAAACCTACCTTGCGTATTATGAGCCCTCCGTTACGTGAACCAACCTTACGTAGTGTAAGTCCACCGTTACGTGGACCAACCTTGCGTAGTGTAAGCCCACCGTTACACGAAACGTCATTGGGTATTTTGAGCCAACCGTTACGTGGACTTACTTTGCGTATTGAGAAGCCCCCATTACGTGAACCTACCTTGCGTATTGTGAGCCCTCTTGTACGTGAACCAACCTTGCGTTGTGTTAGCCCGCCGTTACGTGAACCAGCCTTGCGTAGTGTGAGCCCTCCGTTACGTGAACCAACCTTGCGTAGTGTAAGCCCACCGTTACGTGAACCTACCTTGCGTATTGTGAGCCCTCCGTTATGTGAACCAACCCTGCGTAGGCAGACAACATCTATATTATAATCATGATGATTCAGAAACGCCCTTGACCATGTGATCACGAATATAAATCGCATTTGCATAAACCTTCCACGAAATACGAAATTTAGAAAAAAATGAGTAGAGAGGGATTTTAAGAGAGGACAGACAACAATAGCAATTGTGTGTTCATTCGAAGAATTAATACCGTGTAAGGGTTTTATCTATGGTAAACCGTTTTGGTCAAAAGTCTACCTTAAGTCTTGTGAGAATAAAGAATGCTTAAACTCGTAAACAATTTAGATAAAACCGTTAGATTTAAGTCTGCGTGCTCAAATTTTGAAAGTGCACGCGATGTTTAACACCACGATTACGTAGATAAATGATAAATTGTGACCTGATTACTTATTATTGTAATAAATAGAATTTAAAAAAAAAAAAGAAAGAAAAAAAAACAACAAAAAGAGATACGAAAAGTTTATGCTTTGTTCAACCTGTCCAAGCTGATGAGGGTCAAAACTAATCGCAATTGGTTGCGACTATTCGGACGGCTGCGCTCTTGGTAGTTGGTAGCGCGTCGGATCCTCAGTCAAGATATCACTCAAGGATTCAGTCGACTAATCATATTATTTATTCAGCCCGGATCAGAGCTTTCAACTCCAACATTGGCCGATAAAAAATCGATGCCGAACTTCCTGATAGAGTAAATGGGCGGGGCGGAGGTTGTCAGTGGGCGGAGTCGGCGATTGTTGAATTGCTATGTGTAGAAGCATAGTGGTGTATTGTTTGAAACAACAGTCTTCTTGAAGTCACGTAAGCATAACGCGTGCATGGGTAAATATTAAAAGCGCAACGTCGGATTTAAACGTACGCTCTCAAACATGTGCGCTGAATGTAAAGTGCGATCATTTTTATTTCTGTTTTTGAGTGCATATGTGCGTTTTGGCTGCAACTGTATTATTTACGCGTCTATCGTGTACGACTTAGAATAGACATTTGACCCATGTAGTGCTCCATAACATATAATGTAATTGGAAAACCTTTGAATATGGCATTCAACAAATACAATCGACCTTTACAATAAATAGATGACTCGTCAGAGATCTGTGACAATTTTAGACTCATTCTAATACATACAAATGTTCGCGGTTGTTTACATCTCTGAATTGATATTCGATAAATAAATAGAAAAAAAAGTTATTACATAATACCTTTTTAATGATTGAAACATTTAAATCTCAAATTATATTTGAAGCGTGAGGGCTTATTTTATCTGATTTTAAAACAGCCCATCTAATTTTGAAATATCAAACGGAAAGTGTTAGCAAAATATCAAACTGATTAAAGACGAATTTTTCATGAAATTATAAACACATTGCAATCTAATCGTATAGCTCAAGGCAAAATGTATTCAATTTCTTTTCGTCATTTTGGGTTTCTCGATTGCATACACGTGACTTGCCACAGGGGTCATGGTAGAATTGTGCATCACAAATATTTTAAAAAAGAGATCGGATACAGCGCAGGTCAGAAAGGGTCGCATATTTAAAAAAAATATGATATTACATTTTGCATTCAGAGAATCTGCCAAACAAAGAAATTCTATATAACCTGGCCATGCTGTGACAGGTTTCGATACATTTCGAACAAGTTCCTATTTTGTTTGTCACTTTTCTTGCTTCAGGTAACGGATATTAGTAACTGTAATTTGATCACTGGCTTTATTCGTATGTCCGAGCAGTCAATGTCTATACAGTGGTACATAAGACATTTCTCCCGCCAAGTCAATTGACAGATCGCTGGCTACGCCCACTTCCTCCTACAGGAAGTTCCACAAGAACATTATTTTGCAAAATTTTTAATTTATTGTTCGTAACAAGTAAAAAAAAAATAGATAAAATAGAATGAATGAATGAGTTGATAGATGAAATGGTTTGTATGCTACCAAAACGTCGTAACTACAGATTATTCAAGCTGTAGTTACGACGTTTCAAGTCGCCAAACCAAGAATAATAAAAACCCTTCTCAAAAATGTCGACCAGTAGTGGAGTTAAACTTTACTTCCAATCTGATTGTATGATTTGATTGGTCTGTCGATTTGGTTTCAGAGGCGCAATACAACAATAACTTTCTTCTGTAATTCTGGTCTGTTTTTTTATGTACACATTATAAAGTCAGGCTTGATTCTAAACTCGAATATATACAATACGAAGGATGTTGTGTGTGATTGTTGTAATTTTCTTGTGCCTACCGTAAAAATTGACCATTTACTGACTCGATAGCCGAGTGATATAGGTGCTTGACTTTTGATCTGAAGGTCAATATGGGCAATACACTTAACAGCCAATCCCAGTTTACCCAGAATTAAGTAGCAGCAAGTTTAGCCACTGCTTCTTTTTAAGGGACGTGAAAACATCTGGTTTAAGTGTTCGAGAGCGAATCTTTAAGCTTAAAACTTTGGACGTAATCGAACTATATAAACTAGTATGGCCCAATTGCCCATTTTCGACGCCCCAAGAATATGGTTAGTCATTACTTGGGGGCATTACAACGTTCAAGTCGAACCTACTGGGATATCCACTTGGTTGGTTAACCCATTATTGATTTTCAAAATTTTCGACATGTCCAAATTCAAAGGCCTAGCAGGCGATGCTGTGAATTAGATACAATTCAAAAAGTAACCATCCTGTATGATAGCAAGTATTGTGGGAAAAAGAAGAAATTGCTTGTTCCGGGCAATTTCTTCTTTACCACAATGTTTTCTCAAGCATATCACAAGGAAGTTATACGGAATTATAGTTAATATGGAATATGATATGCAAAAGGGTAACGGACTCGATGTATAACACCATCACACAGGGCCTCGGTTTAATGTCCCATCCGCAAGACGATATTGTCAGTAGTGTCAGTCAAAGGCTCGAACTCGAGGTTTCGAGGTTTGAAGTTGTGTTTTCTACCGACTGAGGTAATCAAACTGACTCTGCGTACTAGGGAAAATCTATACGCAATAGCTATCTTCCATTATCCAAGAAAACCCGTCTTTTTCAACAAAAACACCATCTTTTTGTTTTACTGATTAACAAAAATGGAAATAAAAGTGAATGCTTTAAAAACCGAAAATTTTACAACTGTTCTTGTACATTGTTCCGTTTCTAGACGACGAAAATATTAATTGAGCGCCTGCGTGACATTTCCAACCATTACACATATGCGGCAAGTAAAGACTCGGATCAGCCTGTGAATCCGCTCAGTCTGATCAGAGTCTTCACTCTGCGCTCTGTAGATAGATACTGATCCAAAGCTTCTTTAAACAATCAGTGATTGTTCATTTGCCCCGAATGGCTGTCCATGGTGCTCAATGTGTGCGAGTCACGCACATGTGACATGGTTGGAAATGTCACACATAGGCTCAATTTATTTCACTCCCGTGCCGTAGGTCATATTATAAACAATTTTACAACTGACTTGTTAGCTCGGAACGATCCTTTCATTTCTGCTTGGAAAGGAACGATCCCATAACGTTAACGTCATATTTGTTTACCCTTTTTATGTTTAGCAAAATTTTTAGACCAGTCCAAATTCAAAGGTTTTGCAGATGAAAACTTAAAGAAAACCAATCATTTAAAGACAGTAAATATTGTTTAAAAAGAAGAAATTGCTTGTCTTCTTTTTCTACAACGTTTTCTCAATTATAAAATCACAAGGACGCAAAAATCATAGATTAAACCGGAAAGGGTTAAATCAAAACAATAATATTATGACGTATTACGTATATAACATTTTTCAAATTCGAAAGTGAGACGAATTTCATGCCTTGTAAATAAACTACGTGTGCGTTACATTTTAACGTGACGACATACGTATATATAAACTATTGTCGTGTACAAATTCAACGTTTAAACCGGTGTCGTTCGAATTGTAAAAATCGTGAAAATTACTGGATGTCAATAATTGTGAATCATAAGATTTGGCTTTGAATAACGGACTACGATTTGTCGACAAATTAATTTGAAATATTGTTTTTCTAAAAAAAATGAAAATTAATTATCATATTTTTCAAGATAATGGTTATGTAACAGTGCATCATTCTTTCATTTCACTTTTGTAACTTTGATAAATTTCACAAAAATGGGCGAAAACGTGAACTGATTGCAATAAAATGGTAGGAAACGAATTAATTAAAACTGTTGTAACTCATCATTTTACCACGTTTCAACAAGACGACAAGAGATGTATTACTTGCAAAATGTTGAAATCTTTTCAGAATTTTTATAACTAAAAACAATTTGGAATTTCGCTTTTATCCAAACTATTGTAACCTAAGCTTGCTTAACAAGATGGCAAATTCTTAGCCTCTTTCAGATTAAAAGAAATTATATACGACATTTCAAGAACAGTAATAATCTTTTGCCTCTTACATTTATTTTTTCTCTTCCCCCATTTTTTAAAAATAAAGTAACTTTGTCTAGAAAGCAACGTAGATTATTCAGGCAATTGGTGTGCTGGTTGGCGATTAATCTTCGATTTTCCAATGAAACAGAGACAAAAATGGCCAAATCAGTAAAGTTGACACGTTATTAGGTGCAATTCAGAGTACAAAAAATGAAATTCCAGGTCAAGCCATAGATATAGATTTCTAGTAGATATAGGACAACTTCTATAATTACTAACACTTCGTGTAGTACTTAATCATTATAAAGACCGTGGAGTGAGTTTGTCCTAGAAAACATTTTGACGAAGGCGGGAGTGATAAATAAATTCTTCCTGTTAAAACAATAATTTCACCATTTACGGTTCTTTATCCTTTCCTGTTTTTTTCACAATCTAGACTTGTCCAAATTCAAAGGTTTTGCAGACGAAAATTTTAAGCGGGTTTAATTTGAAAATAGCCATTCAAGAGGGTAGAAAACATTGTTGAAAAAGAAGAATTGCTTGCTACAAGCAATTTCTTCTTTTTCTACAATGCTTTCTCAATCATGAAATCGCGGGGACGTAAAAAACAATGAACTGAACAGGAAAGGGTTTAACCTCTCCACTCCTTTGCATTTGGATAGTCAAACTTTTACCATAAGCGTAAACCTTTACCACGAAAGCATGTCTGTTTCGGGAACGTGCTTAATTCAAAAGACCGTCACGTGCACATCAGTCATACGTTGTATATCTTCGATGTGCTATCAAAATTTGAAATCTTATATGTAGCCTAATTAAATCGTTTCAACGTGAAAACATTTTAAAATGCTGTAAACAGAAAGCTGGTGCAGACGAAATTTCAAAGTGCCTGTAAATTGAAGGTTATTCATGTTATATTGAGGAAACATTGTGGGAGAATTAATAAACGCTTGTAATAAGCAATATCTCTTTTCCTCGATGATAATATTGTAATAACCTTCAAGGACCACGCAATAAGAACTGATTTAGAAATACATTTAGCGATAGATATTTCGGTAGTTCGTTAGAATTAAAGATACCGTGTGTGGCATTCACAGAATATCTTTTATGTGCACGAAACGCAATCATTGAGTAGCCGGGCATCCATACATTGCGTGAAAATTATTTAGCGATCGCCGAAAAAAAAGTTGAATCGGTAGTTGTCTATAAAACACCCAGTAAAGACTCTGATCAGACTGTGTGAATACACAGGCTGATCTGTGTCTTCACTTTGTGCACATGTGAAATAGATAGATATTTAACAACCAGCTTCATTAACGATATGTAAAAGCAGTTTAAGAAAAATTAGATGATTTATTTTTTTTCCTCTAGTGTATTTAATGACTTCTCAACATCTTGAGTTCTGACTGATTTCCATTTAAATATAACTCTATATAATAGACTACTTAATCCATATAAAGTTGAAAAGATCCGTAAAATGAGAGGGACTTTACCGATGGATTTCCTAACGTAGTGAGTATAGTTTTTACATCACTTATTTTCACAGAGAGGCGTCTATAATATGTAAAACATTATTCATTATTTGCAAAAAATACATTTCGTATATAACCAAAATTTAGTTTGTAGAGGTATTATTATTATTGCAATTTTAGTATATTTTATTCATGGTGCATTGACAATATATTAACCCTTTCCATTTTTTTCACGAAACTTTAGACTTGTCCAATTTCAAAGAAGTTGAAGACGACAACAGTTAGAAGCGAGTGCTAGTTGAAAAGTAACAAACCTATAGGGTAGAAAATATTATGGGAAAAGAAGGAGTTGCTTTGTGCAAAGAAATTTCTTCTCCCCCCATTTTTCTCAAGTATGAAATTACAAGGATTATAAAGGAAAGGGTCATAATTGCCGAGCACGTCCCCTTTGCTATGATATTACTCTTCTGTATTTTCTGGATTTTCCCAAAGTATTTCGAAATTTGAAACGGATATAGTACATTGCAATACAAGATTATAAAATCAATAGTTTATTATGTACCTAAAAATATTTCTAGTTTAATATATACATTCGACACGGACAAAATCGGACACGCCAGAAACAACAACAACAACAACAACAACAACAAAAAGCTGTATCTGATATAGCGTCAAATTACGGTTCGATATAAGGTAGTCTAAGATGATGTCATTTCCATTCCGTATATGACCTCATAATGCGAATAAACGTAATTAAATGGTAAAGAAGAAATTTTTGTAGAAATACATATTTTCCTCATGTTTTCATCGAATTTATTTAATAAAATTAGGTATTGCGGTACGAAGCGTTAAAAATCAAATTTTCCTCTGCAGCTCAAAGCAAATACAAGATGTCACTATTATAACACACTCCCTTTTGCCTTCAGGTGATAGTTTTATCTTTAGGAAGAGTATGTACCGTTTGTATAAATGAACGGAGCAGAGGCTAATAGTATATATTTTCAAATTTCTCTGTAGTTATTACTTGAATACTATTTATAACAACAACAGCAAAACAAAACAAACAAAACAAACAAAAAACACGTCACTCCACGTAAAACAAACCCCACATATAGAACTGTTCAACCTATGCCCTCACAGTGACGCTTTTTACGCCTCCAAGAAAAACAATTAGGAAAACATTGTGTAAAATGAAAAAAATTCTAGTAACTAAAACAAAAACTCCATAAAGAACTGATCAACCTATGCCCACACAGTGACGCTTTTTGATGTCCCCCCCCCCGAAAAATTATCAGGAAAACATTGTGTAGAATTAAGAAATTGCTAGTAACAAGCAATTTCTTCATTTTCCAAAGTGTTTCTATCCAGAAAGATGATTGTTGTCTACAGCTTCTTTTCGACCACTCAAACATTTTGCCAACTTGAAATGGATTAAAAGACGGTCAAAGATTCGGCTACAAATGAACTTTGATTGCGCCGAGCTCCATAAGTCTACTCAGTAACGCGATTTGTGCCATTTTTAGATAGCAAAGCGTCAGCTTTGATAGCTTAAGTTAACAGACAAAATTTTGAGGTCACCTCAAAGATCAACGAGTGCAAACTGCCGCTTGAGACTTAACCACTAAATCCGTTAAATGCCTACGCCATAAAAGTAGATCTTATGTATTCAGGAATATTGCAAACTCTGCATGCAAGTTCATCTCCTAGGTATTTTTAGCTCACTGGAACACATCATGTTCAAAATGAATCTGACCAGTCTTCAAAGAAGTTGCAGACGGTAATTTCAAATTGTTGAAAATTCTAAAATATTTATGGCTTTAGGTAGAAAACAATGTGGAAAATTAAGAAATTGCTTGTAACAAGCAATTTCTTGATCTTCCACGTTTTTTTCAACAACTGTTTTCTTTCGGGGCGTAAAAAAGAGGGATTGTATGGGAATAGGTTAACTCCTTGGTTGCTTTGACCTCGGTTCTTTATCATGACAAAGAAGATTACTTAACAAAGCAATGCTTTGCTAGCTTACAGTACTTTTCAGTACTTTGATTCTTCAACCGGCTGGCGAAAAGAAAGAAGAGCATTTGGTAAATCGAACGGAAAACTGTGGTTGTACCAGCGTTGGCAATGACAGGATTCTATGGTTAGATTCACCTGCAATATCATTCATCCATTCCCACACAACAAAATTTTAGAATGGTCAAAATTGAAAAAAGCTGCAGAAAACAGTTTCAAGTTGATGGTTTTTTTTTTGTTGTTGTTGTTGTTGATTTGTCTTCTTGGTCAAATATCAATGCTTTTCGGTGGGTTAACGATATTTTTCGGTAGATTATCACTTGATGATTTATCCGAGAAAAAAGTAAAATTATCAAAATGATTCGTCGCTTGACGACCTAAATATCGTAACTACAGCTTGAATAAGATGATCTTACGTCGACTAAGTCGCTAAACCAAAACATAATGCATGGCAAAATTGTCGCCAAAGGTCGAAGTTCAAAGTTCATTTCCGTTCTAAGTGAATAATTTGATCTTGTGATTGACAACCGTGAGTGAACGGCTTTTGGTGATCTTGGAAAGGAATGGAATTTGTGAGTTTTATACGGAAAGAGCGTAATGAATTTATTGAAATATATAGGGAATATTACGTTACTATATAGAGATGCAACATCTTGTATTTGTTTTGAGCTGCGAAGGAGAATTTTGATATTTCACGAAACCGAAGGTGAGTGGAATATCAGTTTTTCTGCAACGGGAAGCATATAAAAGATGCTGTATCGCAATGTTGAGAACGATTTGAATGATACTAATGGAACACGGTGAAGGCACAATTTTAGATGAAATTGGAGGTGTTTTGTGATCGTCAATTTCATGATTTCTTTACCCTTTCTTGTTTAATCCCTGGTTTTAATGTCCCTGTGACTTTATAATTGTGAAAACATTATAGAAAAAGAAAAAAATGCTTGTATCAATTTCTTCATTTTTCACAATATATTCTGCCTTAATGAATTTTGTATTTTTTTTCAAGTCAAATCGTCTGCAATATCTTTGAATTTGGACAGGTCTAAAATTTTCAAAACAGGAAAGGGTTAACTGTATTAATAATAATCGATAAAAAAGCTTTTCGAAAATACGTATTTACAGACAGCACCTTGATCAGACGTCACCGTGATTGCGCAGGTCTATCTGAATCTTTATTTGGTACTTATGTGTTACTGTCACTCAATCGAAAATTTCATGCACAAGTTGCGGATTCTTTTCTTTTGTAAAAAATGAAGATAATCGTTGTAAATTTGGGGAAAAAAAGTTGTAAAACATCACATTCTTGAAATTCTATTTGAAAACAGAGAAAGCTTCGATACAAGTTTACCGAGACATTAAAGATGTTTACAATTTTTAGTCGACGCTTATCGCGGCCCACGCTACGTATGAACGGGTTGTTAAAACGTGACCCTCTTACACAGAACACGTGCTGCAAGACATCGCGTCAACAACGCTTCTGTCTTCTAATGTGTGATAACGGGTAATAAACATGATTCTATCTTATACAAAAATAAAAATATGCATGAAGTCGCTCATATTTGAAAATTAAAAGAAAGAAAGACAGAAATTTTGAGATAGATAGATAGATAGATAGATAGATAGATAGATAGATAGATTAGATAGATAGATAGATAGATAGATAGATAGATAGAGAGAGAGAGAGAGAGAGAGAGAGAGAGAGGGGGAGGGGGGCCACCAACAACGCCTCCAATTAGAACAAAATTGAGAACTTTATCAAAGTATGATGATTTTAAGAAGGTTTGTGCATAAGGCGTGCTTATACTGCCTTGCCGCACAAGCTTGATTTTATAGCGACACTCTGGACAGAGAGGTCTCAGGAACGAATCCCGGCGGAGTCGAATATTTATTTGTTCGTTACAATGATACACGTGTACTTATGGAATTTCTTTGTTTGTTTGAATGGGTTTATTTCCGTTTGAACAATCTTTTAGTTATATCATGGTGAAGTTAACTTATACATGAGCTTTCAGGGTATCTCCAGTACTAGGCTGAGGCTCTGATTTGTGTCGCAGAGGACATACTCAAGTGACCAGTGATGGTGCCGGATTCGAACTAGCAACCCTTGGCTTTCACAAATCCTCCTCCCTAAGTGTCCTAAGTGTCAAGTGTCATATGTATTTATTTTAGTAACCTAAGAACACAAATTATGCTTTCGCTATTCCGTTGCGTCTGCTATCGCTCTCACGATTACGACGCGTCTGCTATCTCTTTTAATCGTTGGATCGTAAGAAGCGGAGGAGGGGGGGCGGGGGCACAACTTTGTCTGAATTTAAAGGCGATTTAAGTGTGCAGTAAGTTCTCAGAAGGACTAATATCGTATATGTAGTAATAAAAACTTTTTGACGTTTATAGGTATTACAGATGACGTGTTTCTACCATAGTGAACGAAATGAAAATCTCAACTCTGAGGTGAATTAACGATTCGATTTTTGATTTTTGTCAATTGATGAATCGCACTTGTCGGTGAAAAACAAAACAATGATTTCTACTGGAAGTTCAATATTGCCTTTATTTTCGTATATAGGCGATGTAAACGTCCTTTTTGCATTTGTTCAAGATGTAGTTACGACATTCAGGTTGCTAACTAATCATTTTATTTTATTCTTTTACATGCAACTAACCATACATTTTGAAAAGTAAATAGATATACAAAATCGTTTTACACTTTCCTATTCAATCCCTGGGTTTTACATCCATTACTGAGGAAAACATTATAGAAAAACAAATTACTTGTAACAAATAGTTTCTTATTTTTCCACAATATTTTCTATCCTACTGTGCATTTTCTACTACAAAACCTTTGAATTTAGACAGGATTAAACATTTGCAAAACAAGAAAGGGTTAATAGCTATGTCGAGGTAAGTCGATCCATCATTTCAGTTTCTAACATTTGTTTTCAAATTTCTCTATTAAAGGAATTCCTGGATGTCCTTTCTTTCGTGTTGGATCTCAATGACTGATCGCGACGGTTCAATCATGGAATCAATCGACCTAATCAAATCATTCATTCAGCCGGAATTGTGCTTAAAACTACATCATTGGCTGCCATTTTTGTGAAACATTTTAGTGGGTTGGCAACTTTAAACGTTGTAATTACAGCTTATTCGAGCTTTAGGAACGTCGTTTAGGTCGCAAACCAAACATTTTACTTTTTAATTACACGATGCTGGCTATAAGTTTGGCAAAATAATGCCGTATAAAAATCGAAGCGGGACTTCCTGTTGTAGTCGATGGGCGGGGCTAATGGAGTTAGTGAGCGGTGCCAGCGATTGGACAATTAATCTTTTGGTAAAAATAATTTGTTTCAATCATATTCAATCATTAGGATTATTTTTAATTCTTGCGAAAGCAATCAATCACAAATGATACCGATCATTTAAGACTATTTTTAGAATTCGCGAGACAGTTTGTACAGTTCGAAATTTATTACTCACGTGGCAAATGAATTTATCAAATATTTGCATGGTATTTCGTCTAATCTAAGCTTCTTAATTATCCAAATCGTGAACATAAATTACAATCATAATGAAATTAATCAAATAAATCATACCGGGATCATCTCACAATGTTGAAGACAGACATATTTGGAAATATCACATGACTGAGAGATCGAAATAGGAATATAGTCAATGTTTTCAATGTTAGTTGTCAAGCAGACTCGATATAAATATGATCCGTCATCTAGGTAAACATGCATAAATCAACTTTTAGTATAAACTATTTTCTCAAAAATGAACAAGGATAGTCAATATTTTTCGTACATTAATTCATTAGCAGGTGGTATAAATTTAGACTGGTCCCATTTTGAAGAAGATGTAGACAATTTTAGTCGATCATTTGAAAACAAATTTGTTAGTTGGGGCAAAACACATTGTATATAATGAAAAAATTGCTTGTACAAGAGCTGTTTCTTCCATCTCAACACTGAACTATTTTTTTGTGCTTGGGCATATATTACACGTAGTTCCATCAACGAAATGCATCAAAAAGGTCATTTATATCGGGACTTTTTTGAATGCTTACGCACATTCTAAAAGAACTGTCTGAAGCCGGTCAAACATCTAAATCGGGACTATTTTGCAAACTTGCACTTATACTACAAGTAGTTACATAAAAGAGCCGTCTAAAGCTGCGTCAAATATTTGATTATTAAGTTAGTTTCAATGGTGATATCAAATTATAAGAAATGAAGAAATTTTCT